>CM069866.1:75810715-76075715 GCA_036172795.1 Pelodytes ibericus
GCTGCCACACCCTTTAGATGACCAAATGACCTGTACATCACCCTGAGCCAGGGTCCTCACCGGTCACCCCTGGGGGTCTGATGACCTGTAAGTCACCCTGACCCAGGGTCCTCACCGGTCACCCCTGGGGGCCTGATGACCTGTACTTCACCCTGAGCCAGGGTCCTCACCGGTCACCCCTGGGGGCCTGATGACCTGTACTTCACCCTGAGCCAGGGTCCTCACCGGTCACCCCTGGGGGCCTGATGACCTGTACTTCACCCTGAGCCAGGGTCCTCACCGGTCACCCCTGGGGGCCTGATGACCTGTACGTCACCTTGAGCCAGGGTCCTCACCGGTCACCCCTGGGGGCCTGATGACCTGTACGTCACCCTGAGCCAGGGTCCTCACCAGTCACACCTGGGGGCCTGATGACCTGTACTTCACCCTGAGCCAGGGTCCTCACCAGTCACCCCTGGGGGTCTGATGACCTGTACTTCACCCTGAGCCAGGGTCCTCACCGGTCACCCCTGGGGGCCTGATGACCCTCTGTTCTAAGTTAAACCTTTTTATTTATTTTTATGCCTGTATTGTTTATTACTGGTGTTTGTCAGCCATTTTTACGCAGATGTTTGTGTTGAAATAAACCTCATTTTAGGATATAGGTTCTGTTTCCTGCTTTTCATTGATCTGTATTGTTTTTGTTGATCATATAATCTGTTTTCAATAGTGGCGTCAGTACCTGAAGCACACAGTAGGGGGCAGTGATGACATCTCGCTGTATAACCAGTGTAGGAATGTATCACCCCATTAGATGTTGGCTTGAAGTTTGGGAGTTGATGTGTGATTTGATGTTACCCCTCTGGTGCCCCGTGGTCTCGGCAAGGCTTTATAGATGTGTAAGCGGTGCCAGATGTACAGTATGTGTAGGAGGGAGGGTAGCGTTCCTCTGATCCTTTATATTAAGATGAGCCATTGTTTGGCATGAAATCATTGTATTATCGTCTGCGTAATTCCAGGGAGAGGGCGTCTGTAATAAATCGATCTCGCGTTACGCTCTAGGAGGGAATGAAAGCAGGACCCCCATTAATTCAGATACCAGGGCCTCTCACGAGTAAAACTACAGACATGTGATGTTACAGCATTAAATACAACTAGCAAAACATGAAGATCTGGTTCATTTAAAGATTGTGTTACATGTAAAACATGTAAATAGACCTGATTTAATGAACAAATATAAATCAAGCCTCTTGAGCACTCGCTTCTGTGCATAGTTCTACAAGTGGGCGGACATGTATAGAATCTTGGGTGAGATGAAGCAAGATCTGATCCACCTGACCCAAACATGTCCGCCCCCTGATAGAGCTACACAGAGCAAAGATTCTAAACATGTCCACCCTATGATAGAGCTATGCAGAGCAAAGATTCTAAACATGTCTGCCCCCTGATAGAGCTACACAGAGCAAAGATTCTAAACATGTCCACCCCATGATAGAGCTATACAGAGCAAAGATTCTAAACATGTCCACCCCATGATAGAGCTATACAGAGCAAAGATTCTAAACAACATGTCCACCCCTGATAGAGCTATACAGAACAAAGATTCTAAACATGTCCACCCCCTGATAGAGCTATACAGAGCAAAGATTCTAAACATGTCCGCCCCCTGATGGAGCTATACAGAGCAAAGATTCTAAACATGTCCACCTCCTGATAGAGCTATACAGAGCAAAGATTCTAAACAACATGTCCGCCCCCTGATAGAGCTATACAGAGCAAAGATTCTAAACAACATGTCCGCCCCCTGATAGAGCTATACAGAGCAAAGATTCTAAACAACATGTCCGCCCCCTGATAGAGCTATACAGAGCCAAGGGGGCTTAATAATGTGCTTCACTCTTTCATTAAAGCATTTCTAGTTCAAATGTTTACACTTGATGCAATCTTTCCATTAAAGAGAAGTACATTTTTTACTTCAGTTCTCCTTTTAAAGGGATTTTGAATTGATGCAGAACTTTAAAGGATAATCGTGGGCAAAAACAGAACTGTGTTGAATGGAAATATGTCTGGAAATGAGTCCTCTAAACCCCCCCTGTCCAATAGTGTCCGGGACCCTCCTGCAGTAAATGTCTAATTCTCTGCAGCTTGTACCCTGGCTAGGATATCGGTGTCTTCAGACCACTGACCTCTCAGCCTTTATTGGGGCTATTTTTAGGCTGCTCTCTGACCTCCTCTCCTAATGAGACCCTTCCTGCGACTGCACTGACCCCAGACCGTGGGACTGCTGTGGATCTCAACAGTTTATCCAAAATGACTGGTCTCCATCACAAGCTTAAATGATAAAATAATGAATCAAAACACACTCACAAACATGCCATGCAAATCAAACAAATACAAACAAGGATTGTGTGGGCCATGCTGTCAGGTTTTGATTTATTTCATGTCAGAGGAGAGTAGAAACATGGACAGTCTGAAAAGACACAAAGAATGAAGATAAAAAAGTACAGAAAGTGGATATAGTGTGACCCTGTCATCAGATGGATAGTATTGGGCAGCCCCTGTTTTACTGAACCTTCCCTTGGATATTCGTGAAGTCATTAATGACACATGTAATTAGTTGTAGATATAGAAGCTGCAGTATGTTTAAATGAAGCCAAAGCAATGGATAGAGAACAGACCGATTGTCGTTTTCTGGGCTCAGCCTGACCTGCTGGCAGTGTCTATACGTAGAGAGGTGCGTATAATGTACAGGATTATATGGGTCCTTATTTATCAAGACAAAACTGGCGCTATTTCAGGAAAAAGTGCTAAAATCAAAGTAATCTGGCCCTCTGTAACCGTATGTACACCCTTTATATTACACGCTAGATCAGCTCTATCATGTCTCTATCATGTCTCTATCATATCTAATAACCCAGAAAATATTCAACGTCCAAACCTCATGCATGCGCTCTCTATGAGGTTCTTCTATATCTGACCGGCATGGATAGCGCTGGGATACATTTATTACCTGACCTTTGGCACAGAGCACAATGGGGAATTGCAGACCACGGAGGTTATTTATAAAGGCTACTTCTGGGGCAAAGTGCTAAAAGTGGTGCAGTCACCATGGAAACCAATGGAATGTTCCTGCTGATTACATCACTTTTAGAACTTTACCCCCAGAATCACCATGGAAACCAATGGAATGTTCCTGCTGATTACATCACTATTAGAACTTTACCCCCAGAATCACCATGGAAACCAATGGAATGTTCCTGCTGATGACATCACTTTTAGAACTTTACCCCAGAATCACCATGGAAACCAATGGAATGTTCCTTCTGATGACATCACTTTTAGAACACTGCCCCCAGAATCACCATGGAAACCAATGGAATGTTCCTGCTGATGACATCACTTTTAGAACTTTACCCCCAGAATCACCATGGAAACCAATGGAATGTTCCTGCTGATTACATCACTTTTAGAACTTTACCCCAGTATCACCATGGAAACCAATGGAATGTTCCTGCTGATTACATCACTTTTAGAACTTTACCCCCAGAATCACCATGGAAACCAATGGAATGTTCCTGCTGATGACATCACTTTTAGAACACTGCCCCCAGAATCACCATGGAAACCAATGAAATGTTCCTGCTGATGACATCACTCTTAGAACTCTGGCCTCAGAACTGACCTTTATATGTATTAGATGGAGAGCCCTACTTACAAACTAGAGGGAATAGGGGAGACATATAAGGTGGTAGCAGTAACAATGCATTGAGGGGGCCATGGCGGGGTCCTACCAGAGTTTATTTAATGGGTGTTCTAGTTGGATGCATTGTATAAAGCACTATGTATAAATATTTTAAAGTGTAAGCAGCCTCCATCAAACAGAACAGATATAAATGGAAACAAATCCCATATATATTAACTCCACAAACCCACCTTGCAAATTGTGCAAAAGGAGAAGTTTCTGGTCTTTAATCCACTAGTATCTCACTAAAAACCCACAAACAAATCAATGAAATAGACAGAACACACATGAGATATCTGTATGTAAAATCATTTTATCAATACTTAAAATATATTCATCTCCCCCATGAAAAAAGAACTGAAATGATAAATAATATATAATAGTTTTACATATATTCTATAGGGGGAATTGTACATTGCATTAGATGATTTGCAGGCTGTGCCAGAGGTCAGTGTGCCATAGCTTTGCAGATTACCTATATATTATATACTGCATTGTTATATAAAGTCTGTTTGTATGTGTGTATATATTTTCAGTGTGTGGAGATGTACGGTATATATATATCATTTTATATACAGAAGTTTCACGGATGAAAGATCCGCTGCTTTATTAGAATGAGCGCCATGAGCGCGTTCGTTTACTGATATAGCGCAGGTCATGTCCCAGGCCCCGCCTTTAATATCCCAGCGGATTATGAAGCACCTGGTACATGGGATTCGGGGGGGACGGGGGGGGGGGGTTGACAGGTGCTCCCTTGAAGTCTCATCCCTCGTAATCTCCACATAGTGGAAGAAAGATGGGAATAAAGAGCTTTTCCAGCCGATCACAGTTTAACACAATTATCTCAGGTGAAACTCCCTTAATCTTCATTGTGAGACTGTTCTGGGCCAGAGAGGAATTATTCTGACAGCTCTTATATTTTATTACTATTCTTTAAACACACCCTTAAACTGGGGCAATTGTCAGATCAATAGAAGATGTCAGTCTCTTTCAAGTGTTGGATTCTTTACAAATTGTTCCTACAATCCCCCGCCCCTCTCATCAAACCCCATCCCGATGCTTTTACCACAAATAATGCAGAAAAGTATTATTAAATGGACCTATGTAAAGAAATGGATCTCTGAGTCCCTCGGCTCACCCTATTGCTCAATCCCGCCCATCTCCCCAAGCCCCTCCTATCTCTCCAAGCCCCACCCATCTCTCCAAGCCCCGCCCATCTCCCCAAGCCCCTCCTATCTCTCCAAGCCCCTCCCATCTCGCCAAGCCCCGCTCATCTCACCAAGCCCCTCCCATCTCACCAAGCCCCTCCTTATTGGAATGTCGCTGAATCTAGAAGCCCCGGTGAAATTACTTTTAACGTATCATTGATACTGGTTTTAATGTAAGAATTGGAGCATTGCACAGATATTAGACATGCGTCCGCCATACAGAAATAAATGAAGATGAAACCGCTCGTTAAGGCCTTGTTACTTTGTGCCATGTTTATTGGTACTGACGGACCAGACAGGGGGAGATGGAGGGCCTGCTAATTACTGTGTGTCCAGTGGCCTCAAGCAGGGGTCACAGATACTGACTCAGCCCAGGAGCACAGGGGAAAGTTATTGGAGAATGGCCCCCCTAATTGTGAACTTTGGGAGGATGTTTAATGCATGTATTATGGGAGATGCTGAAATCCAAGGCCAGAAAGGATAAAAGTATAGCGTTCGTTCATTAAAAAGGGACTTGAGAAGGGAGTTTCAAGCTTAAAGCCATAGTAGTCGATTTGGAAGAATTCTACAATGCAGCAGAATGGGAGGATTTTTCCAACTCGGCTACTTTGGCCTTAAGTTTGAACTTCCTTTCTCAATTCCCGTTTCATGAATGACGCCCTAAAAGTTGTCTAACACTCCTGCCAGAGAGTAGGAAAACCCCCCAGTTAGAACTTGCCTTCCTGCAGGGCAAATAAATGATCAGGGGAGCGGGAGTAAACACTGCTTAGAAGCCCCCCACTGCCCACCTACAATCAAGGGAAGGAGAAGAACAGTGAAAATGCACATTACATTAAAACCTATAAGAGTGCAAGCTCTTTAGGTTAGATTCCAATAGTTAGAGATCAGTGCTGAGGGGAAGCATTGGCTTCCGTGGCGCTGCAGTTTTAGATGAACTTTTAGCCTTTGTTCAGCGGAGCTTGCAATCTAGCATGTAAAAGGCAGGATGATCCTCTTTAACCAGTCCTGATTTGGCAAGCCGTGCGGTGGGGAGACAGTTAATGAAAGACCAACTGTTGGAAAATCCTGACTTTTTTTATTCATTTCGATTGGCCTGAGTTTCCTCTTTTTGAAGTTGCCTTGTGGCCGCCGGCAGAGCTTTCACATCTTCCATCTGATGGTTGGTAATTTGCTGCTGACTTCATCCAAACTGTCAGGTGCTCTCCAAACGCCCTCCCCGAGCCCTGACAACGAGGCGTCTGCCCAGATATCCCTTGTGATAAAGTCATTATTCTGCTTTGATGCAGCTGTACATATCTCCTGATCATATTTAGCTCCTGACTGTATAAACTATCTGTAAATCCTCCTCGGATAAAATAAATAAAAAATAACAATTTATTTCCCCCGCGCAGAGCTGGGCGGTGATTCGTTGGCAGAGGCGCATATAATGCATCGGACAGGAATGTCGTGGATCTTTATTGGCAGAAAACTGGTGACAAGTCTCCGGCACAGAGATTAGTGAGAGTCAGGAATACACATCTGGCACGCTGCATTTCTCCGGACCCCATCATTCTGATCCATCATACATCTGGCACGCTGCATTTCTCCGGACCCCATCATTCTGATCCATCATACATCTGGCACGCTGCATTTCTCCGGACCCCATCACTCTGATCCATCATACATCTGGCTTTCTCCAGGTCCCCATCACTCTGATCCATCATACATCTGGCTTTCTCCAGGTCCCATCACTCTGATCCATCATACATCTGGCTTTTTCCAGGTCCCATCACTCTGATCCATCATACATCTGGCTTTTTCCAGGTCCCATCACTCTGATCCATCATACATCTGACTTTCTCCAGGTCCCATCACTCTGATCCATCATACATCTGGCTTTCTCCAGGTCCCATCACTCTGATCCATCATACATCTGGCTTTCTCTGAGTCCCCATCACTCTGATCTGTCGCCATTAAACACGCACTCACTCATTCACTCACTTTCCCCCCTGACATGTTTAACTCACTCTCCCCCTTTCATGTGTGTTGAGTGTAGCTAGCTGCATCCCTGCAGGGCCAGCCGGCACATGATGGAGCATCGGCCCCTGTCCCATCCATCACCTTCCATTCTTCTCTGCTTATTAAATCAGCCCTCCTCTCTCCGCAGGTCGTACTCTTCAATCACATCCCCTGTGACCAGCCTGCCCAGTCCCTGCTCTCACACAAATATCCAGGAACCTTCTCTCCTTAGCTGTGCTAACTCCCTGCTGGGTCCATAGCTACTGGGACACTTCCTATTACCAGCTGTATTTCTGCAATACCAGCCAAAACAGGACTGGCGTCTACTAATCTGCTGCCTTGTCAGATTACTGCATTATTAGCCGATCTGGAAACATTGGGGGTTATGTATAAATAGCGGCGCTATCCTGATTCCTTCAGTCGGGTTTTTTCTCTTGCGTCTGTATGATCAGTATAAAGCTGTCAGAATGGGGGTTATGTATAAATAGCGGCGCTATCCTGATTCCTTCAGTCCGGTTTTTACTCTTGCGTCTGTACGGTCTGTATAAAGCTGTCAGAATGGGGGTTATGTATAAATAGCAGCGCTATCCTGATTCCTTCAGTCGGGTTTTTACTCTTGCGTCTGTACGGTCTGTATAAAGCTGTCAGAATGGGGGTTATGTATAAATAGCGGCGCTATCCTGATTCCTTCAGTCGGGTTTTTACTCTTGTGTCTGTACGGTCTGTATAAAGCTGTCAGAATGGGGGTTATGTATAAATAGCGGCGCTATCCTGATTCCTTCAGTCAGGTTTTTACTCTTGCGTCTGTACGGTCTGTATAAAGCTGTCAGAATGGGGGTTATGTATAAATAGCAGCGCTATCCTGATTCCTTCAGTCAGGTTTTTACTCTTGTGTCTGTACGGTCTGTATAAAGCTGTCAGAATGGGGGTTATGTATAAATAGCGGCGCTATCCTGATTCCTTCAGTCAGGTTTTTACTCTTGCGTCTGTACGGTCTGTATAAAGCTGTCAGAATGGGGGTTATGTATAAATAGCGGCGCTATCCTGATTCCTTCAGTCGGGTTTTTACTCTTGCGTCTGTACGGTCTGTATAAAGCGGTCAGAATGGGGGTTATGTATAAATAGCGGCGCTATCCTGATTCCTTCAGTCAGGTTTTTACTCTTGCGTCTGTACGGTCTGTATAAAGCTGTCAGAATGGGGGTTATGTATAAATAGCAGCGCTATCCTGATTCCTTCAGTCAGGTTTTTACTCTTGCGTCTGTACGGTCTGTATAAAGCTGTCAGAATGGGGGTTATGTATAAATAGCGGCGCTATCCTGATTCCTTCAGTTGGGTTTTTACTCTTGCGTCTGTACGGTCTGTATAAAGCTGTCAGAATGGGGGTTATGTATAAATAGCGGCGCTATCCTGATTCCTTCAGTCGGGTTTTTACTCTTGCGTCTGTACGGTCTGTATAAAGCTGTCAGAATGGGGGTTATGTATAAATAGCGGCGCTATCCTGATTCCTTCAGTTGGGTTTTTACTCTTGCGTCTGTACGGTCTGTATAAAGCTGTCAGAATGGGGGTTATGTATAAATAGCGGCGCTATCCTGATACCTTCAGTCGGGTTTTTACTCTTGCGTCTGTACAGTCTGTATAAAGCTGTCAGAATGGGGGTTATGTATAAATAGCGGCGCTATCCTGATTCCTTCAGTTGGGTTTTTACTCTTGCGTCTGTAAGGTCTGTATAAAGCTGTCAGAATGGGGGTTATGTATAAATAGCGGTGCTATCCTGATTCCTTCAGTTGGGTTATTACTCTTGCGTCTGTACGGTCTGTATAAAGCTGTCAGAATGGGGGTTATGTATAAATAGCAGCGCTATCCTGATTCCTTCAGTCGGGTTTTTACTCTTGCGTCTGTACGGTCTGTATAAAGCTGTCAGAATGGGGGTTATGTATGATAAGCTGAGTTGTAAAAGTTCTCCCATTCAGCTATACCTCAAACTCTGATATTCTGGCCTTAAATTTAAAATTCCCTTCAAATCTATATTAAAGTCACAGCACATTCGGGGTTAAGGTGTATTCCTTTGGCCTAGTGCAGATTAACTCTTCATCTCCCAGGTTAGCCGGGAAGGCCTTTCTGCCTGTAATGAGATGGGCCGTTAGATTTAGCAGATAGCTTTGTGTGTACCAGGGGGTCGTGGGATAAAAGACCCTTTTCTTCCAAAGCCAGTGAATAGGAAGAGAGGAGGAATCACCTGGGTATTGCAACCAGTGAGCTGTGGAAGTATGGGGGTGTGGGACCCCTGACCAGAGACCACTGAATATTAATGTGCCTCTGGTTCTGGGGGGCAGTCACCTTCACAGGACTGAGACAGGCCAAACAATGCAGCACACCGGGGTTGTTCACAGGCACTTGGCACAAGGCTGGGGGCTGCGGGGGAGGAGGGGGGTTTAGGGTCCTGTTTGGCTGGCTATATTCACTTCCTATTACTGTTAGCTAAATGCAGCAATAAACCACTTCACAGGCTGGGGTCATCACCCTAGAGAGCTGTGCAAAAGATATTACTGGAGTGCAAGGCTGAGCAACGCTCTGTATACTGGGGATAAACAGGGAGGATCATTAGCCGGGCTGAGCAACGCTGTGTATACTGGGGATAAACAGGGAGGATCATTAGCCGGGCTGAGCAACGCTGTGTATACTGGGGATAAACAGGGAGGATCATTAGCCGGGCTGAGCAACGCTCCGTATATTGGGGATAAACAGGGAGGATCATTAACAGGGCTGAGCAACGCTCCGTATATTGGGGATAAGAAGGGAGGTGTATTAGCCGGACTGAGCAACGCTGCGTATATTGGGGATAAGCAGGGAGATGTATTAGCCGGGCTGAGCAACGCTCCGTATACTGGGGATAAGCAGGGAGGTGTATTAGCCGGGCTGAGCAACGCTCCGTATATTGGGGATAAGCAGGGAGGTGTATTAGCCGGACTGAGCAACGCTCCGTATATTGTGGATAAGCAGGGAGGTGTATTAGCCGGGCTGAGCAACGCTCCGTATATTGGTGATAAGCAGGGAGGTGTATTAGCCGGACTGAGCAACGCTCCGTATATTGGGGATAAGCAGGGAGGTGTATTAGCCGGACTGAGCAACGCTCCGTATATTGGGGATAAGCAGGGAGGTGTATTAGCCGGACTGAGCAACGCTCCGTATATTGGGGATAAGCAGGGAGGTGTATTAGCCGGACTGAGCAACGCTCCGTATATTGTGGATAAGCAGGGAGGTGTATTAGCCGGACTGAGCAACGCTCCGTATATTGGGGATAAGCAGGGAAGTGTATTAGCCGGGCTGAGCAACGCTCCGTATATTGGGGATAAGCAGGGAGATGTATTAGCCGGACTGAGCAACGCTCCGTATATTGGGGATAAGCAGGGAGGTGTATTAGCCGGGCTGAGCAACGCTCCGTATATTGGGGATAAGCAGGGAGATGTATTAGCAGTGCTGAGCAATGCTCCGTATATTGGGGATATGCAGTAACTCTTTGAGTGCCAGGTGAGTAACATGATCTGTGTATAACCGGTTTCTGTCTGTCTGTCTATCCTGCAGATTCCGGGGTATTTGTTTTTACCCCTTTGTTCTGAGAGGAAGCGGATCTGAGATAATACCTGGCAGCTGATTAATGTCAGTGCGCCGAGCCAAGGAGAGAGAAACAGACGTATTTATTATTAAAGGTTAGAAAGCGGCTTGTCACACAGACCTGTACAGACATGACATTCACCGGCTTATTCTAGCAAATGAATACATTACCCAATGGAAGCTGAGACTGAGTGTTTGTCCATCCTCGCCCTGTCACTGGGGTAATCTGTGTGTAAAATGCGTCGGGGTATCAAAGGGGTAAAACGGAAACACAATCCTGAGACACGAACACACCGGGGGGTTCACATCGCAAATACAGTGATATTGGGCCATATTTACCCCATGTATAAACTTATTGCACAAGGAAAAGGCGAAGTGCGTCTGTTACGCTAAAATATAAGCATGGGATAGGTATAAGGCTATCCTAGATATAAGGTCAGGGACTAATGAAAGTATTACATTACTGAGAGGGTAGTGGATGCATGGAATAGTCTTCCAGTAGAAGTGGTAGAGGTTAATACAGTGAAGGAGTTTAAGCATGCGTGGGATAGGTATAAGGCTATCCTAGATATAAGATAAGGCCAGGGACTAATGAAAGTATTACATTACTGAGAGGGTAGTGGGTGCATGGAATAGTCTTCCAGTAGAAGTGGTAGAGGTTAATACAGTGAAGGAGTTTAAGCATGCGTGGGATAGGTATAAGGCTATCCTAGATATAAGATAAGGCCAGGGACTAATGAAAGTATTATATTACTGAGAGGGTAGTGGATGTATGGAATAGTCTTCCAGTAGAAGTGGTAGAGGTTAATACAATGAAGGAGTTTAAGCATGCATGGGATAGGTATAAGGCTATCCTAGATATAAGATAAGGCCAGGGACTAATGAAAGTATTACATTACTGAGAGGGTAGTGGGTGTATGGAATAGTCTTCCAGTAGAAGTGGTAGAGGTTAATACAGTGAAGGAGTTTAAGCATGCATGGGATAGGTATAAGGCTATCCTAGATATAAGATAAGGTCAGGGACTAATGAAAGTATTACATTACTGAGAGGGTAGTGGATGCATGGAATAGTCTTCCAGTAGAAGTGGTAGAGGTTAATACAGTGAAGGAGTTTAAGCATGCATGGGATAGGTATAAGGCTATCCTAGATATAAGATAAGGTCAGGGACTAATGAAAGGATTACATTACTGAGAGGGTAGTGGATGCATGGAATAGTCTTCCAGTAGAAGTGGTAGAGGTTAATACAGTGAAGGAGTTTAAGCATGTGTGGGATAGGTATAAGGCTATCCTAGATATAAGATAAGGCCAGGGACTAATGAAAGTATTACATTACTGAGAGGGTAGTGGATGCATGGAATAGCCTGCCAGCAGAAGTGGTAGAGGTTAATACAGTGAAGGAGTTTAAGCATGCATGGGATAGGTATAAGACTATCCTAGATATAAGATAAGGTCAGGGACTAATGAAAGTATTACATTACTGAGAGAGTAGTGGATGCATGGAATAGTCTTCCAGTAGAGGTGGTAGAGGTTAATACAGTGAAGGAGTTTAAGCATGCGTGGGATAGGTATAAGGCTATCCTAGATATAAGATAAGGTCAGGGACTAATGAAAGTATTACATTACTGAGAGGGTAGTGGATATATGGAATAGTCTTCCAGTAGAAGTGGTAGAGGTTAATACAGTGAAGGAGTTTAAGCATGCATGGGATAGGTATAAGGCTATCCTAGATATAAGATAAGGCCAGGGACTAATGAAAGGATTACATTACTGAGAGGGTAGTGGATGCATGGAATAGTCTTCCAGTAGAAGTGGTAGAGGTTAATACAGTGAAGGAGTTTAAGCATGTATGGGATAGGTATAAGGCTATCCTAGATATAAGATAAGGCCAGGGACTAATGAAAGTATTACATTACTGAGAGGGTAGTGGGTGCATGGAATAGTCTTCCAGTAGAAGTGGTAGAGGTTAATACAGTGAAGGAGTTTAAGCATGCATGGGATAGGTATAAGGCTATCCTAGATATAAGATAAGGCCAGGGACTAATGAAAGTATTACATTACTGAGAGGGTAGTGGGTGTATGGAATAGTCTTCCAGTAGAAGTGGTAGAGGTTAATACAGTGATGGAGTTTAAGCATGTATGGGAGAGGTATAAGGCTATCCTAGATATAAGATAAGGCCAGGGACTAATGAAAGTATTACATTACTGAGAGGGTAGTGGGTGCATGGAATAGTCTTCCAGTAGAAGTGGTAGAGGTTAATACAGTGAAGGAGTTTAAGCATGCATGGGATAGGTATAAGGCTATCCTAGATATAAGATAAGGCCAGGGACTAATGAAAGTATTACATTACTGAGAGGGTAGTGGATGTATGGAATAGTCTTCCAGTAGAAGTGGTAGAGGTTAATACAGTGAAGGAGTTTAAGCATGCATGGGATAGGTATAAGGCTATCCTAGATATAAGATAAGGTCAGGGACTAATGAAAGTATTACATTACTGAGAGGGTAGTGGATGTATGGAATAGTCTTCCAGTAGAAGTGGTAGAGGTTAATACAGTGAAGGAGTTTAAGCATGCATGGGATAGGTATAAGGCTATCCTAGATATAAGATAAGGCCAGGGACTAATGAAAGTATTACATTACTGAGAGGGTAGTGGGTGTATGGAATAGTCTTCCAGTAGAAGTGGTAGAGGTTAATACAGTGAAGGAGTTTAAGCATGCATGGGATAGGTATAAGGCTATCCTAGATATAAGATAAGGCCAGGGACTAATGAAAGTATTACATTACTGAGAGGGTAGTGGATGTATGGAATAGTCTTCCAGTAGAAGTGGTAGAGGTTAATACAGTGAAGCAGTTTAAGCATGCGTGGTATAGGTATAAGGCTATCCTAGTTATAAGATAAGGTCAGGGACTAATGATAGTATTACATTACTGAGAGGGTAGTGGATGCATGGAATAGTCTTCCAGTAGAAGAGGTAGAGGTTAATACAGTGAAGGAGTTTAAGCATGTATGGGATAGGTATAAGGCTATCCTAGATATAAGATAAGGCCAGGGACTAATGAAAGTATTACATTACTGAGAGGGTAGTGGGTGCATGGAATAGTCTTCCAGTAGAAGTGGTAGAGGTTAATACAGTGAAGGAGTTTAAGCATGCATGGGATAGGTATAAGGCTATCCTAGATATAAGATAAGGCCAGGGACTAATGAAAGTATTACATTACTGAGAGGGTAGTGGGTGTATGGAATAGTCTTCCAGTAGAAGTGGTAGAGGTTAATACAGTGATGGAGTTTAAGCATGCATGGGAGAGGTATAAGGCTATCCTAGATATAAGATAAGGCCAGGGACTAATGAAAGTATTACATTACTGAGAGGGTAGTGGGTGCATGGAATAGTCTTCCAGTAGAAGTGGTAGAGGTTAATACAGTGAAGGAGTTTAAGCATGCATGGGATAGGTATAAGGCTATCCTAGATATAAGATAAGGCCAGGGACTAATGAAAGTATTACATTACTGAGAGGGTAGTGGATGTATGGAATAGTCTTCCAGTAGAAGTGGTAGAGGTTAATACAGTGAAGGAGTTTAAGCATGCCTGGGATAGGTATAAGGCTATCCTAGATATAAGATAAGGCCAGGGACTAATGAAAGTATTACATTACTGAGAGGGTAGTGGATGTATGGAATAGTCTTCCAGTAGAAGTGGTAGAGGTTAATACAGTGAAGCAGTTTAAGCATGCGTGGGATAGGTATAAGGCTATCCTAGTTATAAGATAAGGTCAGGGACTAATGATAGTATTACATTACTGAGAGGGTAGTGGATGCATGGAATAGTCTTCCAGTAGAAGAGGTAGAGGTTAATACAGTGAAGGAGTTTAAGTATGCATGGGATAGGTATAAGGCTATCCTAGATATAAGATAAGGTCAGGGACTAATGATAGTAATACATTACTGAGAGGGTAGTGGATGTATGGAATAGTCTTCCAGTAGAAGTGGTAGAGGTTAGTACAGTGAAGGAGTTTAAGCATGCATGGGATAGGTATAAGGCTATTCTAGATATAAGATAAGGTCAGGGACTAATGAAAGTATTACTTTACTGAGAGGGAAGTGGATGCATGGAATAGTCTTCCAGTAGAAGTGGTAGAGGGTAATACAGTGAGGGAGTTTAAGCATGCGTGGGATAGGTATAAGGCTATCCTAGATATAAGATAAGGCCAGGGACTAATGAAAGTATTACTTTACTGAGAGGGTAGTGGATGTATGGAATAGTCTTCCAGTAGAAGTGGTAGAGGTTAATACAGTGAAGGAGTTCAAGCATGCATGGGATAGGTATAAGGCTATCCTAGATATAAGATAAGGCCAGGGACTAATGAAAGTATTACATTACTGAGAGGGTAGTGGATGTATGGAATAGTCTTCCAGTAGAAGTGGTAGAGGTTAATACAGTGAAGGAGTTTAAGCATGCATGGGATAGGTATAAGGCTATCCTAGATATAAGATAAGGCCAGGGACTAATGAAAGTATTACCTTACTGAGAGGGTAGTGGGTGTATGGAATAGACTTCCAGTAGAAGTGGTAGAGGTTAATACAGTGAAGGAGTTTAAGCATGCATGGGATAGGTATGAGGCTATCCTAGATATAAGATAAGGCCAGGGACTAATGAAAGTATTACCTTACTGAGAGGATAGTGGGTGTATGGAATAGACTTCCAGTAGAAGTGGTAGAGATTAATACAGTGAAGGAGTTTAAGCATGCATGGGATAGGTATAAGGCTATCCTAGATATAAGATAAGGCCAGGGACTAATGAAAGTATTACTTTACTGAGAGGGTAGTGGATGCATGGAATAGTCTTCCAGTAGAAGTGGTAGAGGTTAATACAGTGAAGGAGTTTAAGCATGCATGGGATAGGTATAAGGCTATCCTAGATATAAGATAAGGCCAGGGACTAATGAAAGTATTACTTTACTGAGAGGGTAGTGGATGTATGGAATAGTCTTCCAGTAGAAGTGGTAGAGGTTAATACATTGAAGGAGTTTAAGCATGCATGGGATAGGTATAAGGCTATCCTAGATATAAGATAAGGTCAGGGACTAATGAAAGTATTACTTTACTGAGAGGGTAGTGGATGCATGGAATAGTCTTCCAGTAGAAGTGGTAGAGGTTAATACAATGAAGCAGTTTAAGCATGCGTGGGATAGGTATAAGGCTATCCTAGATATAAGATAAGGCCAGGGACTAATGAAAGTATTACATTACTGAGAGGGTAGTGGATGTATGGAATAGTCTTCCAGTAGAAGTGGTAGAGGTTAATACAGTGAAGGAGTTTAAGCATGCATGGGATAGGTATAAGGCTATCCTAGATATAAGATAAGGCCAGGGACTAATAAAAGTATTACATTACTGAGAGGGTAGTGGATGCATGGAATAGTCTTCCAGTAGAAGTGGTAGAGGTTAATACAGTGAAGGAGTTTAAGCATGCATGGGATAGGTATAAGGCTATCCTAGATATAAGATAAGGCCAGGGACTAATGAAAGTATTACCTTACTGAGAGGGTAGTGGGTGTATGGAATAGACTTCCAGTAGAAGTGGTAGAGATTAATACAGTGAAGGAGTTTAAGCATGCATGGGATAGGTATAAGGCTATCCTAGATATAAGATAAGGCCAGGGACTAATGAAAGTATTACGTTACTGAGAGGGTAGTGGATGCATGGAATAGTCTTCCAGTAGAAGTGGTAGAGGTTAATACAGTGAAGGAGTTTAAGCATGCATGGGATAGGTATAAGGCTATCCTAGATATAAGATAAGGTCAGGGACTAATGAAAGTATTACTTTACTAAGAGGGTAGTGGATGTATGGAATAGTCTTCCAGTAGAAGTGGTAGAGGTTAATACATTGAAGGAGTTTAAGCATGCATGGGATAGGTATAAGGCTATCCTAGATATAAGATAAGGCCAGGGACTAATGAAAGTATTACTTTATTGAGACGGTAGTGGATGTATGGAATAGCCTTCCAGTAGAAGTGGTAGAGGTTAATACAGTGAAGGATTTTAAGCATGCATGGGATAGGTATAAGGCTATCCTAGATATAAGATAAGGCCAGGGACTAATGAAAGTATTACGTTACTGAGAGGGTAGTGGATGCATGGAATAGTCTTCCAGTAGAAGTGGTAGAGGTTAATACAGTGAAGGAGTTTAAGCATGCATGGGATAGGTATAAGGCTATCCTAGATATAAGATAAGGCCAGGGACCAATGAAAGTATTACATTACTGAGAGGGTAGTGGATGCATGGAATAGTCTTTCAGTAGAAGTGGTATAGGTTAATACAGTGAAGGAGTTTAAGCATGCGTGGGATAGGTATAAGGCTATCCTAGATATAAGATAAGGCCAGGGACTAATGAAAGTATTACATTACTGAGAGGGTAGTGGATGCACGGAATAGTCTTCCAGTAGAGGTGGTTAATACAGTGAAGGTCAGACAGTATTACTTTATTGAGAAGGTGGTGGATGTATGGTAGGAGGATATCTATCCAGTAGATGTAGATAGGGTAACATGTGTTATAGATACACAGACCATTTCTACATGAGAACAGAAGACGTATGAGTATCAGCAATGTCCAGGTCTGTGAGCAGGAGGAAGTCATATTATGTGTAATAAAGTGACAGGGTATTGGAGAGACTCCTGTCTGATTTATAATTGGGTTAAATTGTCTCTGACGTTTCGGCTGAGAGGATTATTATTATTATTGTGTTTATTGAATGAATGTACAGCTATTTATAAACACGTGTGATACATACAATAGAGACCTGCTAAAGGGCCTTTCTGACTTTTATAATAATCATGTATAATAAAGGTGAATAATATCTGTATTGTCCATGTTTAATGAACTCATTGTGATCAGTTTTGCACATTGCTCTGATACTCCCCCTCAGCTCTCAGCATTTGCCTGGAGTCTAGTATTAGTCGACCCTTTGTGTGCCAGAGACCACTGATGGGGTGATTTTTTTCTGCTTCCCACATTTTACACCAGTTTTTAACCCCGTAATTTCTTTGGTACGAGCGTGCATCGGAGAGACGGCAGATGGCCGGATGGACTTGTCCAAGGGATCGGTAACGGCCTTTCTTTTTTCAGGCTGTGACAATATATATATATATTTTTTTTTTTTTGCTGCTTTTAAATTAAAGACTTGAAATGATGTGTGTAATCTGGAGCCAGCAGCATCCCGCCGACCGCAGAATGGAAACACAAAGATTACTGTGTGTACAGGCTGAGATTACACTTGGGTCTGCCGTACACAAATATCCCCAAATTACAGGGGTTTTATGGCTAAGCTCAGAAATATGTGCCAAGGATTGTTAAACCGGCTGCGCCGGGCCCCGGGGGGCTGTCCATCTGCCCTCCTTCCTGCCGCAGTCTCTTATGGAAGGACACAAGCTGTCTCGGGGGGTCATTAATTAAATACTCAGGGCAGCGGATACGGTGTAAAAACTATTCCCTGGGTTGACGAGCCAGAGAAATTTAATTTGTAGCAATAAAAAGCAATGTTTGCCCAATAAATCTCTCTGGCTCGGGGATTAATCCCCCCGCCTGTTACAGTCCCACTCTGCCCTCCTCGTCTTAATAAGGGGCAATCCGGGCGAAGAAAAAGGGGGAACAATCAGTGGGATTTTCCGTTGGTGTCTATGGAATTTTTTTAATGCGTAGCAATCAGCAGGGACATTCTATTGGTTGCCATGGAGACAAACCCCAAAATACCGGCACCCTAATAATGACGGACAGGGGGATCAATTCCTTAACCTTCCCAGCTTTAGGGTTCAGGGTCAGAGCGCCACACGGATGCGTCTCCCCGATTCTCTCGCTAATCCGGCGCTGTGCGTCACGCAGATACAGGAGTGACGGACGCCTGCTATCAGACATCTTATTAACCTTGCTTTATCTCATGCTCGTGTAATAAATCTCTCCTGGAAGGAAACGTTACAGACAAAGCACTATTCTTACAAACCCCACTAGGATGACCCCTACAGCCAACTTGCACACTGACGGCTTTAATCATGCAGGAGGGAATTGACAAGGCAATTTCAAACTGAAGGCCAAAAAAAATTTCTCCCATTCAACTCAACTGGAGAAGTTTTCCAAGCCTGCTACTTATGTCTTTGTTGGAAATTGGAGATTTCTTCCAGCTCGGCTACTTTGGCCTTCAGTTTGTAATTCCTTTGTCTATTCCCTGCAGTTCATGAGTATAGCAGGGGACTAGGCTGGCACGTACGCATCCCCTCTCCG
Organism: Pelodytes ibericus; assembly: GCA_036172795.1. Taxonomy (NCBI): domain Eukaryota; kingdom Metazoa; phylum Chordata; class Amphibia; order Anura; family Pelodytidae; genus Pelodytes; species Pelodytes ibericus. Next base: position 75,829,532 of record CM069866.1, read on the forward strand.
GTAGCCGGCCATGATTCTCTGCAGGCAGGTTGAGAAGACCCTCTATTCACATGGCATCAAAAGAGAGAGACCATGCTCGGATTGGCTGGCAGCCTCGGGGTCAGCTCTGCCTCTGATGAGAGGCAGAGCTGAGCGTTGAAGCTGCAGGCACTCTAGTTTCTTCTAAAAAAAGAAAGGGTTAAATAAAGTTTAGTCCCCCTTGGAATTCATTTGCAGGTCTGCGATGCCGATTGGAAAATGTATATGTGGCCTGTAATAAATGGCCGAGGGGGTAACATTACGCCCGTCACCGCCCCATGGAAACACTGGCAGGGTTAATATGAGCATTATAAAGACATTTCTCCAGACTAGGCCAGGATAATGAGGTGTGAAGAGGATCTCAGTGATGTAGCTGTATGTCTGCTATGGAGACTGCACTCTGAAAACAAAGACAGCTCTGCAATCCCATGATCCCTCCTGGAAATGATGCAGCATCTGAAAAATGCACAGAGCGTCCGAGCCCCGCGCAGCGTCCGAGCCCCGCGCAGCCTCCGAGCCCCGCGCAGCCTCCGAGCAGGACAGGTCTCGTCCTGATCACCATGGCAACCTGTCGCTTTGTCTCAAGATGTCCACACGCAGCTCCTTGTGCGAATCCCTGGCTCCGGGCCGAGATCTGGGGTGACGCGTTTCACCGGCAGCTGATTCAGGAAAGGGTCTGCAAGCTGCTCCTCTCCGTCACACATAAAGCAGCTGTGCTTCTGGGACCAACTTCATCCAATGTTTAGAGACATGACCCGCTGGTGTCCCTGATTCAGTGTGAAATGCATGGGGGAAAGCGAGAGAAAAAGTATTCTTGTAAACAGGGGTTAGTTTGGGTTATACTTTCCTCGTGATATTAAGGAAAACCAAGGCTGGGATAATAAGATTACTAAAGACAGCTGTCATGGAAAATTACATTCTCAATAACTGAAAGATTGCATCAAGTACAGGCATTTTAATTAGACATGCTTTAATGAGAGAATCCAAATAAATTACCTTATTGGGCCCTCTTTGTCAGGGGCAGGACATGTTGTTTAGAATCTTTGCTCTGTATAGCTCTGTCAGGGGGCGGACATGTTGTTTAGAATCTTTGCTCTGTATAGCTCTGTCAGGGGGCGGACATGTTGTTTAGAATCTTTGCTCAGTATAGCTCTATCAGGGGCGGACATGTTGTTTAGAATCTTTGCTCAGTATAGCTCTATCAGGGGGAGGACATGTTGTTTAAAATCTTGGGTAAGACAACGAAGATTCTAAACAACATGTCCGCCCCCTGATAGAGCTATACAGAGCACAGATTCTAAACAACATGTCCACCCCTGATAGAGCTATACAGAGCAAAGATTCTAAACAACATGTCCACCCCCTGATAGAGCTATACAGAGCACAGATTCTAAACAACATGTCCACCCCTGATAGAGCTATACAGAGCAAAGATTCTAAACAACATGTCCACCCCCTGATAGAGCTATACAGAGCAAAGATTCTAAACAACATGTCCGCCCCCTGATAGAGCTATACAGAGCACAGATTCTAAACAACATGTCCGCCCCCTGATAGAGCTATACAGAGCACAGATTCTAAACAACATGTCCACCCCTGATAGAGCTATACAGAGCAAAGATTCTAAACAACATGTCCACCCCCTGATAGAGCTATACAGAGCAAAGATTCTAAACAACATGTCCGCCCCCTGATAGAGCTATACAGAGCACAGATTCTAAACAACATGTCCGCCCCCTGATAGAGCTATACAGAGCACAGATTCTAAACAACATGTCCGCCCCCTGATAGAGCTATACAGAGCACAGATTCTAAACAACATGTCCGCCCCCTGATAGAGCAATACAGAGCAAAGATTCTAAACAACATGTCCCCCCCTGATAGAGCTATACAGAGCAAAGATTCTAAACAACATGTCCGCCTCCTGATAGAGCTATACAGAGCAAAGATTCTAAACAACATGTCCGCCCCCTGATAGAGCAATACAGAGCAAAGATTCTAAACAACATGTCCCCCCCTGATAGAGCTATACAGAGCACAGATTCTAAACAACATGTCCGCCCCCTGATAGAGCTATACAGAGCACAGATTCTAAACAACATGTCCGCCCCCTGATAGAGCAATACAGAGCAAAGATTCTAAACAACATGTCCCCCCGATAGAGCTATACAGAGCAAAGATTCTAAACAACATGTCCGCCCCCTGATAGAGCTATACAGAGCAAAGATTCTAAACAACATGTCCGCCCCCTGATAGAGCTATACAGAGTAAAGAAGGCAATAAGGTTAATTGAACTATTTTCTCTTTCCTTACACTTGATGCAATCTTTCAGTTAAACAGTTAATTGTTTGTCCTTTAATAGGAGAAAGGGTAACAGAGGAGGGTATTTCCCCAGGAGTATGTATCAAGCCCAGCACACCCGTTTATGATTAGGACACACAGTATCTGTAACTTGGCTTAATCTTTATTTTTCCAGGTATCTAGCGGAAGGGCAAAGTCCCAGAATGCATTGCACCATTGTGCAATGCAACGAACTTATTATGACTGGCCCAAGAGCTGACAATTTATAACTAGAGGGGCATTGTTGGTAGGCTCCGTCAGCCAACCTCCCCTCATCACAGCTCTTCAAGAACATTTTTATGAGCTGCTTCCAGGCGGAAAATAACAACAAAAAAATATATATATAGAGTCCCCAGGGAGAATTCCTTGTGATTATAGAGGATCAGGGCTGGAACAGGGCCAGGGGGGCAATATGGCTGGGAGTCCAGGCCCACTGCAGTTTAACCCTCCGTGTGCAGAATACAGCACAATGTGCTGGGCTGCGGGGAGTTTGCCATCGTCGCAGGAGACGATGGAGCAGATGAGGTGTCAAATAAGGTGGAGGGGGATTTTGCAACAATCACAAAATAGTAATAAAACATGTGAAAACCCATAGAAATAATGGGAAATACCATTTCAAATCGACATTCCTTGAAACACAATGCACTGCCGGGAGCGCTGTATGAAACTGCCCCGTCAGCAGGAGTGGAGTATGCCAGGGAGGCAGCTGCTCTGCGGGATGGCCCAGCGACCCTGATGGGGTTAACAGTAAATGGCTGTGATATTCTGGAAGGGGATACGAGGGGGAGAGAGGGATGGGGGTGAATGAAGCCACAAAGCATGCTGGGATAAATCCATCTCCTGTTTTGTTAGGGGACAATAGGGCGTAAGCCGGGGTGGCTTACCGGTGTGAATAGGGCGCACAGGATCTGGCGGAGGCCCTTTTTACGGTGTCAGCCATTTCTATTCCTCTCCGACCAGTCCTGGTTACACAAACAGGAAGTTCAGGTGTCCGCTCCTGTAACGCGGGGATTTGGGCTTTTGTTTGGAGGGACCGTGGACACTGGGCCACTGATTCATGTACGTGACCAGCTATGGCGACCGAGCCACGTCCTGTTTAATGATTGGCTGTCTGACCACGAGCCAAGTTCTTTAGATAATCTGTATAACGTGTGGTTGTTATAGATTTCTTTGCTGTGATGAACAAGTCCAGTTACCTTTCCACTCTGTGTTTTATTGCAGTATGGGGTGAGGGCTGATCTGATCTGGGGGTAGGCACAGGACGCAGTATATTCCCCGCCAGGACACAGCTACTCTATACGTTCCTTGGCGCTTTATAATCCGTGCAGAGGTACTAGGGACTGTAGAGTAACTGGCATCCAGTGTGGGTCTGGGACATCCCATGCTCAGACCCTCATTTAGCATACCTGCTTTCTTTGAGACCCCATTGAACATCCCACCCATTTCCGATAACAAAGACCCAGCATTATCAGCCTTTGATTATTTGCTACTGAAATCGTTTTGGGGGGATTCCTCTAACTCTCCTTAGCAATCATTTGTTTGATTCTCCAAATTAGCTAATGTAATTACCTCTTTGCAGTCATTGTTGGCATCTTTGTATTTTGCAAATAATACCTAGTATTTCTATAATAATAATAATAATGACTATTTATATAGCTCCTTACCCCCAGTGGGACTCACAGTGATCATTTATTGACAAGAAGGACGGGCTCCGCTGATCCCTCGGATTTCTAATGACTGAAGCTGCTATCTTCATTGAACTTCTTGGATTACTCTACTGGTTAGCCACACTGGTTTTAATTTGTTTCTTTTGTATTTGTTTCCTAAGGGTATACATGTATATTTATATTGTTATAATGTTAGTTTCACAGATATAATCCATCCCAGTCAACAAGACCAAAGCATGCATGAGACCTACTAAAGGTGGATTTTTTTTTAATTCAGTGTTTTGGTGCAGTTGGGTTTCTCATGTTACGTCTGGTTGGCGTCTGTACCAGCCGAAAAATGATCATTCATCCATTTCTCCAATCTACTTGTGGGTAATTCCGATCCCCCATAATAATACTACACCCTATTAAATCCTTAATGAGATTGGTCAGCATGAGGTATAGATCGTGACTGTATCAGCAGTCCTGTCACATATATCAGAACAAGGACCAGGTCAGTGATTGGGTGTGCGGCTCTATAGGTACCTATTAATAATGAGACTCATGACTCCCCTTCTGGGAAGGTTTATACTGAGCAGTGTGAGTACAGGAAGTAGGCCCAATATTCCTAAGACGGCTTGGAAAGTCTTTTATGACTCAAATATTTCAATTATCACATTTTTTAAGTTATTTGCTACCAAGGAGTCCAGGCACGCAGGGGGGAGGGGTGTGTTTAACCCTCACGCTGCCATGTAAAGGTATCAGTATTCATGAAGTATTACTTTACTGAGAGGGTAGTGGATGCATGGAATAGTCTTCCAGTAGAAGTGGTAGAGGTTAATACAGTGAAGGAGTTTAAGCATGCATGGGATAGGTATAAGGCTATCCTAGATATAAGATAAGGCCAGGGACTAATGAAAGTATTACATTACTGAGAGGGTAGTGGATGTATGGAATAGTCTTCCAGTAGAAGTGGTAGAGGTTAATACAGTGAAGGAGTTTAAGCATGCATGGGATAGGTATAAGGCTATCCTAGATATAAGATAAGGCCAGGGACTAATGAAAGTATTACATTACTGAGAGGGTAGTGGATGTATGGAATAGTCTTCCAGTAGAAGTGGTAGAGGTTAATACAGTGAAGGAGTTTAAGCATGCATGGGATAGGTATAAGGCTATCCTAGATATAAGATAAGGCCAGGGACTAATGATAGTATATAGGTTATATTGGGAGACTATATGGTCAATGGTTCTTGACACAGTCTATGTGGCTGAGATGTGGGCTGCGAGCCTGGCTAGCAGTGATGTACACTGCTCTCTACTCAGATTCTGTGCATACAGCAGGAGAGAAAAGAACAAAGACCCTCATGTCCCCTCTCAAGCTCACAGTAAGACAGAGACGCGTCGGGTACAGAGGTCGGCGGAGAGTCTGGGAGCAGCAGGAAAAACCAAACTGATTTCCTTCCAATCTGAATATCCTGGGCCCCCAAATCCAAGGCAAGGAGGGGGCTTTGTGATCAATCTCTTTGTTATGTGACAGAAGAGGGGCTCTCAGTGGGACAGGCATCAAATGAGGAGGGGGGCAGGCTTATTGTGAAAGGGGGGGCATGTAACTGTCATGGCGGGAAAGGGATATAATAGGGGCTGTGAGATTATGGCCTAATTAGGGGGAAAATGTTCGACAAACACAAAGTGAAATGAATTAAAGCAGCGATGGTAATGGAGAGGCAGGGGGAAAAGACCCCGCAGATCCCCGAATGCCGAGAGATCACAGGAGAAAGGGGAAGCCCTGCACCCCTGGGGGGCAGAGATATTAACCCCTATATTGCCAGGGAGGCACAATGCTAACCTGGTAAGATACAGAGGGGCTTTATTCTCTGCTCATCCATCGAGCCCCCCTTTTTGCTACCCTTTTGCCCTGCCTTGCACCCAGTCCCTGAGCTTACACTTCCTTCTCTTGCGGTTAGAGCTGTGTTTATTGAAGATTAAGCTCCTTTCCTCTTTTCTTCCAGTCCCGGCTCTTTGATGTAATCACACGGCTTTATTCTCCTCTTATTTCCAGTCTGTCTTTATCTTGACATTTTGTTTATCTCCTTTCTCCCCGGGGTCACCTTCCCATGGCGATCCCCAGGTAACACCTCACTGGCACAGCCTGGGGGAACAAGTGTCACACAAAGTAATAAAGTTCTGTTTAATGGATTCTATGAAGTGTAGGTGCTTGAAATAGAAATCTGTTCATGAAAGGATATAAAGGATGAGCCTGGCAGCTGTGTTATGCATTGATTGCAGGGGTCCCGTTAGGCTGGTACAGTAATCCAGACATGAAATCACAAGCGAGGATTTTGGTGGTCTCTACGCTGAGGTACGGCCGAATGAATGCAATGCTCTTTAGTTCTTAGTTTAGTTATGTGCTTTCATTCTCTACATTTACAGTAAAAGCAATGTTTAGGTGATACTGTGCCTTTTATATATACACATGTGGCTCTCCAAGCTGACTGCAAGTCCCATGATCCTTAGCCAGAGAGGCTCCTCCATTCCCCGTCCTTGGAAGGATCCTGTATATGAGAGCTCAAGAAACAGCTTTGTTTGTTCTCTGTCCTGGGATTTTCACGGACAATGAATGGAGATAGGCGTCAGGTGTAAGAATGGGATCCAGGCCGCACTGAGGAAGAGGTTCAAGGCCAGGGTATGTGTCTGTGTCCTCACAGGGTGATAGCAAGTAATCCACAGAGACGGGGATGTAAACATTCAAACAATGGCTCCCATGACCCCATACACTTACCAAACATATAGACGAACTGCAACCATGCATCAAATGCAACCATGCATCAAATGCAACCATGCAGGCTTGGTAAATAACTCCCCCACTTAATATGAAACCAGGGGTCCCATTCCTGCAAAGACCCACACATGGTAATGAATTCATTCACCTTTAGTGTGAGTGTATCACAGACTCCACAGCAATAAAAATCCCAGTAATGTGCAGTGTGTGTGTATCACAGACTCCACAGCAATAAAAATCCCAGTAATGTGCAGCGTGTGAGTGTATCACAGTAATGTGCAGTGTGTGTATCACAGTCTCCGCAGCAATAAACCTCACAGTAATGTGCAGTGTGTGAGTGTATTACAGACTCCACAGCAATAAAACTCCCAGTAATGTGCAGCATGTGAGTGTATTACAGACTCCACAGCAATAAAACTCACAGTAATGTGCCGCGTGTGAGCGTATCACAGACTCCACAGCAATAAAACTCACAGTAATGTGCAGCATGTGAGTGTATCGCAGACTCCACAGCAATAAAACTCCCAGTAATGTGCAGTGTATGAGTGTATCAGACTCCACAGCAATAAAACTCACAGTAATGTGCAGTGTGTGAGTGTATCACAGACTCCACAGCAATAAAACTCCCAGTAATGTGCAGCGTGTGAGTGTATCACAGACTCCACAGCAATAAAACTCCCAGTAATGTGCAGTGTGTGAGTGTATCACAGACTCCACAGCAATAAAACTCCCAGTAATGTGCAGCGTGTGAGTGTATCACAGACTCCACAGCAATAAAACTCCCAGTAATGTGCAGCGTGTGAGTGTATCACAGACTCCACAGCAATAAAACTCCCAGTAATGTGCAGCGTGTGAGTGTATCACAGACTCCACAGCAATAAACCAGTAACCTGCATATCTTCCCCTAAAAAAACCCTCCTCCGTCCCTCGGCTGGACACACCTTCCCGACCTGGAGGAGATATCCCGGCAGGTAATTTAGCAGGTGTCAGACCATTTAACAAAATATTCCAAGGTGACATCAGAGACCTCGTCTGGGGCTGATCACAGCTAATTAGTTCCTGCTCGTTTAACCCTTCCTCTCTGGTGGAAAATCAGAATCTTTGCTCTCTATAGCTCTATCAGGGGGAGGACATATTTAGAATCTTTGCTCTGTATAGCTCTATCAGGGGAGGACATGTTGTTTAGAATCTTTGCTCTGTATAGCTCTATCAGGGGCAGACATGTTGTTTAGAATCTTTGCTCTGTATAGCTCTATCTGGGGAGGACATGTTGTTTAGAATCTTTGCTCTGTATAGCTCTATCAGGGGAGGACATGTTGTTTAGAATCTTTGCTCTGTATAGCTCTATCAGGGGAGGACATGTTGTTTAGAATCTTTGCTCTGTATAGCTCTATCAGGGGCAGACATGTTGTTTAGAATCTTTGCTCTGTATAGCTCTATCAGGGGAGGACATGTTGTTTAGAATCTTTGCTCTGTATAGCTCTATCAGGGGCGGACATGTTGTTTAGAATCTTTGCTCTGTATAGCTCTATCATGGTCAGACATCTTGTTCGGAATCTTGGTTCAGGTCATCTTTCATTTCACTTACATGCTTAACAAGTCTGCCCCCTGAGAGCAGAACATATACTTTATTTGTATTCTGTTATTATTTCTATATAAATCTGTCTGACCCAATCTTTAAATTAACCATCATTTTTATTTTAATTTTAATAACCCATCACCGGTCTACTTGTCCCACAAGACATTTGACATCACAATCCCGCAATGTCGGTCATACACCTGTCCCTGTGTCGCCATGACCAGCTCATGGGCTGACACACTGTCGAGACCTCCAGAAGCCCCTCTCTGTCTCCTAACTGGGGAGCTCCTTGACTCGTTCAGAGAGGCTGAGGATTGTGTTGGGAGCCCAGACAATGAGAAGTGCCCTACGGGAAAGGCTGGAAGGCCTTTGACCCTGTGGTAACTGACCACATCAGACCTTGTTTTTCCGGCTCACACAGGACATGTCGGTGAAGACACTAATCACAAACCAAGGGTACGATACAGGTGTGACACTGTAAAACGGCAGTAAAAAGGCCTGTTATCAGGGCAGAGCTGGTTCAAAGCACTGGAGGGAAAGGCGAGTTGGAGTGGCTGACATTTGTTTTGACAAACGGAATAATCGTCAAGGAAGAGAGACAAAGCTCTCTAACCGCGGCTGAGCAAACCCTTCTCCAGCATTTAAGGATTAAAGGGGCAGTTCCCCCTAGATTATGTTCTGTATCTTTAAAGAACTACTATTGGCAATAAAAAGTTCTGTTTTACAGAATATTGCATCAAGTATAGGAATTATAAATAGAAACGGTTTAATGATAGAACACAAATAAAGTACCTTATCAAGATATCTTTGCTCTGTATAGCTCTATCAGGGGGCAGACATGTTGTTTGGAATCTTTGCTCTGTATAGCTCTATCAGGGGAGGACATGTTGTTTAAAATCTTTGCTCTGTATATCTCTATCAGGGGGCAGACATGTTGTTTAGAATCTTTGCTCTGTATAGCTCTATCAGGGGGAGGACATGTTGTTTAGAATCTTTGCTCTGTATATCTCTATCAGGGGCAGACATGTTGTTTAGAATCTTTGCTCTGTACAGCTCTATCAGGGGGCGGACATGTTGTTTAGAATCTTTGCTTTGTATATCTCTATCAGGGGTGGACATGTTGTTTAGAATCTTTGCTCTGTACAGCTCTATCAGGGGGCGGACATGTTGTTTAGAATCTTTGCTCTGTATAGCTCTATCAGGGGGCAGACATGTTGGTTAGAATCTTTGCTCTGTATAGCTCTATCAGGGGTGGACATGTTATTTAGAATCTTTGCTCTGTATAGCTCTATCAGGGGGTGGACATGTTGTTTAGAATCTTTGCTCTGTATAGCTATCAGGGGGCGGACATGTTGTTTAGAATCTTTGCTCTGTATAGCTATCAGGGGGAGGACATGTTGTTTAGAATCTTTGCTCTGTATAGCTCTATCAGGGGGAGGACATGTTGTTTAGAATCTTTGCTCTGTATAGCGCTATCAGGGGGTGGACATGTTGTTTAGAATCTTTGCTCTGTATAGCTCTATCAGGGGGAGGACATGTTTAGAATCTTTGCTCTGTATAGCTCTATCAGGGGGCGGACATGTTGTTTAGAATCTTTGCTATGTATAGCTCTATCAGGGGGAGGACATGTTTAGAATCTTTGCTCTGTATAGCTCTATCAGGGGGCGGACATGTTGGTTAGAATCTTTGCTCTGTATAGCTCTATCAGGGGGCGGACATGTTGGTTAGAATCTTTGCTCTGTATAGCTCTATCAGGGGGCGGACATGTTGGTTAGAATCTTTGCTCTGTATAGCTCTATCAGACCCAGGCAATGTACGGAAGGGCGAGAGATTAGATCTGACACTTCTTATGTTAACTTCCATTGTTTCCCTTGTAACAGGAGAAAGACGACAAGTTTACTTCTCTGCTAATAAAATAAAACCCCACATCCAACAGCGATCGGGGGGGGGGGGGGGTGAGGGGGTAGGAGGCGGGGGTTGCGGGGACATTAATGGGACGTTTGTACAGATTGTAACCCTTTACGTGTCAAAGGAGGGTGAGAAAAGGGTTAATGGATTTGAGTACACCTGGAAAGAATCAAATCTGGGGCAAAGTTCTAAAAAGTGATGTCATCAGCAGGAACATTCCATTGGTTTCCAGGGTGACATCAGCAGGAACATTCCATTGGTTTCCAGGGTGACATCAGCAGGAACATTCCACTGGTTTCCAGGGTGACATCAGCAGGAACATTCCATTGGTGTCGAAGGTGATATCAGCAGGAACATTCCATTGGTTTCCATGGTGACTACTGCACTTTTAGAACTTTGGCCCAGAATCGCTCTGATTGGCTGACCTGAGGCTACACTACTCAAGTCTCTGACTCTATCACTTGACAGCTTATACTTTTCTTATTATAACAACAAACATACCAGTGCCTCATGCTGTTTTGCTTGGCTGCAGGCTAGAATTAATATGCCACGGAAAAAATATAAATAGAACTATTATTTGTGGTTATTTTGGAGAAGAATGCTTCAAACACTATACTGAACTCTAACTCCTCCACGTCACACGTCAGCGCCCACCACTTTCTAAATAAAGGAGGAGGGGCCGTCTGAATGTGGCGGTCAATAAAAGGGGAGGGGCCTTCTGAATGTGGCGGTCAATAAAAGGGGAGGGGCCTTCAGGGGGCATACATGTTTAGAATCTTTGCTCTGTATAGCTCTATCAGGGGGAAGACATGTTGTTTAGAATCTTTGCTCTGTATAGCTCTATCAGGGGGCAGACATGTTGTTTAGAATCTTTGCTATGTATAGCTCTATCAGGAGTAGACATGTTGTTTAGAATCTTTGCTATGTTTAGCTCTATCAGGAGTAGACATGTTGTTTAGAATCTTTGCTCTGTATAGCTCTATCAGGGGAGGACATGTTGTTTAGAATCTTTGCTCTGTATAGCTCTATCAGGGGGTGGACATGTTGTTTGGAATCTTTGCTCTGTATAGCTCTATCAGGGGGAAGACTAGAATCTTTGCTCTATATAGCTCTGCGGGCTGAAAGATTCTAAACAACATGTCCGCCCCCTGATAGAGCTATACAGAGCAAAAATTCTAAACATGTCCGCCCCCTGATAGAGCTATACAGAGATACCTACACTCTCTGCAATCTTTTCATTACACAGTACTGATTTTTCGCCATCAGTCCTTTAATTGGAAAGGGCGTGATAACATTCCAGCCGATTCAAGCAAAACTCCCACCGCTCAGGCCGGTACTATTGACGGCTCCGTCACCCTCAACAAACCCTGCGGTGACATTGACAATGCAGATAAGACTAATGTACATAGCGACTTAGTAATATTCTCTGTGTTTGCAGGAGTCACAAGAATAAATATTCCCTCCAGCATCCGCTTCCAAGATTAACCCTTCAGCTGCTTCAGAGATCACAGAGGATCCAGGTAATGGAACCTGTTTGGTATAATTTGCCTTAACGAGTAAACCAGGATTACCAGAGCAGTGTCTCCATCCGCCCCTTATAAAACAGTCAACACTAGAAGAAAACACACGGAGGGGAGATAAAAGGCCGGGACTCGTACCCCAAATCCCAGGTGCACGTCAGGGTGCATCCCTCCGGCAGTACAAGGTCTCATACACAGGAAGGATAGGAGTGACGGTAAACACAGAGTGAGTGTGTGCTCAGCACTCCACACACTATCAGTGACATGACGCTAGCCAGGGATGTGTGAAGCCGCAGCTTGCTCTGCAAATAACATTTAGGATGCAGGACTTGTAGGTTTGTTTGCTTGGGTCGTCAGCTATGTTCCAGCTGATGACATCACTTTTAGAACCTTGCCCCAGAAATCCCCTGCCTTGTATTCTGTACTGATGCACATCCTCCACTGCTGAATGTAAAATAAGCATAGGAAGGATTGGATCCCCTGGCCCGGATCGGGTTGCCACCTGGCTGGTAAAAAAAAACTGGCATCAGGCCAATGTTAAGTCTATGGAGACAGTACCAAGGCTGGTATTTTTCTGAAGAAAAGGTGTCTGCACCTAAACTGATAGAGCTACACAGGCAGCATGTGAAGTCCCCGGGACCCCTATATAAAGATTTAGCACTGGCTTGCAGTTAACCCTATAAGGGCCAGAGGGAAGAATCATGCACAGCCGTAGTATCCCGATCTAAAGCAGCATGGAGAAAAATGAGTGCGCGGCTGATGTCAGCATGCGGCTGTGATGTCAGCATGCGGCTGTGATGTCACAACGCTGAGACACCATCACTACTCTCTGAGTTCATTTTACTCTGCGTTACATGTAGCAAAGCTATAGTCGCCAATAAGTGATAGGAACGTAACAGGCGCGGTGTGTCCCCTTTCAAACCGTGGAGTGTTTAAATGCCCCCCCCCCCCCAGCTGGGGAAACAGCCCCTCAAACCAGCCAAGGTACATTACACACGGAACCTTTCGGATATGTCATCACCAGTCACCTGAGCCCCTCTCTCACACCTTCCCAGCCCCCTCACACGACACACTTCCTCCTCTCTGGGATTTTTTTTAGGAAGCTCTTGTTACCTTCACAGCTCTTCATAGAACAGTTCAGCTCAATAGGACAGGAAGAAAGTGTGAAATGCTAGTGATTATTCCCATTGGGGGAGGGCAGGTGAGATGCAGTAAGTCTCCTGCAATGTGCTATATCTCTGATGTTATCTAATGGCTGGTAAGTGGCATATAATACTCTACAAATATGTCAGAAATGACAGTCCCCTCACATTCTACTACCAGCTGCCCCTCTCTCCCAAGAATGCACTTTAAAGGGAATAAAATATAAAATGATCTAGAAACACACCCCGTCATCGGCAGATAAGAACCATTCGGCCCCCGGAACGATCGGCCAAATGACACATTTACCATTACAAGCCTATTGCATATCAAGCCACAGGTGATGTCATAAACACGAGACACGTTTAAATCATATATTTCTCCGAATTTATGAAATTAATCTGACACCCAGAACGACCTAATCGTTACTCAATAATCACCTAATCCAATCCTTTACCTTATCATGCAAACAGTACTCTGCAGTATCACCATTAGCGCTGGCGAGAAAAATGTACAAATAATACAAACCACTGAAAGGGCCATTGCTGAAATTAACGGGGGGGAAAAAGTGATGTTTTAGTTCTTTAATCTGATCATTTCTTGATGATGTATTTATTTATTCGCAGGGGGGGATACATTTCGGACCAAGGCTTCATTTTTTCCCCAGCAGCATCGACAAAATAGCTGATTAATGTGTTGCATATAATCTGGATGATACAATATGCTAAAAGTTAGACAATTTTCTTTCACAGTTTATACATACCAAACTCTGCGCCTCGTTACGATGTATAGGTGATGGGGTCCCTGGGGTACAGATTGTAATCAGGGCTCGTGTCTGTGAATCTGACTCAGCACATGAATTGTTTGATTTCTAGCTCTTAATCATTTTACTCAGTAACTTCTCCAGTGGTGTAAAACTAGCCCTGGAACTACCGGCTCAGTCACAGGACACGGCTTCTGGTGACAAGGTTAACGAGGCATTAAGGGGTTAACTCCCGTGTAATTGCTGCACATGTAATGTGAACCTTTGTTATTTGTTAATCAGAATCCGCCATAAACTGTCCTCGGGGATATACTGCCCGACAAACTGGTGCTAAACCGGTGACATGTGTAACGGACACCCAGAGACCTAATCATTAATCAATAATCACCTAATCCCATTCATGTAATGTGCAGCCCGGCAGTATGTAGGATGTATATACACAGCCCGGCAGTATGTAGGATGTATATACACAGCCCGGCAGTATGTAGGATGTATATACACAGCCCGGCAGTATGTAGGATGTATATACACAGCCCGGCAGTATGTAGGATATATATACACAGCCCGGCAGTATGTAGGATGTATATACACAGCCCGGCAGTATGTAGGATGTATATACACAGCCCGGCAGTATGTAGGATATATATACACAGCCCGGCAGTATGTAGGATGTATATACACAGCCCGGCAGTATGTAGGATGTATATACACAGCCCGCCAGTATGTAGGATGTATATACACAGCCCGGCAGTATGTAGGATGTATATACACAGCCCGCCAGTATGTAGGATGTATATACACAGCCCGGCAGTATGTAGGATATATATACACAGCCCGGCAGTATGTAGGATGTATATACACAGCCTGGCAGTATGTAGGATGTATATACACACAGCCCGGCAGTATGTAGGATGTATATACACAACCCGGCAGTATGTAGGATGTATATACACAGCCTGGCAGTATGTAGGATGTATATACACACACAGACACAATCCAATTCATGTAAAGTGCAGCCCGGCAGTATGTAGGATGTATATACACACACACACAATCCAATTCATGTAAAGTGCAGCCTGGCAGTATGTAGGATATATATACACAGCCCGGCAGTATGTAGGATATATATACACAGCCCGGCAGTATGTAGGATGTATATACACAGCCCGGCAGTATGTAGGATGTATATACACAGCCCGGCAGTATGTAGGATATATATACACAGCCCGGCAGTATGTAGGATGTATATACAGAGCCCGGCAGTATGTAGGATGTATATACACACAGCCCGGCAGTATGTAGGATGTATATACACAGCCCGGCAGTATGTAGGATGTATATACACAGCCCGGCAGTATGTAGGATATATATACACAGCCCGGCAGTATGTAGGATGTATATACACAGCCCGGCAGTATGTAGGATGTATATACACAGCCCGGCAGTATGTAGGATATATATACACAGCCCGGCAGTATGTAGGATGTATATACAGAGCCCGGCAGTATGTAAGATGTATATACACACAGCCCGGCAGTATGTAGGATGTATATACACAGCCCGGCAGTATGTAGGATGTATATACACAGCCCGGCAGTATGTAGGATATATATACACAGCCCGGCAGTATGTAGGATGTATATACACAACCCGGCAGTATGTAGGATGTATATACACAGCCCGGCAGTATGTAGGATGTATATACACTGCCCGGCAGTATGTAGGATGTATATACACAGCCTGGCAGTATGTAGGATGTATATACACACACAGACACAATCCAATTCATGTAAAATGCAGCCCCGCAGTATGTAGGATGTATATACACACACACACAATCCAATTCATGTAAAGTGCAGCCCGGCAGTATGTAGGATGTATATACACAGACACAATCCAATTCATGTAAAGTGCAGCCAGGCAGTATGTAGGATGTATATACACACACACACAATCCAATTCATGTAAAGTGCAGCCTGGCAGTATGTAGAACGTATATACACACACACACAATCCAATTCATGTAAAGTGCAGCCCGGCAGTATGTAAGATGTATATACACACACACACAATCCAATTCATGTAAAGTGCAGCCCAGCAGTATGTAGGATGTATATATACACACACAATCCAATTCATGTAAAGTGCAGCCCGGCAGTATGTAGGATGTATATATACACACACAATCCAATTCATGTAAAGTGCAGCCCGGCAGTATGTAGGATGTATATACACACACACACAATCCAATTCATGTAAAGTGCAGCCCGGCAGTATGTAGGATGTATATACACACAGACACAATCCAATTCATGTAAAGTGCAGCCCGGCAGTATGTAGGATGTATATACACACACACACACACAATCCAATTCATGTAAAGTGCAGCCCAGGAGTATGTAGGATTTATATACACGCACACACAATCCAATTCATGCACTTTACATGAATTGGATTGTGTCTGTGTGTGTATATACATCCTACATACTGCCGGGCTGCACTTTACATGAATTGGATTGTGTGTGTATATACATCCTACATACTGCCAGGCTGCACTTTACATGAATTGGATTGTGTGTGTGTGTATATACATCCTACATACTGCCGGGCTGCACTTTACATGAATTGGATTGTGTGTGTGTGTATATACATCCTACATACTGCCGGGCTGCACTTTACATGAATTGGATTGTGTGTGTGTGTGTATATACATCCTACATACTGCCGGGCTGCACTTTACATAAATTGGATTGTGTGTGTGTGTATATACATCCTACATACTGCAGGGCTGCACTTTACATGAATTGGATTGTGTGTGTGTGTGTATATACATCCTACATACTGCCGGGCTGCACTTTACATGAATTGGATTGTGTGTTTGTGTGTATATACATCCTACATACTGCCGGGCTGCACTTTACATGAATTGGATTGTGTGTGTGTATATATATCCTACATACTGCCGGGCTGCACTTTACATGAATTGAATTGTGTCTGTGTGTATATACATCCTACATACTGCCGGGCTGCACTTTACATGAATTGGATTGTGTGTGTGTATATATATCCTACATACTGCCGGGCTGCACTTTACATGAATTGGATTGTGTCTGTGTGTATATACATCCTACATACTGCCGGGCTGCACTTTACATGAATTGGATTGTGTGTGTGTGTATATCCATCCTACATACTGCCAGGCTGCACTGTACATGAATTGGATTGTGTGTGTGTGTGTATATACATCCTACATACTGCTGGGCTGCACTTTACATGAATTGGATTGTGTGTGTGTGTATATACATCCTACATACTGCCAGGCTGCACTTTACATGAATTGGATTGTGTGTGTGTGTGTGTGTGTGTATATATACATCCTACATACTGCCGGGCTGCACTTTACATGAATTGGATTGTGTGTGTGTGTATATACATCCTACATACTGCCAGGCTGCACTTTACATGAATTGGATTGTGTGTGTGTGTATATACATCCTACATACTGCCGGGCTGCACTTTACATGAATTGGAGAGTGTGTGTGTGTGTGTGTATATATACATCCTACATACTGCCGGGCTGCACTTTACATGAATTGGATTGTGTGTGTGTGTGTGTATATACATCCTACATACTGCCGGGCTGCACTTTACATGAATTGGATTGTGTGTGTGTGTATATATACATCCTACATACTGCCGGGCTGCACTTTACATGAATTGGAGAGTGTGTGTGTGTGTATATACATCCTACATACTGCCGGGCTGCACTTTACATGAATTGGAGAGTGTGTGTGTGTGTGTGTATATATACATCCTACATACTGCCGGGCTGCACTTTACATGAATTGGATTGTGTGTGTGTGTGTGTATATACATCCTACATACTGCCGGGCTGCACTTTACATGAATTGGAGAGTGTGTGTGTGTGTGTGTATATACATCCTCCATACTGCCAGGCTGCACTTTACATGAATTGGATTGTGTGTGTGTGTATATACATCCTACATACTGCCGGGCTGCACTTTACATGAATTGGATTGTGTGTGTGTGTATATACATCCTACATACTGCCGGGCTGCACTTTACATGAATTGGATTGTGTCTGTGTGTATATACATCCTACATACTGCCGGGCTGCACTTTACATGAATTGGATTGTGTGTGTGTGTGTGTGTATACATCCTACATACTGCCGGGCTGCACTTTACACGAATTGGATTGTGTGTGTGTGTGTGTATATACATCCTACATACTGCCAGGCTGCACTTTACATGAATTGGATTGTGTGTGTGTGTGTATATATACATCCTACATACTGCCAGGCTGCACTTTACATGAATTGGATTGTGTGTGTGTGTATATACATCCTACATACTGCCAGGCTGCACTTTACATGAATTGGATTGTGTCTGTGTGTATATACATCCTACATACTGCCGGGCTGCACTTTACATGAATTGGATTGTGTGTGTGTGTGTATACATCCTACATACTGCCGGGCTGCACTTTACATGAATTGGATTGTGTGTGTGTGTGTGTATATACATCCTACATACTGCCAGGCTGCACTTTACATGAATTGGATTGTGTGTGTGTGTGTATATATACATCCTACATACTGCCGGGCTGCACTTTACATGAATTGGATTGTGTGTGTGTATATACATCCTACATACTGCCGGGCTGCACTTTACATGAATTGGATTGTGTGTGTGTGTATATACATCCTACATACTGCCGGGCTGCACTTTACATGAATTGGATTGTGTGTGTGTATATACATCCTACATACTGCAGGGCTGCACTTTACATGAATTGGATTGTGTGTGTGTATATATACATCCTACATACTGCCGGGCTGCACTTTACATGAATTGGATTGTGTGTGTGTATATACATCCTACAAACTGCCAGGCTGCACTTTACATGAATTGGATTGTGTGTGTGTGTATATACATCCTACATACTGCCAGGCTGCACTTTACATGAATTGGATTGTGTCTGTGTATATACATCCTACATACTGCCGGGCTGCACTTTACATGAATTGGATTGTGTGTGTGTGTATATACATCCTACATACTGCCGGGCTGCACTTTACATGAATTGGATTGTGTGTGTGTGTATATACATCCTACATACTGCCAGGCTGCACTTTACATGAATTGTGTCTGTGTGTATATACATCCTACATACTGCCGGGCTGCACTTTACATGAATTGGATTGTGTGTGTGTGTATATACATCCTACATACTGCCAGGCTGCACTTTACATGAATTGGATTGTGTCTGTGTATATACATCCTACATACTGCCAGGCTGCACTTTACATGAATTGGATTGTGTCTGTGTATATACATCCTACATACTGCCGGGCTGCACTTTACATGAATTGGAGAGTGTGTGTGTGTGTGTGTATATACATCCTACATACTGCCAGGCTGCACTTTACATGAATTGGATTGTGTGTGTGTGTATATCCATCCTACATACTGCCGGGCTGCACTTTACATGAATTGGATTGTGTGTGTGTGTATATACATCCTACATACTGCCGGGCTGCACTTTACATGAATTGGATTGTGTGTGTGTGTGTATATACATCCTACATACTGCCGGGCTGCACTTTACATGAATTGGATTGTGTGTGTGTGTGTGTATATACATCCTACATACTGCCGGGCTGCACTTTACATGAATTGGATTGTGTCTGTGTGTATATACATCCTACATACTGCCGGGCTGCACTTTACATAAATTGGATTGTGTCTGTGTGTATATACATCCTACATACTGCCGGGCTGCACTTTACATGAATTGGATTGTGTGTGTGTGTGTGTATATAAATCCTACATACTGCCGGGCTGCACTTTACATGAATTGGATTGTGTGTGTGTGTGTATATATACATCCTACATACTGCCAGGCTGCACTTTACATGAATTGGATTGTGTCTGTGTGTATATATACATCCTACATACTGCCAGGCTGCACTTTACATGAATTGGATTGTGTCTGTGTGTATATATACATGCTACATACTGCCGGGCTGCACTTTACATGAATTGGATTGTGTGTGTGTATATACATCCTACATACTGTCGGGCTGCACTTTACATGAATTGGATTGTGTGTGTGTATATACATCCTACATACTGCCAGGCTGCACTTTGCATGAATTGGATTGTGTGTGTGTGTGTGTATACATCCTACATACTGCCGGGCTGCACTTTACATGAATTGGATTGTGTGTGTGTGTATATACATCCTACATACTGCCAGGCTGCACTTTACATGAATTGGATTGTGTGTGTGTGTATATCCATCCTACATACTGCCGGGCTGCACTTTACATGAATTGGATTGTGTGTGTGTGTATATACATCCTACATACTGCCGGGCTGCACTTTACATGAATTGGATTGTGTGTGTGTGTGTATATACATCCTACATACTGCCGGACTGCACTTTGCATGAATTGGATTGTGTGTGTGTGTGTGTATATACATCCTACATACTGCCAGGCTGCACTTTACATGAATTGGATTGTGTGTGTGTGTGTATATACATCCTACATACTGCCGGGCTGCACTTTACATGAATTGGATTGTGTGTGTGTGTGTGTGTGTATATACATCCTACATACTGCCAGGCTGCACTTTACATGAATTGGATTGTGTGTGTGTGTGTATATACATCCTACATACTGCCAGGCTGCACTTTACATGAATTGGATTGTGTGTGTGTGTGTATATACATCCTACATACTGCCGGGCTGCACTTTACATGAATTGGATTGTGTGTGTGTATATACATCCTACATACTGCCAGGCTGCACTTTACATGAATTGGATTGTGTGTGTGTGTATATACATCCTACATACTGCCGGACTGCACTTTACATGAATTGGATTGTGTGTGTGTGTGTGTGTGTGTATATACATCCTACATACTGCCAGGCTGCACTTTACATGAATTGGATTGTGTGTGTGTGTGTATATACATCCTACATACTGCCGGACTGCACTTTACATGAATTGGATTGTGTCTGTGTCTATATATACATCCTACATACTGCCGGGCTGCACTTTACACGAATTGGATTGTGTGTGTGTGTATATACATCCTACATACTGCCGGACTGCACTTTACATGAATTGGATTGTGTGTGTGTGTGTATATACATCCTACATACTGCCGGGCTGCACTTTACATGAATTGGATTGTGTGTGTGTGTATATACATCCTACATACTGCAGGGCTGCACTTTACATGAATTGGATTGTGTCTGTGTGTATATACATCCTACATACTGCTGGGCTGCACTTTACATGAATTGGATTGTGTGTGTGTGTATATACATCCTAAATACTGCCGGGCTGCACGTTACATGAATTGGATTGTGTGTGTGTGTGTATATACATCCTACATACTGCCAGGCTGCACTTTACATCAATTGGATTGTGTGTGTGTGTGTGTATATACATCCTACATACTGCCAGGCTGCACTTTACATGAATTGGATTGTGTGTGTGTGTATATACATCCTACATACTGCCAGGCTGCACTGTACATGAATTGGATTGTGTGTGTGTGTGTATATACATCCTACATACTGCCGGGCTGCACTTTACATGAATTGGATTGTGTGTGTGTGTGTATATACATCCTACATACTGCCAGGCTGCACTTTACATGAATTGGATTGTGTGTGTGTGTATATACATCCTACATACTGCCAGGCTGCACTTTACATGAATTGGATTGTGTGTGTGTGTGTGTATATACATCCTACATACTGCCGGGCTGCACTTTACATGAATTGGATTGTGTGTGTGTGTGTGTGTGTGTGTGTGTATACATCCTACATACTGCCGGGCTGCACTTTACATGAATTGGATTGTGTGTGTGTATATACATCCTACATACTGCCGGGCTGCACTTTGCATGAATTGGATTGTGTGTGTGTGTATACATCCTACATACTGCCGGGCTGCACTTTACATGAATTGGATTGTGTGTGTGTGTGTGTGTGTGTGTGTGTGTGTGTGTGTGTGTGTGTGTATACATCCTACATACTGCTGGGCTGCACTTTACATGAATTGGATTGTGTGTGTGTGTGTGTGTGTATATACATCCTACATACTGCCGGGCTGCACTTTACATGAATTGGATTGTGTGTGTGTGTATATACATCCTACATACTGCCGGGCTGCACGTTACATGAATTGGATTGTGTGTGTGTGTATATACATCCTACATACTGCCAGGCTGCACTTTACATGAATTGGATTGTGTGTGTGTGTGTATATACATCCTACATACTGCCAGGCTGCACTTTACATGAATTGGATTGTGTGTGTGTGTGTGTATATACATCCTACATACTGCCAGGCTGCACTTTACATGAATTGGATTGTGTGTGTGTGTACATCCTACATACTGCCGGGCTGCACTTTACATGAATTGGATTGTGTGTGTGTGTGTATATACATCCTACATACTGCCGGGCTGCACTTTACATGAATTGGATTGTGTGTGTGTGTGTATATACATCCTACATACTGCCGGGCTGCACTTTACATGAATTGGATTGTGTGTGTGTGTGTATATACATCCTACATACTGCCAGGCTGCACTTTACATGAATTGGATTGTGTGTGTGTGTGTATATACATCCTACATACTGCCGGGCTGCACTTTACATGAATTGGATTGTGTGTGTGTGTGTATATACATCCTACATACTGCCAGGCTGCACTTTACATGAATTGGATTGTGTGTGTGTGTATATACATCCTACATACTGCCGGGCTGCACTTTACATGAATTGGATTGTGTGTGTGTGTATATACATCCTACATACTGCCGGGCTGCACTTTACATGAATTGGATTGTGTGTGTGTGTGTGTGTATACATCCTACATACTGCCGGGCTGCACTTTACATGAATTGGATTGTGTGTGTCTGTGTATATACATCCTACATACTGCCGGGCTGCACTTTACATGAATTGGATTGTGTGTGTGTGTATATACATCCTACATACTGCCGGGCTGCACTTTACATGAATTGGATTGTGTGTGTGTATATACATCCTACATACTGCCGGGCTGCACTTTGCATGCTCTTTCTGCAGCATGAGGAAGATATATGTGTCCCAGGAAACATGGCTGATGTTGGCAACTATGCAATTCATGTAAAAGTTCATAAAAGGGGAGCAGTCACCACAGAAGCCAGTAGTATATTGATCCCATTATTTTTCTAATCAGAAGCCGCAGCATTTCATGGATAGGGAATGGCTTATTTCCCTTTTGTCGGCTCCAGTTTAGGATGTGATGCCTCGAGAGGGCTACTCAGTTTGCCCAATTATCACATTGCTTAGCGTTGCCGCGGTGATGGAGGTGCTGAGCTCCCAATGTATGAAGACAAAGGGTAAAATTACCCCAGCACTCAGAGCAGCCACTAGCATAGAGAATGCAGGGGGAAGAAGGAAATCAGGGGGGTCTAAGCACGCTTGCAGAGGGAGGCAGCGTGTGATCAGTCATTCATTGTAATTCAGGAGGGGCCCCTTCTGTCGTCGTATTAGGGGGTCTCCTTAATCTCTGCCACTAACAATTGCCAAGGCTTGAAATAGACAAAGTACAAGGGTGGTCGTCTCAAGGCCCCCTGTACGCTCCTCCAAAAGGTGGGACCCCTGTATCAGCCACGGCACAGTCACAGTGTAAGCAGTGTTTGGGTGATACAGTCACAGTATAAGCAGTGTTTGGGTGATACAGTCACAGTATAAGCAGTGTTTAGGTGATACAGTCACAGTATAAGCAGTGTTTGGGTGATACAGTCACAGTATAAGCAGTGTTTAGGTGATACAGTCACAGTATAAGCAGTGTTTGGGTGATACAGTCACAGTATGAGCAGTGTTTGGGTGATACAGTCACAGTATAAGCAGTGTTTGGGTGATACAGTCACAGTATAAGCAGTGTTTGGGTGATACAGTCACAGTATAAGCAGTGTTTGGGTGATACAGTCACAGTATAAGCAGTGTTTAGGTGATACAGTCACAGTATAAGCAGTGTTTAGGTGATACAGTCACAGTATAAGCAGTGTTTAGGTGATACAGTCACAGTATAAGCAGTGTTTAGGTGATACAGTCACAGTATAAGCAGTGTTTGGGTGATACAGTCCCAGTATAAGCAGTGTTTAGGTGATACAGTCACAGTATAAGCAGTGTTTAGGTGATACAGTCACAGTATAAGCAGTGTTTAGGTGATACAGTCACAGTATAAGCAGTGTTTGGGTGATACAGTCACAGTATGAGCAGTGTTTAGGTGATACAGTCACAGTATAAGCAGTGTTTGGGTGATACAGTCACAGTATAAGCAGTGTTTGGGTGATACAGTCACAGTATAAGCAGTGTTTAGGTGATACAGTCACAGTATAAGCAGTGTTTAGGTGATACAGTCACAGTATAAGCAGTGTTTAGGTGACAGAACACATTTTACCCTAAGTCCCTCACTGTGATATTTCCCCTGGTCTCGGATATGACTGTTTAATATGTAACTGGGAGGACAGACGGCCTGATATTCAACCACACCTGATTCAGCCAAATTTACCACCGTGACTCACCTCGTCCTCTCATTCTTCACCACAAGTGATAACGACTTGTGAGCCATTCCCAGAATTGCCTACCTTTTCTTTTTGTGGTTACCACTTTTATCTGTGACATTTCCTCTGGTGACCGTGGAAACGCGTAGGGGAGTGGCTGTGAAACGCACAAGGAATGTGATGAGTCTTGTGCCAAAAATGTAATTTTCATGGCAGGGGATTTTATACAAACTGTAAGACAAGGAAGGGATGACAGGACAATGAGGAACTGGAATGGAAGCCCCTCCAAACTCCCCCCCCCCCCCCCCCCCCCCAGAAATACACAAGTATCTCAGCAGACTGCACACCTGCCCTGTATAATCTGCTATTCCTGTACTGACCCCTCACAGAGGTCTCAGTGTGCGGCATACATCTCTATTCCTGTACTGACCCCACACACTGTCCCACTCATACCCACAGTGTTTGGATCCCCTGCCCAAGAGCAACTTTCCGATCTTCCCAAACAGACCCCCTTTCTTCCAAACACACATGTTCCAATTAGCCACACTGTCCCAGTATCTTCCAAACAGTGTACTTCCATCTGTCTCAACACAGAGAGGGGGTGCTAAGGATGGGTGGGGGGGGGGGGGGGGATATAAATTACCAGCCCCTGTGAGAAAACCTGCCAACGTCTGCTGAGGGCTTTTTTCCCTTCAAATTGTGATTTGTATTACATGTTTTTCAGTGTCCTGTGCTGGTTGAGGGGCTTGCTTTGGAGGGCAAAGAGCAGGAATAGGCTATGTGTGTGTATAAGGATTGGGGCATGTGGTGTGACGCTGCCCACCTTGGCAAAGAGTTAATTCCAAGGGCACATGAACCCTCTACATGCTGGGGTGGATGGAGACAGGGAGAGGTCACTTGCAGGGACAGTCCCAGCTTGCCAACTATGCCCTCTGTGATTGGACAAACGTGTTTGCTTGAGAGCTTTCGAAATGACTGAAAGGTCACAAAAAAAATGGAATAAAAACTGAAAATGCTCTATATTTGTTTTCATTTCTTGGTATGCACCATGGAGCGTGCAGACTCAACGTCTCGGGGCATGTCACAGCAGTCTCTCTATTACCAACACAAAACGTTTGGACCCAGGTATTTCCCGGTCAGGTCTCTTTAGCCGGAGTCTAATTCATACAGTAAGGTATTACAGATTAGCTTTGGATAAGCACAAGGCGTTATTCACGAAAGACAGAATTGGCGGGGGTTGGAGAATTGTTCCAAGTCGGCTGCTTCCGCCTTACGTTTGAAATTCCCTTGTCAATTCCTTGCACTCCCTTCGCTCGTGATTAAGGCTTAAGGTGTTTTTGTAATGTCTGTCTTTCCAGATGTTAATTTGTGTAAACTCCTCACTGATGTCCTGATTTGGGAGCTTTGCACTCCTGCTAACCTCCGTCAACCCATCTCTCATATGTCGGCACCATGCAAGGATCCTGTGCTCACGGGGGTCCGCAGGATACACAGCGGGGGGGGGGGGGGGGGGCCTCCACTGACAGACTCAGGGAGATCTGTCATTCTGTCCCTTACAGTGATGACAGACAGACATGAAAAGGTACATCACATACACATCCCATCTGTCATCCTGGCAGGATGAAGGAATCATCATCTCCCAACCAAAACTCTGCACATTGGATAACACAAAACCTCACTGCACCAGATCCCATGTAAACTCCATCTACCCCAAATCTGACACATAATACTTACATCCGAAAGAGGACAGTGCAAACATAAAGCGATAACGAGTAGCTTGAAGTAAAGGTGAATGGGCGAATAAACCTCTGGATTATCTGTGACCAGCCTGGATAATATAATGTATTATTTCAGAGGATGGGATGCAGGTCACGTCTCTCTCGCTGCAATAGTTTAATAAGTTCTGAAATCAGCAGAGATTTCACCAGATTTTGATCAATTATAATATTTGTTGAGCTGCAGATTCCTGGCGGGGGAAGGAGGTCGGTTACTAAAAGGGGAATTATTTATGGATATAATAATCTGTGCTGCTTTTCTAGGAGACCTGTAGATACAGAAACAAGCCACGGGTCACTAGTGCCGAATAGTGGCACAATCTCCACGTGGGCCGTATACTAAAAATCAAACAACGCAGGGACGCAATTAAAAAGTGTCTGAGAAGCGCTACTAAATTCGGAACGGCGGAGGCGTCCAGCGACATCTCAGCGACTGCGCAACCGTATCATTCCCTGATGCCTGTAAGAATATTACACATGACATGTTCTTTAAAAGCAAATTTAGCTGCTCACACCGTGTCTGCTAGAGAAGCAATATGGCTGCCAGATGTGTATAGCTGGTATCCGGCGGCTTGGGCGACTGGATGCTGAGGAGGGGGAGGAAATTCAACAATCCCAAAGTAGCAGAGTTAGAAAAATTCTCCCATTTAGCTACTTCAAGCTCGGCTACTTTGGCCTTAATTTGTCAATTTGCTGTAATTCCCTCTTTTATGAATAAAGCACTATATATAATACATATTCCCTGATGGCTGAGCTCAGTATGTATAAGTTGCTAATACAGAGATCTCGATGTGGCATGACTAGACGTGTCCACACATTCCTGACAGCTCTACCTGCATGGGGCCCGCCACGGGAACACTGTTCAAGAGAGGGAGGTACCTGGCAGGATACACAGGGTCCAAACACACCGCAGGTTAATTATAAAGGGTCATAAAATGGAGCAATCAGCAGGGACATTCCACTCGTATCCATGGTAATGTCTAACCCTGGAGCAATCAGCAGGCACATTCCACTCGTATCCATGGTAATATCTAACCCTGGAGCAATCAGCAGGGACATTCCACTGGTCTCCATGGTAATATCTAACCCTGGAGCAATCAGCAGGCACATTCCACTGGTCTCCATGGTAATGTCTAACCCTGGAGCAATCAGCAGGCACATTCCACTGGTCTCCATGGTAATGTCTAACCCTGGAGCAATCAGCAGGGACATTCCACTGGTCTCCATGGTAATGTCTAACCCTGGAGCAATCAGCAGGGACATTCCACTGGTCTCCATGGTAGTATCTAACCCTGGAGCAATCAGCAGGGACATTCCACTGGTCTCCATGGTAGTATCTAACCCTGGAGCAATCAGCAGGGACATTCCACTGGTCTCCATGGTAATATCTAACCCTGGAGCAATCAGCAGGGACATTCCACTGGTCTCCATGGTAATATCTAACCCTGGAGCAATCAGCAGGGACATTCCACTGGTCTCCATGGTAATATCTAACCCTGGAGCAATCAGCAGGAATATTCCTCATGGGGAATACACTGGGATATGTTAGAGCCACGCAGCTCAGGGAATGAAGCCGGTCACAGGGAATACATTGGGATATGTTGGAGCCATGCAGCTCAGGGAATGAAGCCGGTCACAGGGAATACATTGGGATATGTTGGAGCCATGCAGCTCAGGGAATGAAGCCGGTCACAGGGAATACATTGGGATATGTTGGAGCCATGCAGCTCGGGGAATGAAGCCGGTCACAGGGAATACATTAGGATATGTTGGAGCCATGCAGCTCAGGGAATGAAGCCGGTCACAGGGAATACATTGGGATATGTTGGAGCCATGCAGCTCAGGGAATGAAGCCGGTCACGGGGGATACATTGGGATATGTTAGAGCCACGCAGCTCGGGGAATGAAGCCGGTCACAGGGAATACATTGGGATATGTTAGAGCCACGCAGCTCGGGGAATGAAGCCGGTCACAGGGAATACATTGGGATATGTTAGAGCCACGCAGCTCAGGGAATGAAGCCGGTCACGGGGGATACATTGGGATATGTTGGAGCCATGCAGCTCAGGGAATGAAGCCGGTCACGGGGGATACATTGGGATATGTTGGAGCCATGCAGCTCGGGGAATGAAGCCGGTCACGGGGGATACATTGGGATATGTTGGAGTCATGCAGCTCGGGGAATGAAGCCGGTCACGGGGGATACATTGGGATATGTTAGTGCTTTACAAATTAACTTCCAATAACTTCCTTTATCTGTGATTTAAAGGAGGGAAGAACGACAGACACCTTGGTTTTAGAGCAAATGAATCTATAAACCACAGAGGGGAATAATTCCCTCTTTTCAAATCCTAGAATAGCATGCCCCCCTTACTGCTCTCATTTTAAGCACGGTATTGTGCTTGCATTATGTTAGCGTGTAAAGTCCTGACATGGAGTACAATACCAGCCCTAGAGAATCATTATAAGGAGAGGAACGTGCACTGTGGGAATGGGGGGAGATGCCTCTCTCTCAGGCTCTGAAAGGATCACTGGGGGGGGGGGGGGGGGGGGGGATGCTTCACAGATGCTCTGGGAGAGATTTCCTACAGATAGTTTCCTGTAGCTGGCTTTACGTGTACCCCCAACTCCCCCCCCCCCATCCTCAAAACCCTTCACCAGTTACTCACATTCTTAAGGACTTCTTTAGAACAAACACATGGGGTATGAACAGGACCCCAGTGTCTGTGGCAAAGATCATTTAATTGTCCAGCAGGCACAAGTTTTGGGAATATTTTACATTTATATATATACAGTATTCACTGTGAAAATTGCACTTTTTTTATACATTATTTCAGTTTTTTCCACCTGCAGCCCCGGAGATTTCCAGAGAGATTGTAGGTGCATTAAAACAAATTCCCCAAAAAGATCTGTACCGGAGATCCGAGCGTTTTATACTCCGCTTCTGCCTGTGTCAGCGTCATACATGTCACCTGGAGTATTCACCGTGTCTGATTTACTGAATATTACAGGAACACAAACAAACAGGGGAGAGAAATGCCGACAAATGCAAACTTAAGACCAAAGTAAACGAGCTGGAAAAGTTCTCCTATTTCGGCCATACGTCAAACAATGCAGTTTTGGCCCTAAGGTTGCAGTTCCCTTATCAGTTCCCTGGCAAAAAAATGTCTACATGAAAAAAAGCCTCCAGTCGATGTAAAGGCGGCTGAGAATACACTTTGGGTTCTATTTATGGAACAGGGAATTGACAAGAGAAGGTAAGGCCAAAGCAGCAGAGTTTGACGTATTGCCGAATGGGAGAATGTTTCCATCTCGGCCGTAAGTTTGTATTCTTTCATGAATCAAAGTGGTGCAGTCAGCGTGGACACCAATGACATCACATAGAGAACCTGAGTGCTCGTCAAACACTTCCCATGAATGAGGATTAGTCTCTGGAATGGGCTTATCAACCACACAAAGGTTCCATGTACCAGGGGGTCACCCCCCCCCCCCCCCCAATCACAGGAAACACGCAGTGGGAATGGCACCTCTGCAGCTGTGGCAGAGCAGTGGATGATTATTGTGGCACATGTCCTGCTTCGAATCAGGTGTGAGAAATGTTATCAAAGTGTCCCCGGAGGGCAAACAACTGCCGGATTTACCTAGAATGTTTAATTGCGTCGGGTGGGGCGACTACAAACGTATTGGGAAACTAGAGTCAACGTTGAATAAATTCCTGCGTGGAGGGGTAACTAGGAGCATGTGTGGTCTGTGTGTGGCAGGGGCCGTGGCCACTGCACACGGCTTGATTTGACATTGCATGCATTGCCTGCAGGGCATTGGCTCCCATGGAGGTGTACAGGGGCAGAGAGGGGTAATTATTACTGAGCTCGGTTAGTCACCATTAAAGGATGAGAAGATGATCCCCACATCTGACGACGTCTTATCACCAAAAGGAAGGAGTAAGCCACAAAATGTCAACACCACGGGGGGCTGGTGTCCAGCGAAAGGGTCCAGTCTCACCTCTGGGGTCCCAGCCGTGTCTGGACAGCTCGGCCAGGATTACAAGGGGATTTGTGGGATGAGAGGTGATAATGCAGGTGTGTTAGTGTGACACACTTACCTGAATGTGTTCTCACAGGATCTCCAGAGAGAGAGAGATAAGACAGTCATTGGTTTGATTTAATTAAACACACTCTGTATCTGAACCAACTCCTTAATTAGGTTAAAAACTTCTACACGGGTTATGTGAATAGCTCCCAAAAAATATACTTTCATTAATAATGCATTAATATATCACAGTGTAATACACAGGTACGGGCGTGAGATCTATATTATCCTGCCTTATACAGAGGTACAGGCATGAGATCTATATTATCCTGCCTTATACAGAGGTACAGACATGAGATCTATATTATCCCATGCCTTATACAGAGGTACAGGCATGAGATCTATATTATCCCATGCCTTATACAGAGGTACAGGCATGTGATCTATATTATCCCATGCCTTATACAGAGGTACAGGCATGTGATCTATATTATCCCATGCCTTATACAGAGGTACAGGCATGTGATCTATATTATCCCATGCCTTATACAGAGGTACAGGCATGTGATCTATATTATCCCATGCCTTATACAGAGGTACAGACATGTGATCTATATTATCCCATGCCTTATACAGAGGTACAGACATGTGATCTATATTATCCCATGCCTTATACAGAGGTACAGGCATGAGATCTATATTATCCTGCCTTATACAGAGGTACAGGCATGTGATCTATATTATCCCATGCCTTATACAGAGGTACAGACATGTGATCTATATTATCCCATGCCTTATACAGAGGTACAGGCATGTGATCTATATTATCCCATGTCTTATTCAGAGGTACAGGCATGAGATCTATATTATCCTGCCTTATACAGAGGTACAGGCATGTGATCTATATTATCCCATGCCTTATACAGAGGTACAGGCATGAGATCTATATTATCCCATGCCTTATACAGAGGTACAGGCATGTGATCTATATTATCCCATGCCTTATACAGAGGTACAGGCATGTGATCTATATTATCCCATGCCTTATACAGAGGTACAGGCATGTGATCTATATTATCCCATGCCTTATACAGAGGTACAGGCATGTGATCTATATTATCCCATGCCTTATACAGAGGTACAGGCATGTGATCTATATTATCCCATGCCTTATACAGAGGTACAGACATGTGATCTATATTATCCCATGCCTTATACAGAGGTACAGGCATGTGATCTATATTATCCCATGCCTTATACAGAGGTACAGGCATGTGATCTATATTATCCCATGCCTTATACAGAGGTACAGGCATGTCTGACAGACAGGATGGGAGGGACAGGAAGTCACAGAAAAAAATAACACTTTTAGAATGAAAGGGATTATGGGACATGTAGTTCTCCAGCTTTGTACAGTATACATGGAGACCATGTGCAGGACTACAACTCCCAGAATGCCATGCACATCCCTTTAGCCGCAGCAGCCAATCAGCATAGGACACGCAGCTGAGCCGCCCAGGAGGTTCCACCGCTCAGAACCTCCACTGCTGGGTATCACCTGAGGAGAGGGGCATGCTGGGTATTACTGAGGAGAGGGGCATGCTGGGTATCACCTGAGGAGAGGGGCATGCTGGGTATCACCTGAGGAGAGGGGCATGCTGGGTATCACCTGAGGAGAGGGGCATGCTGGGTATCACCTGGGGAGAGGGGCATGCTGGGTATCACCTGAGGAGAGGGGCATGCTGGGTATCACCTGAGGAGAGGGGCATGCTGGGTATCACCTGAGGAGAGGGGCATGCTGGGTATTACTGGGGAGAGGGGCATGCTGGGTATCACCTGAGGAGAGGGGCATGCTGGTTATCACCTGAGGAGAGGGGCATGCTGGGTATTACTGAGGAAAGGGGCATGCTGGGTATCACCTGGGGAGAGGGGCATGCTGGGTATTACTGAGGAGAGGGGCATGCTGGGTATCACCTGAGGAGAGGGGCATGCTGGGTATCACCTGAGGAGAGGGGCATGCTGGGTATCACCTGAGGAGAGGGGCATGCTGGGTATCACCTGAGGAGAGGGGCATGCTGGGTATCACCTGAGGAGAGAGGCATGCTGGGTATCACCTTAGGAGAGGGGCATGCTGGGTATCACCTGAGGAGAGGGGCATGCTGGGTATTACTGAGGAGAGGGGCATGCTGGTTATCACCTGAGGAGAGGGGCATGCTGGGTATCACCTGAGGAGAGGGGCATGCTGGGTATCACCTGGGGAGAGGGGCATGCTGGGTATCACCTGAGGAGAGGGGCATGCTGGGTATCACCTGAGGAGAGGGGCATGCTGGGAATCACCTGAGGAGAGGGGGATGCTGGGTATCACCTGAGAGGGGCATGCTGGGTATTACTGAGGAGAGGGGCATGCTGGGTATTACTGAGGAGAGGGGCATGCTGGGTATCACCTGAGGAGAGGGGCATGCTGGGTATCACCTGAGGAGAGGGGCATGCTGGGTATCACCTGAGGAGAGGGGCATGCTGAGAATCACCTGAGGAGAGGGGGATGCTGGGTATCACCTGAGAGGGGCATGCTGGGTATCACCTGGGGAGAGGGGCATGCTGGGTATTACTGAAGAGAGGGGCATGCTGGGTATCACCTGGGGAGAGGGGCATGCTGGGTATCACCTGAGGAGAGGGGCATGCTGGGTATCACCTGAGGAGAGGGGCATGCTGGGTATCACCTGAGGAGAGGGGCATGCTGGGTATCACCTGAGGAGAGGGGAACAGACTGATACACGAAGTAGAGAGCCTGCTCGAACGCTTGTAATCTAGAGGAACAGACTGATACACGAGGTAGAGAGCCTCGCTCGCACGCTTGTAATCTAGAGGAACAGACTGATACACGAGGTAGAGAGCCTCGCTCGCACGCTTGTAATCTAGAGGAACAGACTGATACACGAGGTAGAGAGCCTCGCTCGCACGCTTGTAATCTAGAGGAACAGACTGATACACGAGGTAGAGAGCCTGCTCGCACGCTTGTAATCTAGAGGAACAGACTGATACATGAGGTAGAGAGCCCTGCTCGCACGCTTGTAATCTAGAGGAACAGACTGATACACGAGGTAGAGAGCCTCGCTCGCACGCTTGTAATCTAGAGGAACAGACTGATACACGAGGTAGAGAGCCTGCTCGCACGCTTGTAATCTAGAGGAACAGACTGATACACGAGGTAGGGAGCCTGCTCGCACGCTTGTAATCTAGAGGAACAGACTGATACACGAGGTAGGGAGCCTCGCTCGCACGCTTGTAATCTAGAGGAACAGACTGATACACGAGGTAGAGAGCCTGCTCGCAAGCTTGTAATCTAGAGGAACAGACTGATACACGAGGTAGAGAGCCTCGCTCGCACGCTTGTAATCTAGAGGAACAGACTGATACACGAGGTAGAGAGCCTGCTCGCACGCTTACTCTTTTCACTGTCTGCATATTGAGTCTATAGTACCAGTGTCTTAATAGACCGGATAGGCCTCACGCGAGCGCGCACTTGTATGGCAGAATAAAACTGCTGGTTACTGTTGCGCCATAAGATTAGCATTGTGATTAAAGATGGCGGCTACGGGCATACCGCGAATATTAAACTGCCAGCACACACTATGTGGGGAACTTGCATACAGTGTACCTCAGAATCAGCCCATGTATTACTGGCTCCTGCCTGGGGCCCATGGCCTTTCCTGTGTGCATTAATGTGCATGTGTGAAACATGTGTGTAAACAAGTAAATCCTCCTGTGATAACACGCGGACACTGGTGCTTTTTCTCGTTTCAGAAGCGTAGCCTCGCAAATCTGGAACACATCCCAACGACAAACATCCATCAGGGGAACCCGTGTCCTCAACATACAGGAGAGAGAGGTAATACCTAAACCCCTCACAACAAAGCACAGGAAGGAAGCGTGTCTGCCTCGCAGGGGTGAGGATGAGATCATACTCTAAAATGCAGAGAAGATTGAGTAATAAATGACAAAAGGAGTGGTGGTTTCATTGCTCAGATAGCCAGCAGTCTGCTACTAAACTATATATGCAAATGTGTAAAATAGACACAGTCATAAACAGACAAGAATGAGTGTGGGTTGGGTAGTTACAGGGGCAAAGAAAACACACACACAGTCACACACAGTCACACTCCGTCACACTGACACACACAGTCACACTGACACACACTCCGTCACACACAGTCACACTGACACACAGTCACACTGACACACACTCCGTCACACACAGTCATAGAAACATAGAATGTGTTGGAAGATAAGAACCATTCAGTCTGCCCAATTCTCTAAATACTTTTATTAGTCCCCCATTCCCTATCTTATATCTAGGATAGCCTTATACCTATCCCATGCATGCTTAAACTCCTTCACTGTATTAACCTCTACCACTTCTACTGGAAGACTATTCAATACATCCACTACCCTCTCAGTAATGTAATACTTTCATTAGTCCCTGGCCTTATCTTATATCTAGGATAGCCTTATACCTATCCCATGCATGCTTAAACTGCTTCACTGTATTAACCTCTACCACTTCTACTGGAAGACTATTCCATACATCCACTACCCTCTCAGTAATGTAATACTTTCATTAGTCCCTGGCCTTATCTTATATCTAGGATAGCCTTATATCTATCCCATGCATGCTTAAACTCCTTCACTGTATTAACCTCTACCACTTCTACTGGAAGACTATTCCATGCACCCACTACCCTCTCAGTAAAGTAATACTATCATTAGTC
The DNA here is from genome assembly GCA_036172795.1 of Pelodytes ibericus. Classification (NCBI taxonomy): domain Eukaryota; kingdom Metazoa; phylum Chordata; class Amphibia; order Anura; family Pelodytidae; genus Pelodytes; species Pelodytes ibericus. The sequence continues at coordinate 75,864,403 of CM069866.1, forward strand.
CCTGGCCTTATCTTATATCTAGGATAGCCTTATACCTATCCCATGCATGCTTAAACTCCTTCACTGTATTAACCTCTACCACTTCTACTGGAAGACTATTCCATACATCCACTACCCTCTCAGTAATGTAATACTTTCATTAGTCCCTGGCCTTATCTTATATCTAGGATAGCCTTATACCTATCCCATGCATGCTTAAACTGCTTCACTGTATTAACCTCTACCACTTCTACTGGAAGACTATTCCATACATCCACTACCCTCTCAGTAATTTAATACTTTCATTAGTCCCTGGCCTTATCTTATATGTAGGATAGCCTTATACCTATCCCATGCATGCTTAAACGCCTTCACTGTATTAACCTCTACCACTTCTACTGGAAGACTATTCCATACATCCACTACCCTCTCAGTAATGTAATACTTTCATTAGTCCCTGGCCTTATCTTATATCTAGGATAGCCTTATACCTATCCCATACATGCTTAAACTCCTTCACTGTATTAACCTCTATCACTTCTACTGGAAGACTATTCCATGCATCCACTACCCTCTCAGTAATGTAATACTTTCATTAGTCCCTGGCCTTATCTTATATCTAGGATAGCCTTATACCTATCCCACGCATGCTAAAACTCCTTCACTGTATTAACCTCTACCACTTCTACTGGAAGACTATTCCATACATCCACTACCCTCTCAGTAATGTGTATTTGGAGTGGATCAGGGAGGGATGGGAGCTCTGTATTTGGAGTGGATCAGGGAGGGATGGGAGCTGTGTATTTGGAGTGGATCAGGGAGGGATGAGAGCTGTGTATTTGGAGTGGATCAGGGAGGGATGAGAGCTGTGTATTTGGAGTGGATCAGGGAGGGATGGGAGCTGTCATGGGGGCAGGAGGAGGATCAAAGAGCTGCCTGAATCAGTGCATGGAGCAGCAAGCCTCAGACAGGGGGCGGGGTGAGGGTGGAGCTAGGAGCAGGGCATGAATGAGCACAGAGCTCCTTACTCACACTCAGTGCAGTAACTTTACACAGGAGGGCAAGAGACATGGGGCCACAGAGAACCATCACCCTCATCACTTTCTTCATCAGCAATGTCTTCCTCTCCCTCCAGACCAAAGAAGGTGAGTGGCCCTGGCTGGGAGTGATAGGGTGAGGCTGTTCTCTGGCACCTGGGGCATTAGATAAACCAGTAAAGTTCATCTATTGATCACTCTGTGGGGAGGCTGGTGTTTGCTGGTATGGGGGTGAGGCTGACACTCACACTGTTTGTGGGGTCCCTGTGGTGAATAAAGGGGTGTCAGCCGAGGGGTTCAGTAATCTGAGAGTCCAGCTGGCTCTGGAAAGTGTGTCACCCCTGGTCATTTTTGGGGGTTTTTTATTACCCTGAAAATGAGTAATGTTCAATGCATGTCAAGGTTGTGGCTGGAACCGGTCTGTTGAGTTTGGGAATTTGTCACTTTGTTAGCTTGGCTTCTCTTTGACTGTGTCGACCAAACCTTCCGGTTGTGCCACATGGCAGTGTCAGAGTTAAACCGGAGTTCCCAATCCCCCCCCCCCCGGCATTTAAAGGGTTAAGTTTGCTTTCGTTGTATTTCGCTTTCTCTGTAAATCCTGATTCTCCCTCTCCACTGCCAGTCACCCACCAGTCTGGGGCAGAGACCGGGGTCCCAGGCTAGACTAACTGTAACCCTCCGATAGTGTGCAGGTGTCTGATTGGCTGGCTCTCCAGATCTTTATCTTGGTCCAGCAGGTTGTTTCCTATCACTCTGCAACTCAGAAGCGCACTTTTATCCTCTAGATAACCCAACTACAGGAGTGCGTCCTAGCCGCGGCTGAGGAGCTGACCTTTATCCAGTTGTATAATTAGCTCTCCCCGTTGATTCATTTATTTTTTAATTACAATTGGAACATCTTTAGCGATGAGATCACAGGCGGGCTGTGTTGAGTGGAAAAGGTGCAAGGTTTATTTTGGTAAAGCGTGTTAAATATGCCAGAATCCAAAATAGCAGACGCAGGCCCTGGGGATAAAACGAGTGTTTTATTTTTATAGGATCCATGTGCCAAGGGACACCGTGTGCCAACTTCAGATTTTACACTTATTCTTTGTCATGTGTAACCCCTTAATAGCAAGGGAAGGTACTGCTAACCCCTTTCTGCTCTGATAACGCCACAGGTCATGCCATCTCCCCTCCTGTATCTAATTAAAGTTTGCAGTGCTATCTCGTTAGGAGTTTACCTTGTTTTATAGTTTTCTAGCATCCTGTATGTGGGGGAGGCAGTTTTACAAGACTTTGGATGATTGACATTCGTGTGTTTGTGTTATACAATCTCAGTGGTCATCCAATGATTTATATACCCTTCTGACCACTGCAGTGCAATGTATGGACAACATGTGAAATGATCTTATACGTTCACGTTTGTGTCACCCCCAAGGAGGTCATTCATCAGTTATATGTGGAAATTGTTTGACTTTTTGCAATCTAAGTAAAGTGAGTGTATACCCCCACGTGGGTGTGTGTGGTACCCAGAGCAGGATTCAATTCGGCAGCTTTAGAGAGGTTTCTGACCGTCTTGTAAAGATGGACATTAATCTATCAGCGTTAGAAATAGTTTACAATCCGCTCCTCTCCTGACTTGTTTAAATCGAGTTCTCTTAAAGCAGGGCTTTACAAATTTTTTTTTAAACGTCAGACCATTTCACGAGCCAGTCCGGTTAGTTTTAGGAGCCAGGGAATAGGAACTTTACATAGAAATCTATGTAAAAATCAATCCACAAAAAGCTGGGAGCCAGCATAAAGGATCTCAGGTGCCCTGGCTCCTGGGATTTGTCAAGCCCTGTTATGAAGATTGGTTGGTTGTATTAGTCTGTAGCTGATTATATACACGAGTATAAAGAATTGGAGTATGTGGTCGTCCCTGCCTTCAACAGCCTCTTTGAACTAATATCTTTCAGCAAAATCCCCACCATTTACTCTGAATGGAAAAGTTAAATTACCCTGAGCAGCCTTTGATTTGATCTGAAATGTGTCTGTTAAAAAGCCTACCCCCGTCCTAATCCTCCTGCTGTGAATTGTACCCATTAAAACAAGTTCAGTTTTATTTTAGCCTCCTTGACTATTTTGCTGTAGAATTGAGTTAAATTAAAATTATTATAAAAATACAGATTAGCCTGACCTTTGATCTCTGTATCTGATGACCCCCTTGTATCTATGTAATAATGTATCGCAGATTATTATATCTTTATAGTATACTTGTTTTATTGTAGTGTGTTGTAACGTTGGACTAGAACTGTGTAAAGGGGGTTATGTCACAAATCTAGCGCCAGAATTCTTCTCTACCCCGTGTATAAAATAATTGCCCCCCAAAAAAACCCACCGTGCGCCAAAATAAAAGCAATCTAATTCCCGTGTAATATTCTGTCGCAGCCTATGAATAAAGACATTTGCTAAATTGCGCCTATTTTAGATCACTTTATTGGATTATCATTTTCCTGCCAGTCCCAAAGTGCGCATAGAAGGCGGCAAAGTGCGCATAGAAAGCGGCAAAGTGCGCATAGAAAGCGGCAAAGTGCGCATAGAAAGCGGCAAAGTGCGCATAGAAAGCGGCAAAGTGCGCATAGAAAGCGGCAAAGTGCGCATAGAAAGCGGCAAAGTGCGCATAGAAAGCGGCAAAGTGAGCATAGAAAGCGGCAAAGTGCGCATAGAAAGCCGCAAAGTGCGCATAGAAAGCCGCAAAGTGAGATTAAGCAGAGGTTTTGTTGGAATAATGTAGCCTGGCTCACAAACAATTTGTATGGAGCTCAGCTGACATCTCTCTAAACTACTGAATACTAACCACTGGGATGGGGGCAATTTCTAATGTAGTTTGTAGAAGATAAGAAGACAGATTAAACAGTCCCCCCTATGTCTCCAAACCCTTCCTTACTGGAAAACACTGAATGTAAGTGTATCTTCAGTGTACACCTACAGGAGAACTGTACATGGCTCAGTCAGAATAAATACATGTACAACGTACAGAAACCTAACTAGATAGCACAAGCCCCTTTTTTTTTTTTAAAACTAGGAATTGTAGCATGATGGGAGTTAAAGCCCATAAGCCTTGGCAAGTTGTCAAACTGTAGTGCCAGGGATCACCATAAACTAGCGAAAAACACATTAATTAGCATTGTATATGTGTGTAATGACCATTAATCATTGCATTAAGTACAGAAATATATGTGAAATGTGTGCTTCCAGGTGATGACGCACCTTATAATGTGCACATGATTGGGATATTGTATGAATGGGGAACAGCTCATGGTGTAGAGATTCGGGAGGAGCTGTTTAATACTGTGATTCACACTGAGGAATGCTCTGTAATTCACACAGTGATGTGTCTCAGGGTTTACGCCGTTGTAAAGTCATTGTGAGCCATAAACCTTTGTTTCCTGACCAGGGTGTAAAAATATATATATATATAATGTATATACATAAAAGAAACTCGTACATTCTTGTGAAGGCCGTAATTACACTCTTCTCTTACTGCCGGGGCAGGATTATTGCTGGTAAACGGGTTCAGACCCTAAAATCACCTCACCATCTGTGCATCATCTTTATACCCCTAGATACACAGTAAGATATTAGGGATCCTTGATCCAGGAGAAATCCCACTGACTTTTGTAGCCGTGTAGGAATTCTCCCCAGTAGTAGAAAAAAATCGCTTAAGTAGGGAAGTTTTTTTTTGCCTTCCTTTGTATCAACAGCAATTCCTGTTGGGTAAAGACGTATGTTTCGATGCATACGCGGATTAGAAGATGTGGCGCTAATCTCCCAAGCGGTGCATTCCCAGCGGTGCTCTAGGGATCTACTTTTTTGGCCTGAGTTACTTGCTGTATCACAGAGCCAGTTACAAGTGGTTTATGAATGTTGTAATACAAGAGTTTTGAAATTCCTTGTATTCTAAGTCGCTGTACCCTGCCAAGACTCCATTGTCGCCCCCCCCCCATTCCCTGAAGGTGCCCGTCATTAACCAGTTTACCTCCAGCATTCTTATCAAGGCCATTAAAGGTGTGACTGTTTTGAGGCCTGGCAGTTAATGCTGATGGAATTTGGATAAGAGGGTTGTACTTTAGCAGGTCATTCCTGGAGCTATCTTCCCACCAATCTGTTGTCCTTAGGCCTTGACAATCCTCTCCAGTGTGATGAGACCTGATCATCTCTTTTGATTTGCTAATGAGTCCCCTTTACATTTCCTGATTACTCCCATCATGAATAATAAGAGGGTGTTATGGGCAATCTGCAAACCCAGTTTGTCCTTTTTTGTTCTCTTTTCCAGAGGTGCTATTTCCAGTTCTTTTTCTTCAGTTCCTGAAGGGATGTAATCGGAGGTCTCTCATAAATTCCTCTGAAACCTCTCTTGTGTTGTACTTTCTATACAGATAAAAGGATCCTTGGTTCATGTTGTCTTTATTTAACAGTAATTGGGGGAATATAAATTCCGCAGCTTCTGCCCCTTGGATACTGATGGTTCTGTCGTATTAAAGGATAAGCCTCTGCAGAAATGTACTTCTTGTGCTTAATTGAGAGATTGCATCAAGTGTAGACAGTTTATATAGAAAAGCTTTCATGAAAGAATACAAATTACGCTCCTTATTGCGCCCTCTTTGCTCTGTATAGCTCTATCGGGGCGGACATGTTGTTTAGAATCTTTGCTCTATATAGCTCTATCAGGGGGCGGACATGTTTAGAATCTTTGCTCTGTATAGCTCTATCAGGGGGCGGACATGTTGTTTAGAATCTTTGCTCTGTATAGCTCTATCAGGGGGCGGACATGTTTAGAATCTTTGCTCTGTATAGCTCTATCAGGGGGCGGACATGTTGTTTAGAATCTTTGCTCTGTATAGCTCTATCAGGGGGCAGACATGTTGTTTAGAATCTTTGCTCTGTATAGCTCTATCAGGGGGCTGACATGTTGTTTAGAATCTTGATTCAGATCTTCTTCTGACCCAACATTCTAAACATGTCCACCCCCTGATAGAGCTATACAGAGCAAAGATTCTAAACAACATGTCTGCCCCCTGATAGAGCTATACAGAGCAAAGATTCTAAACATGTCCGCCCCCTGATAGAGCTATACAGAGCAAAGATTCTAAACAACATGTCCGCCCTCTGATAGAACTATAAAGAGCAAAGATTCTAAACATGTCCGTCCCCTGATAGAGCAAAGATTCTAAACATGTCCGTCCCCTGATAGAGCTATACAGAGCAAAGATTCTAAACATGTCTGCCCCCTGATAGAGCTGTACAGAGCAAAGAGTCTAAACAACATGTCCGGCCCCTGATAGAGCAAAGATTCTAAACATGTCTGCCCCCTGATAGAGCTATACAGAGCAGTAAGTGTATTTTTGTTTGTATTTTATTATAGCAGTTCTATTTAAAATATTTACACTTAATTGAAAGTTTGCCGGAAGTTTAAGCATTTTATATAGAAATTCTTTAATTAAAATATATAAATAAAGCACCTTATTGAGCCCTCTTTGCTCCATTTATCAGCGGGCGGGCGGGCGGGCGGTCCGAGCTATACAGAGCTGCAAATGTTCTCTATTTGGAGTCTTTTATTAAAGCGTATACGGAAGTTAATGTTCTGCCTACCGTGGGGATTATGTATAATAACCCCTGAAGTGTGGCTCCTGGAGACCCTGCACATTGATATCTACATTGGAAGCTATTTGCATGTTATGTCATATGGTATGAATGAGTGTAATCAGCCGAATACATGTAACTAAGCTGCAGCCCATGGGGTAGATCAGTGTAATGTAGTAAAAATCCAGTCTTACAAAATACACATAGATTAATTGAAGTAACAGCAGCTTCCCTTGGTGGTGCATGCATTTAGGGTCACATGGCTGCACACATGGTGGTCTACTGCCTCGGTGGGGGGGGGGGGAGCAGCGTTCTTGCAAACTAGGAAATGTTTGAGATCAGGTGTAGTTGGGATCCATAACCCAAGTGAGGGCCTTGTGCTACAAGAATAGACTTGCAGGTGAGGAGGGTGTGTTGAAAACGTTACATTTCTTCTTCTGCAGTGGGGGCCGGGGGATCCCAGGATTAGACAAGTCCCTGGTTCTGTGACCTCGACGGAGCCTCAGTGCAATGTGATGATTTAGAGAGGGGTGGGGGGGCACTGGCTGGTGGGTCTTATGGAGGACAGGCCTGTAATCTTAGTAAAGTCATGCATGGGCCACCAGGAGCTTGTTCCAGGCATCTCAAAACAATCCCTTGTGAATGTGCATTGGAAGCAAGGAACTGCCTGCCAGCAAAGGTGGCAGATGGTAAATCTTTGTATTTGATAGGGAGGCAGCGCAGGTTGAGGGGGTTATGGGGGAAGTGAGACTGACGGATTATAGTGTATTAATTTCTATCCAAAGGGAATTTCCATTTCAGGAAGGCTGATTTCACTGGTTTGGATCTATACTCTCTTCCCATGTGCAGAGCTGACAGTCTCCTTCTATCACCCCTGGCAGAAAGTAGAGCAGGGAGGCAATTACCTCATTAACCTTTCCACTGCTGACCAGGACTCCCCACATCCTCACTCGCTGCTCGTTAATAAGGATAAAGATAATTACTCCCAAATATTCCCCAATCTGTGCTGACGATGAGTTATCTGCAGGAAGCAGCTGGTGTACTGGAAAAGATGTGTGTTTTCCTGACCGCTCTGTGGTTACTATACAGAGGCAGGCTATAGTATGCGCTCTGTATAGTGTCTGGAGGAATGAATACTTAGCTGGTACATCTTTCTCAGTAATGAACCCGTCTCTAGAGTTCCCAGCCCGCCGGCCCTTTTCACACTGGCTTGAGGTCAGTGAAGGTGCTGGTATGGCACCCAGGACCCATGACAGTGAGAGGTATTCATTAAACCTCCATTCTGGGGTTCGAAATGTGATGTAACATTGGGTTCCATGGATACTGCTCCACCACCAGTGCCTCCAAACTGAATTATTACAAATAAGCGATAAATTCTCTCATTCTTTCACTCTGTGCACACGGAGAAGAGTATTACATTGCCAATGAAAGGAAAATCTGTGTTACCATGAAGGTGCAGAGCTTGCATACCCCCCCCCCCCCCCCCCATTGTAAAGTCTTTGTACGTGGTAACGTGGAATTACATGGCATGGCTCTCTGCATTGCCCACAGAGAGCGGTCACAGGATCGCTCTCCAGTATTTGTCAAGCTGTTTGTTTTAAGATAATATTAAACACCGTGATTTACACAAGGCCCGGGCTTCATAAAATTCTCCAGTGGGAATTCGGAAAGGACTTTTTAGTTCACAAGATGAGGGGTTAGGGCGGTATAGAAGCAGCATGGTATCTCCCTATAGAAACAAAATATATAGGGGTAACCTGCCCTTCGCTGGTGTATTACAGCTGGGCCACTAGTCCTTTATATTATCAGGATTAAGTAATAGTTGGCGTGGGCCGGGGGTCAGATTACACCCATTCCCTTCTTATCTTGGCGTGGGCCGAGAGCTATTAGGAGATTCATGACTCACTAGTTTACATTCCCTGCTGACTGGTGCCAAGTTCCTGGTACCCTACCATCATCCCCTCAGGTGCCCCATACACCGAGGCATGTCTGGGCAGACTGGTTCAATCCTTACATGTTACAATGAATGGCAACTTAACATGTTATACCAGTGATCTTCTGATCTGTAAACTGAATGCATGGGGAGGGGGAGTCTGTTATCCATACAATGGGCTTTCTTGTGCCCCGAGCAGATTATATCTGCATCATATTCCGCAGTGCTGTACAATGGGGGGGAGATCATGCAACTTGGACAGCAGCGTGTACAGCATCCATTACCCCCACTAATAATGTCCGATGTTTTTTCTTCCAGTCGTCCTGCTGGATTTTGAGAAGACACAAGGGGAACTTGGCTGGCTTACGAGTCCTTACGGAAAAGGGGTAAGTTCAACCATTCTCCACTGCGACTAACCCTTCCCCATACCCCTCCCTGCCTCTGTTTAAGGGTACTCGTGCTGGGGAATCAATACAAACCCACACAGTGCCACAGATGTGTCTCACAGTGTAATAACTCGGTATTTACTAAAGGTTCTGTTTGCTTTTCCAGTCCTGTGAGTTTCGGCTTTTGCTCTGGATTCTTTCCAGAGGATTTGCCAAGTTTTGTATTTACCCTGTGACTGCTGGAATTGCTGCATGCACTGCAAACCTCGATTCTGATATCTGCAGGCATGTCCCAAAAAGATACGTTTCGGGGAATAATTGCCTGTGATTTAAATCCCTGCGCCTCTCCACACAGACTCCATGCAATATCCAAATTAATAAGTCATTGTGGAGACCCTGGTCTGTAATCCATTATATCTGTGCAGAATCTCCATTACTGCTGTTAAGTAAGGTATTGTGGGACATCAACTCCCATCAGTCTCTGCCTTGTTTTTTTGATGCTGGAAGTTGGACAGGATGGAGTGTGAGTGCTGGTGAGGTCAGGCAGCTGTGTGTGTTGTGGGTCTTTTCAATGTGTGCAATACAGATGGCAGCTGTTTAATTCCTCCGGGACCCGGGGGGGCTGCGTACGTTCCAGTGCTGTTAGTGCGCTGAATGAAGAGGTTAATTGATATTTACTCTGCTGTTTGGTTCTTACTGACGGATTTAATCGGGGGTCCTCACACTGATCAGCAGTCGCTTAGCTGGAGCCGCGATTTCGCCCTCCAACACCGTTCATTTTCACATACAATTATCACACCCAGCGGTGGGCCTGGTTAGTGGGATGTATGCTGCTGATTCAGAGCCTCGTGATGGGTTCCCATGTTTATTACAAAGCAAACCACATAGTACATTTTTTTTATAAGCAAACACACACAAAGGTTTATTTTTTTACGCAACAGACAAATACTACGTTCCTTGTAAACAAATACTTGGAGATAAACTAAACTGTTTATTTTTTTTCCTCTTATAATAACCTGGCAGATAGTTGCTTTTAAGGGACATGCCCGTTTATTCTCTGACCGGCAGCCATGATGCTTCTTAAGACCCTTAACTCTCAGTGAGAGACGCCAATCAGACTGCGCAGGGCGAGCCCCCCTCATATTGTCACTGCATGGATCTGAAAAGCCAGCTTTAGAACCTCTTTAACCAGCTTAATGTCTATTTTCCACCCACAGTGGGATCTGCTGCAGAATGTCATGAATGGGAGCCTGATCTACATCTACTCAGTGTGCAATGTGCAGGAGGGGGAGCAGGATAACTGGCTACGGACCAACTGGATCTACCGCAGTGAGGCTCAGCGCATCTTCATCGAGCTCCGCTTCACGGTGCGCGACTGCAACAGCTTCCCCGGGATGTCCGGCGCCTGCAAAGAAACCTTCAACCTTTACTACGCAGAGTCTGACGTGGATTACGGCACCAATTTCCAGAAGCGTCTCTTTCGCAAGATCGACACCATTGCCCCGGATGAGATCACCGTGCGCGATGACTTCGCCTCGCGAAATGTCAAGATCAACGTGGAAGTGCGCTCGGTGGGGCGGCTGAGCCGGAAAGGGTTTTACCTGGCCTTCCAAGACATAGGGGCCTGCGTGGCGCTACTCTCTGTGCGCATTTACTACAAGAAATGCCCCTCCTTGGTGCAAGGGATGGCGCAGTTCACCGAGACGGTGGCAGGAGCAGATTCGCAGCCCTTGGCGGTTTTTGGTACCTGCGTGGAGAATGCGATATCTGTTGGGGGAGAGGAGCCTAGCATGCATTGCAACACAGACGGCGAGTGGCTGGTACCCATTGGACAATGTCTGTGCCAGGCGGGATACGAGAAAATCGGGGACAAATGTGAAGGTGAGTCTTAACCACATCGGGGCAAGAGTTTCATTGGGTGTTTATTTGTAATATCTCTATTTCTCCTTTACTAAAGTCATACAAACTGTACACATTTTTTTAAAGAAATGTATTGCTTTTTTCTGGTGCCGCTTATTCTTATAAATTGGAATTTAATATGAATTGATTGACCAGGACCATCAGGGGCTAGGGATGATGTGTTTGGGTCTTACCATATATAAATAATAAAATCATCCCATTTAGGAGCTCGGCTGGTATTTTTAGGAATGAGGGAAATGTAACTGTGTAAAACAACCCAAAACATGTCAGGAGCCAGCAGTAGGGATTTTCGGAGCCCTGGTTGGTCAGGTCCCAGTTATACCCTCATCATTTACTCAGCGTCTCTCTTCTATGGTCCAGGAGGGGAAGAAGGTCAGGCTCTGCCGATTTCCCACCAGTGTGGAGGGAGGGGGGTCTTTGTGAACTTGCAGGGCTGTTATACCCCCCCTACAGATACTGCATGGATCCTGGACTTCAAACTCGCTCATGTGGAGAATTCAATTTCGATTCATTCTTTTCTCTGCAATATCTCTGTGTCAGTGGAGCGTTTTATTCCTCAGTCAGCTTAGTAATTCTGTAGGAAGTGCTGTTCAGACCGCTAGAGATGAATTGCAGTGGGGGTTTTGCTGGATGTATGGGTAGCGGTTTCCCAGAATGCTCCTGAGGTCCAGTTTGAGAACCTCCTCCCATTGGCTCTGTAGAAAAGAATATAATTTGATCAAAGAGGAAATGTTTGAGGCGGATGGACAGTGATTGGTTAATTGCGGTTACCTTCTGTTTAACACTTTATTTCCCAAGCGGTTTCTAGATGAGTTGAACAGAGATGAATGAATTTGAATGCTGTTTGATGGGACATTAAACCCGCCAAGTGTTCTTAATGTCTCTAATTGGAATAGGAATTGGTTCTTTGCTTTGTGCCAGGTTCTCTTTTAATGATGCCTCCCACCCGTCCTGCTCGTGTGCCAGCTTCCCCCCTGCTGGAGGATTACTCCTCCCAGGCTCTTGTGCTAGCCTCCCCTCTGCTGGTGGGTTACCCCTCCCAGGCTCCTGTGCCAGCCTCCCCTCTGCTGGTGGGTTACCCCTCCCAGGCTCCTGTGCCAGCCTCCCCTCTGCTGGTGGGTTACCCCTCCCAGGCTCCTGTGCCAGCCTGGAGATGCTTCATTATTCTGCCCACTTCCATCTGCCGATGGCTAAACATTCTCCCCCGGTCTGTCTCCCCCTGTGCTGTTGGGCTTTCCTTCCCTCATTCCACATTCTCCTGCCCCCGGTGTGTGCTCCTGGATTCCCCAGGTGCCTGTGGAAGGTTTCTCCCTGGATTCTGGTGTCTGTAGCAGGCTCCTCTGCCCCCGGGTGCCGTATTCCCCCTGGATACCGGTGTCTGTAGCAGGCTCCTCTGCCCCCGGGTGCCGTATTCCCCCTGGATACCGGTGTCTGTAGCAGGCTCCTCTGCCCCCGGGTGCCGTATTCCCCCTGGATACCGGTGTCTGTAGCAGGCTCCTCTGCCCCCGGGTGCCGTATTCCCCCTGGATACCGGTGTCTGTAGCAGGCTCCTCTGCCCCCGGGTGCCGTATTCCCCCTGGATACCGGTGTCTGTAGCAGGCTCCTCTGCCCCCGGGTGCCGTATTCCCCCTGGTTACCGGTGTCTGTGGCAGGTTCTGCCCCTGGGTGCCGGTTTCCCCTTGGATTCCGGTGTTTGTTGCAGGTTCTGCCCCTGGGTGCCGGTTTCCCCTTGGATTCCGGTGTTTGTTGCAGGTTCTGCCCCTGGGTGCCGGTTTCCCCTTGGATTCCGGTGTCTGTAGCAGGCTCCTCTGCCCCTGGGTGCCGGTTTCCCCTTGGATTCCGGTGTCTGTTGCAGGTTCTGCCCCTGGGTGCCGGTTTCCCCTTGGATTCCGGTGTCTGTGGCAGGTTCTGCCCCCGGGTGCCGGTTTCCCCTTGGATACCGGTGTCTGTGGCAGGTTCTGCCCCCGGGTGCCGGTTTCCCCTTGGATTCCGGTGTCTGTTGCAGGTTCTGCCCCTGGGTGCCGGTTTCCCCTTGGATTCCGGTGTCTGTTGCATGTTCTGCCCCTGGGTGCCGGTTTCCCCTTGGATTCCGGTGTCTGTTGCAGGTTCTGCCCCTGGGTGCCGGTTTCCCCTTGGATTCCGGTGTCTGTTGCAGGTTCTGCCCCCAGGTGCCGGTTTCCCCTTGGATTCCGGTGTCTGTTGCAGGTTCTGCCCCTGGGTGCCGGTTTCCCTTTGGATTCCGGTGTCTGTTGCAGGTTCTGCCCCCAGGTGCCGGTTTCCCCCTGGATTCCGGTGTCTGTTGCAGGTTCTGCCCCCAGGTGCCGGTTTCCCTTTGGATTCCGGTGTCTGTTGCAGGTTCTGCCCCTGGGTGCCGGTTTCCCTTTGGATTCCGGTGTCTGTTGCAGGTTCTGCCCCTGGGTGCCGGTTTCCCTTTGGATTCCGGTGTCTGTTGCAGGTTCTGCCCCCAGGTGCCGGTTTCCCTTTGGATTCCGGTGTCTGTTGCAGGTTCTGCCCCTGGGTGCCGGTTTCACCTTGGATTCCGGTGTCTGTTGCAGGTTCTGCCCCCGGGTGCCGGTTTCCCCTTGGATTCCGGTGTCTGTTGCAGGTTCTGCCCCTGGGTGCCGGTTTCCCCTTGGATTCCGGTGTCTGTTGCAGGTTCTGCCCCCAGGTGCCGGTTTCCCTTTGGATTCCGGTGTCTGTTGCAGGTTCTGCCCCTGGGTGCCGGTTTCCCTTTGGATTCCGGTGTCTGTTGCAGGTTCTGCCCCCAGGTGCCGGTTTCCCTTTGGATTCCGGTGTCTGTTGCAGGTTCTGCCCCTGGGTGCCGGTTTCCCTTTGGATTCCGGTGTCTGTTGCAGGTTCAGTCTTGGCTGAGGAACAATAGCTGTCAGTGTTCCCAGGCATGTCTCACTGGAGAGCAGATGGGGCCAACTCCCAGCTTACAGCAGGTCTGAGGAATGCAGGGCCGTCTGACTCCCTCTTACTGCTGTGCCCCCCAATAACTGTAGACCCTTCCCCTAACCCTTCCAAGGGCCAATGTCAGCTGGTGATAACTCATTTCCACCTTTACATATAAATACACGGCTCTGGTCTGTGATTACTGCCGCGCTTCCCAGGGATTATATGACTGGTGGGCTGTGCTGTGACCGGTCACTAAAAAACATTAACTCCGTGCTCTCTGTAACTGATCACAGCGGATTAAAGGCTTATTCTGCATTTCTAGATGATGGCTGACGAGAGGTGGGTTAGTCTGATAATCCTCAACCTTTATTACCATCCCAAATTAGAGGTGACCCCACATGCTGGCCTTCACAGGGGCCTTATTACACAGTGACCCCCGTCTGTCCCCACCAGCTCGTGTTGTCATCACTAGTGGCCCCATAGACGGCTTTCCACATCCTCCTCTTGACCACACAGGCTTTATTCACTAAAGAGGGAATTGAGAAGGGAAGTTCACCCCAAAGTAGCTTGAAGTTTGACAATCCCTTCTCTGCCCTATGGCAGTACCAGGATTCGTGCAGACTACCTGTGTACATGTCTACGGACGCATGCAGGAGGTCTGGGAATGTCTGTAAATCCGGGCCGAGGGCAGTACACGCCAGTCCGGTTGCCATCCAAGCCAGCTTCTGTAATAACGGTGACTCTGTCTTCCCTACACCCCGCACAGGGGGGGCACAGCGGGGCTCACAGGAGATTTATGTCTAGCCCATTCAGAAGCCTAAACTTAATGACTGTTTTATTGGATCCAGATTGTGTCTGAATTCTCCGAGAGTGAGAGAGAGAGACCATGCACTTTGACAGTATGGAAGGTCGAATTCACCAGCCAATACAGAGTTTGGAAAGCAGACAAAAACTCGCCCCGCAGGTGTCCTTAAACCCCAAACCAGTGGGGGCAAGAGGGGGAGCTATGTCAGGAATGAGTAACAGCAGTGTGAAATACATTATGGAATTTCAGACGGGGTGAGGGAGCCAATGTAATAAAAAAAAAAAGGGGAGAGCCAATTACCCAACATTTCTTACTATGCGAAGTTCAAAAAGGATCAGTTAAGATTGAAGACGGGTACTGCAGATTGCGGCTCCTGTACTGTGCGCCTGTGTGTACCCCACGCACACTGACCTGGGATGTGTCCCCTGGGGGGCCCCGGAGCAGGTTTTCATACCGCTGTGTTTCTGATGTCCTGTGATGAGCAGGATTAGTGATCCGAGTACAGATAATGATATGCTTTAGCAGATCAGGGGTGAGACAGCCGGCCATTGAAGCTTTGTGGGGTGCAGCCGGTATGGGAGCCCCCAAAATGTTCATGCGTTTTTAGGATTAAGATGTAATACAGAGAATACCGATAAAACGAAATGTAATGAGCTTTTATCCCTTTCATTATCCTCACCCTTATCTGTGTTAAACCTAGGTATGTACACACCCAAATATTGACCTTTTCTACCTGCCTACATGTGCTGCTCATGTTTGCCCATGCCAAAGCAACCCGGAGAGGGTATTAAAGCATAGAGGGGGCGGCGGTGGTCTCGCACAGAGACTGGCGGTGGTCTCACACAGGGGGCGGCGGTGGTCTCGCACAGGGGGCGGCGGTGGTCTCGCACAGGGGGCGGCGGTGGTCTCGCACAGAGACTGGCGGTGGTCTCGCACAGGGGGCGGCGGTGGTCTCGAACAGGGGGCGGCGGTGGTCTCGCACAGGGGGCGGCGGTGGTCTTGCACAGAGACTGGCGGTGGTCTCGTACAGGGGGCGGCGGTGGTCTCGCACAGGGGGCGGCGGTGGTCTCGCACAGAGACCGGCGGTGGTCTCGCACAGAGAGGTCCGGCCTGTACCCTGGTGATTTTGCACAGAAGTTACTCACTGGATAAAGCAGTCTCCTTTAATGAATACTGTAATATTAGATGTGGTACTTGGTGGAGGGGGCTATACTTTGTGGGGAGGGGGAGCACCCTGGTGTTTGATATTCCGCCTGTGCCTCCGCATTCCAGGGTTGGGTTCTCTGCTCACAAGGTCCCCAGACCTAAATGGAATTGAGGATCTTGACCCCTTTCAGGTGCCCGGCGTGTGCTTTGTAGCCAGAGGCGCTAGCCCGCCCCTGTGTTTGCCTGCTCACATTGCTAAAATATTCCTTATCTTGTGCCTGTTGTAAATAAAGGATTCTCCCCACCGTCTCCCCCCATAAATAATCAGACTGTCTAAATACAGCAGAGAGGCCCCTGGATGTATAGTAAGATGTCCTGGCACGAGAGCCAAGGAGCTGACCCCAAGGCTCTGGGAAAGGAACATCAAGGCTATTTTTGTACTTTTGTGTGGGCAGTTACTTTTCTCACCCTGGGACAGGCATATGGGGGGGGGGGGGGGGGGGGGGGTCGTGTTCTGGGATCCTGAAGAGCTGTGTCATTTTATCGTGTTCCCCTCTAGAGGAAAAATTGACGAGTAAGAAAAGTAGGGAATCTTTTGGGAACTGTAAAGAGTAAATTTAAAAGGAAAATGGGAAAATCGATTTGTTTTAGTTGAGCATGAAGTGCAGGCATTTTAAAAAAAAAATGTTTTAATGAAAGAATATAAATACAGTACCTTATTGAGCCCTCTTTGCTCTGTATAGCTCTATCAGGGGGCAGACATGTTTAGAATCTTTGCTCTGTATAGCTCTATCAGGGGGAGGACATGTTGTTTAGAATCTTTGCTCTGTATAGCTCTATCAGGGGGCGGACATGTTGTTTAGAATCTTTGCTCTGTATAGCTCTATCAAGGGGCAGACATCTTGGGTCAGATCATTTTAGATATTCCTTCATCTGACCCAAGATTCAACATGTCCGCCCCTGATAGAGCTAAACAGAGCAAAGATTCTAAACAACATGTCCGCCCCCTGATAGAGCTATACAGAGCAAAGATTCTAAACAACATGTCCTCCCACTGATAGAGCTATACAGAGCAAAGATTCTAAACAACATGTCCGCTCCCTGATAGAGCTATACAGAGCAAAGATTTTAAACATGTCCGCCCCCTGATAGAGCTATACAGGGCAATGATTCTAAACATGTCCACCCCCTGATAGAGCTATACAGAGCAAAGATTCTAAACAACATGTCCTCCCCCTGATAGAGCTATACAGAGCAAAGATTCTAAACATGTCCGCCCCCTGATAGAGCTATACAGAGCAAAGATTCTAAACAACATGTCCGCTCCCTGATAGAGCTATACAGAGCAAAGATTCTAAACAACATGTCCTCCCCCTGATAGAACTATACAGAGCAAAGATTCTAAACAACATGTCCGCTCCCTGATAGAGCTATACAGAGCAAAGATTCTAAACAACATGTCCTCCCCCTGATAGAGCTATACAGAGCAAAGATTCTAAACATGTCCGCCCCCTGATAGAGCTATACAGAGCAAAGATTCTAAACAACATGCCCGCTCCCTGATAGAGCTATACAGAGCAAAGATTCTAAACAACATGTCCTCCCCCTGATAGAGCTATACAGAGCAAAGATTATAAACAACATGTCCTCCCCCTGATAGAGCTATACAGAGCAAAGATTATAAACAACATGTCCGCTCCCTGATAGAGCTATACAGAGCAAAGATTCTAAACAACATGTCCGCCCCCTGATAGAGCTATACAGAGCAAAGATTCTAAACAACATGTCCGCTCCCTGATAGAGCTATAGAGAGCAAAGATTCTAAACAACATGTCCTCCCCCTGATAGAGCTATACAGAGCAAAGATTCTAAATATGTCCGCCCCCTGATAGAGCTATACAGAGCAAAGATTCTAAACAACATGTCCTCCCCCTGATAGAGCTATACAGAGCAAAGATTCTAAACAACATGTCCTCCCCCTGATAGAGCTATACAGAGCAAAGATTCTAAACAACATGTCCGCTCCCTGATAGAACTATACAGAGCAAAGATTCTAAACAACATGTCCTCCCCCTGATAGAGCTATACAGAGCAAAGATTATAAACAACATGTCCGCTCCCTGATAGAGGGCTCAACAAGGTGCTTTATTTATATTCTTTCATGAAAGTATTTCTATGTAAAATGTCTACACCTGATATAATGCCAAGACAGGTAGAGCCAGAAGGGTTAATGCAAGCTGCCGGTCTCAGACCCCGTGTCAGTGTGACCTGCAGGCGGGAGGAATCTTGGGCTGGTTTCAGAGCTTGTTTGTCAGGATATGAATCAGTCAGGACAGGTGAGCTTCACAGGCTTTTATTAAGCTTGCAAGGGCCGTGGGAACTGGGTGTAACTGTCCCCAGCACTGAATCAATTCTGGGAGCGGAGACTGGTACCTTTAGAGTAATGATAGTCACTGTACCTCTCTCTCCTCTGCCACCTACAGCCCACAAACACCAGCTCCTTCCATTATGAGGCGCAGGGGGTCAGACCATCAGGGAGACAGTATTTGGAGGTTATAGACAAGGCCTCAGGTACTGGGGAGACGGCTGAGTGTGACCCAGTCCATGTTTGTAAGAAGACTCAGTCCTTTAGTGGACTCACTGACATAAATGAATAATAAATGTCTAACTTCATGGCACTTGTTTTATTGAGCTCGGCAGGATCATGAGCTGAGTTGATCTTCCAATCATGAAAGCATTTACCAATGTATGACTCCTGCAGCTCAAGGATATGTTGGAGGTAATGGTGGCTGCCCCATAGAGCTTGCAATCTACGGGATTCTGACACTCTGTCTCGTTAATCCCGCTGGTGAGATGGATGTTATTGTCCCAGAATCCCGTTGGCTTGGCGCAGGAGGGGCTGTGACGAGATGAGGGGTAATACTATGGAGGAAGCTTCATTTCCCCTGCGGGGTGAGGGAGGTCACACTCAGAACAAGGGGGGAGATCAGTCACAGGAATCCAGCCAGCTCTCCGGCAGGAAAGATTACATTGTGAGGAAATCTCATGTGGATGTGATGGAATTTGTACCGGATGATAAAATATTACACGGGAAATACAGTCATTTGTGATCAGGAGAGGATTATACTGCCATGCCACATAATGCCCTGGGGTTATACTGCCCTGCCACATATTGCCCTGGGGTTATACTGCCCTGCCACATAATGCCCTGCCACATAATGCCCTGGGGTTATACTGCCCTGCCACATAATGCCCTGCCACATAATGCCCTGGGATTATACTGCCCTGCCACATATTGCCCTGGGGTTATACTGCCCTGCCACATATTGCCCTGGGGTTATACTGCCCTGCCACATAATGCCCTGGGGTTATACTGCCCTGCCACATAATGCCCTGGGGTTATACTGCCCTGCCACATAATGCCCTGCCACATAATGCCCTGGGATTATACTGCCCTGCCACATATTGCCCTGGGGTTATACTGCCCTGCCACATATTGCCCTGGGGTTATACTGCCCTGCCACATATTGCCCTGGGGTTATACTGCCCTGCCACATAATGCCCTGCCACATAATGCCCTGCCACATACTGCCCTGCCACATACTGCCCTGCCACATAATGCCCTGGGGTTATACTGCCCTGCCACATAATGCCCTGGGGTTATACTGCCCTGCCACATATTGCCCTGGGGTTATACTGCCCTGCCACATAATGCCCTGCCACATAATGCCCTGCCACATACTGCCCTGCCACATATTGCCCTGGGGTTATACTGCCCTGCCACATAATGCCCTGCCACATAATGCCCTGGGGTTATACTGCCCTGCCACATAATGCCCTGGGGTTATACTGCCCTGCCACATAATGCCCTGGGGTTATACTGCCCTGCCACATAATGCCCTGGGGTTATACTGCCCTGCCACATAATGCCCTGCCACATAATGCCCTGGGGTTATACTGCCCTGCCACATAATGCCCTGGGGTTATACTGCCCTGCCACATAATGCCCTGGGGTTATACTGCCCTGCCACATAATGCCCTGCCACATAATGCCCTGGGGTTATACTGCCCTGCCACATAATGCCCTGCCACATAATGCCCTGGGGTTATACTGCCCCGCCACATATTGCCCTGGGGTTATACTGCCCTGCCACATAATGCCCTGGGATTATACTGCCCTGCCACATATTGCCCTGGGGTTATACTGCCCTGCCACATATTGCCCTGGGGTTATACTGCCCTGCCACATAATGCCCTGGGGTTATACTGCCCTGCCACATAATGCCCTGGGGTTATACTGCCCTGCCACATAATGCCCTGGGGTTATACTGCCCTGCCACATAATGCCCTGCCACATAATGCCCTGCCACATAATGCCCTGCCACATAATGCCCTGCCACATATTGCCCTGGGGTTATACTGCCCTGCCACATAATGCCCCAGGGTTATAATGCCCTGCCACATACTGCCCCGGGGTTATACTTCCCTGCCACATAATGCCCTGCCACATAATGCCCCAGGGTTATAATGCCCTGCCACATACTGCCCTGAGGTTATACTGCCCTGCCACATACTGCCCTGGTGTTATACTGCCCTGCCACATACTGCCCTGGTGTTATACTGCCCTGCCACATAATGCCCTGCCACATACTGCCCTGCCACATACTGCCCTGCCACATACTGCCCTGCCACATAATGCCCTACCACATAATACCCTGCCACATAATGCCCTGCCACATATTGCCCTGCGGTTATACTGCCCTGCCACATACTGCCCTGTCACATACTGCCCTGCCACATAATGCCCTGCCACATAATGCCCTGCCACATATTGCCCTGGGGTTATACTGCCCTGCCACATACTGCCCTGCCACATATTGCCCTGGGGTTATACTGCCCTGCCACATACTGCCCTGCCACATACTGCCCCGGGGTTATACTACCCTGCCACATACTGCCCTGCCACATACTGCCCCGGGGTTATACTACCCTGCCACATACTGCCCTGCCACATACTGCCCCGGGGTTATACTCCGCTGCCCCATAATGCCCCGGGGTTATACTCCGCTGCCCCATAATGCCCCGGGGTTATACTCCGCTGCCCCATAATGCCCCGGGGTTATACTCCGCTGCCCCATAATGCCCCGGGGTTATACTCCGCTGCCCCATAATGCCCCGGGGTTATACTCCGCTGCCCCATAATGCCCCGGGGGTTATACTGCCCTGCCCCATAATGCCCCGGGGGTTATACTGCCCTGCCATATAATGCCCTGCCCCATATTATAACATATTTAGTTGGTGCGTCAGGCCTCTGTATTCACACTTCCCACTGCAGGTCCTAAATCCATTGTAATATATATATAATGACCCACAATGCAGCCAGTTTGTGGCTGTAGTGGTTCCTTTTGTGCAGGGATTAGTGGGGTTAGTGTGTTTCACAAGCGAGTTTATCCTTCACGCTGTGTAGTTTTCCTTCTGCCCCGTGCAAATATTACAGCTGAAAGGAAGAGCGAGCCTCTGATCTGACCCCGTGCCCAGCACAGACCCCGTCTCTTGTGCATAGGCTTCAGGCAGTGGCTCGTGTCTGGACAGGAGGGTGGCACGCCAGTACATACCGTCTCTCACAGCTGCTTAATGCACATGTATGAATCGCACACTATTTGACGGCTGTTTTCATCTTCGCTTGTGAGTCTGCGAAGTGGTCTGTCCATTCTTAACGCCGTTTTACTGGCCGTGGGGGGCGCCAGGCATTTGGTAAACCCACCACTTTATAATTAAATGATGCGCCAGATTCACACAACATGCTGCTTGTTCCTGGACGGTAAAGTGCCATCGACTTCTCTCCAGATGTGTGTGTGGGATGTGACTGGTGCAGGGGGGGGGGGGGGGGGGGGGGGGTGAAGCAGAGAGATTGGTTATCCTAGGCCTTGGCTGCCCAGTGTCTCTATCACCCTCTGACTCCAACTCGCCTCCCACCCCATGTCCTCTATCTCAGCACCTGCTACTTTACTTGCTGGGAGTACATTAACCTTTTATCTGCTGAGCAAAGGAAGTAACACCAGGGGAATCATTAGGGCCAACGGTCAGCAAAAACACAGATTAATGAAAGATGGCATCAAGTGCAGGCGTTTTAAATAGAAATGCTTCAATGAAAGAATACAAATAAAGGGCCTTATTGGGCCCTCTCTGCTTGTACAGCTCTATCAGGGGGCAGACATCTTGGCTCATATGGGCCAGAGCTTCCTTCATCTGACCCAAGATTCTAAACAACATGTCCGCCCCCTGATAGAGCTATACAGAGCAAAGATTCTAACCAACATGTCCACCCCCTGATAGAGCTATACAGAGCAAAGATTCTAAACATGTCCGCCCCTGATAGAGCTATACAGAGCAAAGATTCTAAACAACATGTCCACCCCTGATAGAGCTATACAGAGCAAAGATTCTAAACAACATGTCCGCCCCCTGATAGAGCTATACAGAGCAAAGATTCTAAACAACATGTCCACCCCCTGATAGAGCTATACAGAGCAAAGATTCTAAACAACATGTCCGCCCCCTGATAGAGCTATACAGAGCAAAGATTCTAAACAACATGTCCTCCCCTGATAGAGCTATACAAAGCAAAGATTCTAAACAACATGTCCGCCCCCTGATAGAGCTATACAGAGCAAAGATTCTAAACAACATGTCCATCCCCTGATAGAGCTATACAGAGCAAAGATTGTAAACAACATGTCTGCCCCCTGATAGAGCTATACAAAGCAAAGATTCTAAACAACATGTCCTCCCCCTGATAGAGCTATACAGAGCAAAGATTCTAACCAACATGTCCACCCCCTGATAGAGCTATACAGAGCAAAGATTCTAAACATGTCCGCCCCTGATAGAGCTATACAGAGCAAAGATTCTAAACAACATGTCCACCCCCTGATAGAGCTATACAGAGCAAAGATTCTAAACAACATGTCCGCCCCCTGATAGAGCTATACAGAGCAAAGATTCTAACCAACATGTCCACCCCCTGATAGAGCTATACAGAGCAAAGATTCTAAACATGTCCGCCCCTGATAGAGCTATACAGAGCAAAGATTCTAAACAACATGTCCACCCCCTGATAGAGCTATACAGAGCAAAGATTCTAAACAACATGTCCGCCCCCTGATAGAGCTATACAGAGCAAAGATTCTAAACAACATGTCCACCCCCTGATAGAGCTATACAGAGCAAAGATTCTAAACAACATGTCCGCCCCCTGATAGAGCTATACAGAGCAAAGATTCTAAACAACATGTCCTCCCCTGATAGAGCTATACAAAGCAAAGATTCTAAACAACATGTCCGCCCCCTGATAGAGCTATACAGAGCAAAGATTCTAAACAACATGTCCATCCCCTGATAGAGCTATACAGAGCAAAGATTGTAAACAACATGTCTGCCCCCTGATAGAGCTATACAAAGCAAAGATTCTAAACAACATGTCCGCCCCCTGATAGAGCTATACAGAGCAAAGATTCTAAACAACATGTCCATCCCCTGATAGAGCTATACAGAGCAAAGATTGTAAACAACATGTCAGCCCCCTGATAGAGCTATACAGAGCAAAGATTCTAAACAACATGTCCGCCCCCTGATAGAGCTACACAGAGCAAAGATTCTAACCAACATGTCCGCCCCCTGATAGAGCTATACAGAGCAAAGATTCTAACCAACATGTCCGCCCCCTGATAGAGCTATACAGAGCAAAGATTCTAAACAACATGTCCATCCCCTGATAGAGCTATACAAAGCAAAGATTCTAACAACATGTCTGCCCCCTGATAGAGCTATACAGAGCAAAGATTCTAAACAACATGTCCATCCCCTGATAGAGCTATACAAAGCAAAGATTCTAAACAACATGTCCGCCCCCTGATAGAGCTATACAAAGCAAAGATTCTAAACAACATGTCCGCCCCCTGATAGAGCTATACAGAGCAAAGATTCTAAACAACATGTCCTCCCCCTGATAGAGCTATACAGAGCAAAGATTCTAAACAACATGTCCGCCCCCTGATAGAGCTATACAGGGCAAAGATTCTAAACAACAGGTCCGCCCACTGATAGAGCTATACAGAGCAAAGATTCTAAACAGCATGTCCGCCTCCTGATAGAGCTATACAGAGCAAAGATTCTAAACAACATGTCCTCCCACTGATAGAGCTATACAGAGCAAAGATTCTAACAACATGTCCGCCCCTGATAGAGCTATACAGAGCAAAGATTCTAAACAACATGTCCGCCCCCTGATAGAGCTATACAGAGCAAAGATTCTAACAACATGTCCGTCCCCTGATAGAGCTATACAGAGCAAAGATTCTAAACAGCATGTCCGCCTCCTGATAGAGCTATACAGAGCAAAGATTCTAAACAACATGTCCTCCCACTGATAGAGCTAAACAGAGCAAAGATTCTAACAACATGTCCACCCCTGATAGAGCTATACAGAGCAAAGATTCTAAACAACATGTCCGTCCCCTGATAGAGCTATACAGAGCAAAGATTCTAAACAGCATGTCCGCCTCCTGATAGAGCTATACAGAGCAAAGATTCTAAACAACATGTCCGTCCCCTGATAGAGCTATACAGAGCAAAGATTCTAAACATGTCCTCCCACTGATAGAGCTATACAGAGCAAAGATTCTAACAACATGTCCGCCCCTGATAGAGCTATACAGAGCAAAGATTCTAAACAACATGTCCGCCCCCTTATAGAGCTATACAGAGCAAAGATTCTAAACATGTCCGCCCCCTTATAGAGCTATACAGAGCAAAGATTCTAAACAACATGTCCACCCACTGATAGAGCTATGCAGAGCAAAAAGGGCACAATAATGTGTTTTATTTGTAATTTTTCATTAGAGCATTTATTTACTTAAAATGCCTTAATTTGACGTACTCTTTAAATTATACATAACTTCCTTTTTTTGCCAACCGTTGTCCTTTTTAAGACCCTCTCAGTGATCCAGTAAAACTGCTGCCATCCTGATGTTGTTCCCAATTCTGCCCTGTTACCCTGCCCAGGGTTCGTATTGCAAAGAAAGTTTGCAGCCAGGATAACAAATTGGAGTCAGAGGTCGTGTTTGGGCAGGAGGAGTGGGATATAGTCAGCCCTGGGGGGCAAAGGGATGTTTTGTATTCTCTAACCAGCTGCTGCTCAGAGCATGTCTGTACCACCCCTGGAGCAGAGAGTGAAGGGGCTTATCTCCTGTGCACGAGCTTGGGCGTGGGGGGGGGGGGGTGTGTGTGTGTGTGTATATATATATATATATATACTGCCGCTGACTGAGTACAGTACACCGACGGCAAAGAGCAATGTTTTACCTTTGATGATAAGACTGTAGAAGGTTTTTATGAGGATGTTATATATTCAGAAACCTGCCAGGACTGGTTACGCTCTGACCCCTAACACTCCGGTATGACAGCTATGTGGCCAGTGTCAACACCCATCCGGTCCGTGCTGTTAAACTGCTGACAGGTTGGGAGAAGTGACAATGGGAATCAATGTTTGGTTGGGTTTGTAACTAGTTCTCCGACCTTGAGATCTAATCAAGGCACTCGTTTAAAACTAATTGGTCTGATGTGTGTGGTTATTATCCTGCTAAATGTGGGGATATCGAGGTATTCAAGTTGTAGGTTCAGTTGAGCCAGGGATATCCTCCAGGAGGTAGGAGAAAGGAAACCTTTAACCCTTGACCTTCTCTCTGGCATGCAAGGGATATAAAATGACATGGCTGTACATGAGATAATGTGTTGGTAGGAGTGAAACGCGTTGGGTTTGGGTGCAGATAAGAGACCGGGGGGGGGGGGGGGGGGGGCAGGGTGTGAACTGGTGAGGAGGACAAGCGATGGGAATCAGTCAGGCGATAGAAGTCAAACATTACTCAGCATCCTGGGTGAGTCTCGGATCCTGGTTACAGCTGTTTACCTGTTGCTTTGGTTATATCTTGAGGGTGGGAATTCGGAGCGCGTGGGGAGCAGACTGGCACAGCGACCATTAAATTAATTTAACCCTGTCCTGACCGATTGCTAAGTGATGGAATGAGGAAGTGAATTCTGCCCATGGGTGCAGCAAAAGCCCCCGACCAATCCAAATGTGTCAAAGCACGCTCCCTGGATCCATCTAACACCCCAGGGTGCTTGTCTGTTTCCTAATCTAGCCGCGATTAATTATCCCCCTTTTCCACCTTGAGCTCTACCTCCAGGGTTTTAAATTAGGAATGATGGCGAATTGATATTTGCCCCTATCTCCAGTCAAATTAGCGGACAGCAGTTGCCCCCTTTCCAGCTGATGCTCAGGGGTACAGCACGTCTGCTGTCTAAACTGTGCGGGTATCATACTAATAATGCCGGCTCCTTGCGGACTGCCAGATGCTTCAATCCCCCTTCCCTTCCTGCTGCCCCCCTCTTCCTGCTGCCCCCCTCTTCCTGCTATTGTCCTGCAATCAATTCATGTGATTATAATGACTTGTGCTCACTCTGGCATGGGAGCTGGTGTTTTATTTCTCCACAGCCGACAAGCCAGGTCAAGGGTTTTTTTTGACCCCTTAATCAATCAGGCTGTGGAGAAGCGCGGACCCTGGGACGTGTAACCGTCCTC
The DNA here is from genome assembly GCA_036172795.1 of Pelodytes ibericus. NCBI lineage: Eukaryota > Metazoa > Chordata > Amphibia > Anura > Pelodytidae > Pelodytes > Pelodytes ibericus. The sequence goes on from CM069866.1 coordinate 75,890,753, forward strand.
TAGAAATCTTCTCGGACTTCTGCAACTTTAGCCCTGACTAGAGTACAAATGGGAGGGTGGGCTTGTATAACAAGCATTTCTGCTGCTAAAACTGGACCAATCAGCAGGAACAATCTGTCGGTTTCCACTTTCCCCCCCCTGTAAGGCCTTGTACTTACCAAGCACCTAATGTCTGTAGTTGGCTAATATTACCCACAGTCCTGTGCAGCTCCATCTCACATCCAGTAAGGTAAATGCTTCAATGGCTGACAAGCATGTGAATTTGCCCCAAATCTTGCTTTCCATTGTCCCCATCCTTGTTCTTACTGTTCCTAAACCTCCTTTTCCACATTGCCCAAATGTAGGATTAAATTGTCCCTCTCTGGGGAGTCTCTCTAATCTATGGTTAGGGGTCTCCACAGACCCTTTAGAGTTGCATCCTGCTGGTTTCCTTAACTGTCCAGGCCTCGGGCAGGAAACCTAAGTTTATTTTAAGGATTAAACACTTGTTATATTCTTAGTGCTTGACCCCCCCCTCCTCCCTCCATGTAATCTTCTCCTGGTGCTCCAACACCAAAGCTGCAGGGGTCTAATCCAATGTCCGCCCCTCCCTTTATCCTTCTGATCTCTTCATAGACCTCCGCTTGGTCTTCCTCGTTCTCTTTTACCTGCTCCTGACCTCAGCTTAAAAGACTGCTACACACCCGACCCCTCTGTTTGTTGCATGGTACAACAGCCCTGTATGGCTGACTCCAGGGACAGGGATAGTACAATGTGAACGGTGGAAAATATTTAGTTAAAGTAAAACCTCTTTTCGGTTAGCAGAGTGCAAGCTTCCTGGGCCAGTTTAGATCTAGCAGGAGAAAACTCCCGAGCCTTTCTCTTTGTTCCACATCAAAGGCCTGTGTTTTCCGGTCCCCTTGGAGATATTGCTGTAATAAGGAGAGTAACTGCCCTGGTATCATTCACCCTTTGCAGCCTGTTCAGAATTGCCGTGTGGCGTTAGAGAGCTGTTGGGTGGAGCGTTTGCCTCTTACAGGAGGTACCATTTTGAGCTCTGTTTTTTGGAATGAGGTCACTCCAGGGTTACACACCTGCATTTTACTGTCTGGAGGATTTCAGTCTGCATCTTGAACCTCTAGAGGCCTCACAGGAGGTGGGGGGGGGGTCTCACTGAGCCGTGCACGGCGATGGTGGGGAGTCTGGGATAGCCGCTGATCACTCAGCATTAAAAACATGGCAGCCTGGCTTGCTGATGGAGTCCAGCAGAGTAGTAGTTACACAATGTGCCCCTTTGTAATTGGTTTTGTAGGTCCCTTCTTGGATGTCATTAAATCTCCATAAATGCAGGAGTTTGTAACACCCCCAAAACTAAACCCAGAGATCCCCCGTGCCTCCTGATTTACTCTAGTGGCAAATCATGTAGTCACCAGGACTGTGATGAGTTTTGCATTGATCATTCAGTATTAAGACCTGTGATATTATGAGTCTGATATTTAATGTTCTTCTCCTCTCCCCACAGCCTGCAAATCTGGATTCTTCAAAGAGAACATTTCAAACAGCGAATGCCTTCCCTGCCCGTCACACACAGACCCGTCTCCCGAGGGCGCTGTTTCCTGTCCTTGCAAGGATGGCTTCTTCCGGGCTTCTGTGGACCCCATTTCCTCCTCCTGCACCCGTATGTCATACAAAACCACTTGTTTGTGTTTTTTGTTGGAGGGGGGGGGGGGGGGCTGGTGATGCATTTAGCTCTGGTTGGTGCATGGTACCACAGTCCTGTAGTGCTGACTCTAGGTAAAATGTTAGTACATTGTTAACTGTGGAAACAGAAGTACAGAGAAAAACAAATTATGAGGATAAACTGATATATACTGTGGTACAGTACATGCTAGTGCGGATGTTAAGGTCCCATCTGTTGATCCCCTTGGAAATGGAGGTCTCACTGCATTAGCACTGAGAACCCCTGAACCCGACAGACCCCAATCAGACGAGCGGGGCAAGCCTTGGCCTCTCTATAGAGATAAACAATGGGTTTACTCAAGAAGACTAACATGCCTTTAACGGAACATTAGAGTGTAAGCTTTGCAGGCCAGCCGTAGTCATTGATCTATTAGCAATGGGTTGCCAAAGTGTAAGTAAAACAGAAGGTGGGATGTAATATTTCATGGTTCAGTGTATGTGACATGTTCGGTGCTAATGATTTATTACATGGATGTGACTTCCTTGGCCAGGTTCCCCGTCGGCTCCTCGCGATCTCACTGCTGTAGGCCTGGGTTCCAAGGTGATGCTGCGCTGGTCGCCGCCCAGTAGCACTGGAGGTCGTGATGATGTCACATACACGGTGACGTGCGAGCAGTGCTGGCCCGAGGCAGGAGAATGCCAGCCCTGCGATGCCAGTGTACGCTACTCCGAGAATCCGACCCACCTGAAAGGAACCACCTTAACCGTGACTGATCTAGAGCCCCACCTCAACTACTCCTTCATTGTGGAGGCTAGGAACGGGGTGTCGGCTTCCAGTCCCGGACGCAGCATTGTATCCCTCCGTGTCAGCGTGAACCAAACCGGTAAGGAGCCCGTGGATCTACTGGTTTGTTTGCTGATTTCTACAGGATAAAAGCTAAGCATCTCTTTCTCTCTTACAGAACCCCCAAAAGTGACCTCTGTCAATCTGGATGACCGCAATGAAAATTCACTCAGCCTGTCGTGGACCGTTCCTCCTCGCCAGCAGAACCGTGTGTGGAAGTACGAGATCACCTATAACAAAAAGGTGAGCCCCCCTCTACATGACCTGGGATAAGGTCCCCAGGCGCTGTCGTCATTAACCCGTTATATACCAAGTGTTAGTCTGTCTCTACTCAAGATCAAAGTGTAGATTATCATTGCGCAGGTTGTGACAGAGGAGACGGGAGGTGCAGATTATCACGCAGGCTGTGCCAGAGGGGAGGTGCAGATTATCGCGCAGGCTGTGCCAGAGGGGAGGTGCAGATTATCGCGCAGGCTGTGCCAGAGGGGAGGTGCAGATTATCGTGCAGGAGGGGAGGTGCAGATTATCTCGCAGGAAGGGAGGTGCAGATTATCTCGCAGGAGGGGAGGTGCAGATTATCACGCAGGGGGAGGTGCAGATTATCTCGCAGGAGGGGAGGTGCAGATTATCACGCAGGAGGGGAGGTGCAGATTATCACGCAGGCTGTGCCAGAGGGGAGGTGCAGATTATCACGCAGGAGGGGAGGTGCAGATTATCACGCAGGTGGGGAGGTGCAGATTATCTCGCAGGAAGGGAGGTGCAGATTATCTCGCAGGAGGGGAGGTGCAGATTATCACGCAGGAGGGGAGGTGCAGATTATCACGCAGGAGGGGAGGTGCAGATTATCACGCAGGCTGTGCCAGAGGGGAGGTGCAGATTATCAAGCAGGAGGGGAGGTGCAGATTATCACGCAGGTGGGGAGGTGCAGATTATCACGCAGGTGGGGAGGTGCAGATTATCACGCAGGAGGGGAGGTGCAGATTATCGCGCAGGGGGAGGTGCAGATTATCACGCAGGAGGGGAGGTGCAGATTATCTCGCAGGAGGGGAGGTGCAGATTATCTTGCAGGAGGGGAGGTGCAGATTATCACGCAGGGGGGAGGTGCAGATTATCTTGCAGGAGGGGAGGTGCAGATTATCACGCAGGAGGGGAGGTGCAGATTATCACGCAGGTGGGGAGGTGCAGATTATCGCGCAGGAGGGGAGGTGCAGATTATCACGCAGGGGGGAGGTGCAGATTATCGCGCAGGGGAAGGTGCAGATTATCTTGCAGGAGGGGAGGTGCAGATTATCACGCAGGAGGGGAGGTGCAGATTATCGCGCAGGGGGAGGTGCAGATTATGACGCAGGAGGGGAGGTGCAGATTATCACGCAGGAGGGGAGGTGCAGATTATCGCGCAGGGGGGAGGTGCAGATTATCACGCAGGGGGGAGGTGCAGATTATCGCGCAGGGGGAGGTGCAGATTATCTTGCAGGAGGGGAGGTGCAGATTATCACGCAAGAGGGGAGGTGCAGATTATCGCGCAGGGGGAGGTGCAGATTATGACGCAGGAGGGGAGGTGCAGATTATCTTGCAGGAGGGGAGGTGCAGATTATCACGCAGGAGGGGAGGTGCAGATTATCACGCAGGTGGGGAGGTGCAGATTATCACGCAGGAGGGGAGGTGCAGATTATCACGCAGGGGGGGGAGGTGCAGATTATCGCGCAGGGGGGAGGTGCAGATTATCACGCAGGAGGGGAGGTGCAGATTATCTCGCAGGAGGGGAGGTGCAGATTATCACGCAGGAGGGGAGGTGCAGATTATCTCGCAGGAGGGGAGGTGCAGATTATCTCGCAGGGGGAGGTGCAGATTATCTCGCAGGAGGGGAGGTGCAGATTATCGTGCAGGGGGAGGTGCAGATTATCTCGCAGGAAGGGAGGTGCAGATTATCTCGCAGGAGGGGAGGTGCAGATTATCACGCAGGAGGGGAGGTGCAGATTATCACGCAGGAGGGGAGGTGCAGATTATCACGCAGGAGGGGAGGTGCAGATTATCGCGCAGGAGGGGAGGTGCAGATTATCTTGCAGGAGGGGAGATGCAGATTATCGCGCAGGAGGGGAGGTGCAGATTATCACGCAGGGGGGGAGGTGCAGATTATCTTGCAGGAGGGGAGGTGCAGATTATCGCGCAGGAGGGGAGGTGCAGATTATCGCGCAGGGGGAGGTGCAGATTATGACGCAGGAGGGGAGGTGCAGATTATCACGCAGGAGGGGAGGTGCAGATTATCGCGCAGGGGGGAGGTGCAGATTATCACGCAGGGGGGAGGTGCAGATTATCGCGCAGGGGGAGGTGCAGATTATCTTGCAGGAGGGGAGGTGCAGATTATCACGCAGGAGGGGAGGTGCAGATTATCGCGCAGGGGGAGGTGCAGATTATGACGCAGGAGGGGAGGTGCAGATTATCTTGCAGGAGGGGAGGTGCAGATTATCACGCAGGAGGGGAGGTGCAGATTATCACGCAGGTGGGGAGGTGCAGATTATCACGCAGGAGGGGAGGTGCAGATTATCACGCAGGGGGGGGAGGTGCAGATTATCGCGCAGGGGGGAGGTGCAGATTATCACGCAGGAGGGGAGGTGCAGATTATCTCGCAGGAGGGGAGGTGCAGATTATCACGCAGGAGGGGAGGTGCAGATTATCTCGCAGGAGGGGAGGTGCAGATTATCTCGCAGGGGGAGGTGCAGATTATCTCGCAGGAGGGGAGGTGCAGATTATCGTGCAGGGGGAGGTGCAGATTATCGTGCAGGGGGAGGTGCAGATTATCTTGCAGGAGGGGAGGTGCAGATTATCACGCAGGAGGGGAGGTGCAGATTATCGCGCAGGGGGAGGTGCAGATTATGACGCAGGAGGGGAGGTGCAGATTATCTTGCAGGAGGGGAGGTGCAGATTATCACGCAGGAGGGGAGGTGCAGATTATCACGCAGGTGGGGAGGTGCAGATTATCACGCAGGAGGGGAGGTGCAGATTATCACGCAGGGGGGGGAGGTGCAGATTATCGCGCAGGGGGGAGGTGCAGATTATCACGCAGGAGGGGAGGTGCAGATTATCTCGCAGGAGGGGAGGTGCAGATTATCACGCAGGAGGGGAGGTGCAGATTATCTCGCAGGAGGGGAGGTGCAGATTATCTCGCAGGGGGAGGTGCAGATTATCTCGCAGGAGGGGAGGTGCAGATTATCGTGCAGGGGGAGGTGCAGATTATCTTGCAGGAGGGGAGGTGCAGATTATCACGCAGGAGGGGAGGTGCAGATTATCGCGCAGGGGGAGGTGCAGATTATGACGCAGGAGGGGAGGTGCAGATTATCTTGCAGGAGGGGAGGTGCAGATTATCACGCAGGAGGGGAGGTGCAGATTATCACGCAGGTGGGGAGGTGCAGATTATCACGCAGGAGGGGAGGTGCAGATTATCACGCAGGGGGGGGAGGTGCAGATTATCGCGCAGGGGGGAGGTGCAGATTATCACGCAGGAGGGGAGGTGCAGATTATCTCGCAGGAGGGGAGGTGCAGATTATCACGCAGGAGGGGAGGTGCAGATTATCTCGCAGGAGGGGAGGTGCAGATTATCTCGCAGGGGGAGGTGCAGATTATCTCGCAGGAGGGGAGGTGCAGATTATCGTGCAGGGGGAGGTGCAGATTATCTCGCAGGAAGGGAGGTGCAGATTATCTCGCAGGAGGGGAGGTGCAGATTATCACGCAAGAGGGGAGGTGCAGATTATCACGCAGGAGGGGAGGTGCAGATTATCACGCAGGAGGGGAGGTGCAGATTATCGCGCAGGAGGGGAGGTGCAGATTATCTTGCAGGAGGGGAGATGCAGATTATCGCGCAGGAGGGGAGGTGCAGATTATCACGCAGGGGGGGAGGTGCAGATTATCTTGCAGGAGGGGAGGTGCAGATTATCGCGCAGGAGGGGAGGTGCAGATTATCACGCAGGAGGGGGAGGTGCAGATTATCGCGCAGGGGGGAGGTGCAGATTATCGCGCAGGAGGGGAGGTGCAGATTATCGCGCAGGAGGGGAGGTGCAGATTATCGTGCAGGGGGAGGTGCAGATTATCACGCAGGAGGGGAGGTGCAGATTATCACGCAGGAGGGGAGGTGCAGATTATCACGCAGGAGGGGAGGTGCAGATTATCACGCAGGAGGGGAGGTGCAGATTATCACGCAGGAGGGGAGGTGCAGATTATCGTGCAGGGGGAGGTGCAGATTATCGTGCAGGGGGAGGTGCAGATTATCACGCAGGAGGGGAGGTGCAGATTATCACGCAGGGGGGGAGGTGCAGATTATCACGCAGGAGGGGAGGTGCAGATTATCACGCAGGGGGGGGAGGTGCAGATTATCGCGCATGGGGAGGTGCAGATTATCACGCAGGAGGGGAGGTGCAGATTATCACGCAGGAGGGGAGGTGCAGATTATCGCGCAGGAGGGGAGGTGCAGATTATCACGCAGGAGGGGAGGTGCAGATTATCGTGCAGGAGGGGAGGTGCAGATTATTGCGCAGGGGGAGGTGCAGATTATTGCGCAGGGGGAGGTGCAGATTATTGCGCAGGAGGGGAGGTGCAGATTATCACGCAGGAGGGGAGGTGCAGATTATCGTGCAGGGGGAGGTGCAGATTATCACGCAGGAGGGGAGGTGCAGATTATCACGCAGGAGGGGAGGTGCAGATTATCACGCAGGAGGGGAGGTGCAGATTATCACGCAGGAGGGGAGGTGCAGATTATCGTGCAGGGGGAGGTGCAGATTATCGTGCAGGGGGAGGTGCAGATTATCACGCAGGAGGGGAGGTGCAGATTATCACGCAGGGGGGGAGGTGCAGATTATCACGCAGGAGGGGAGGTGCAGATTATCACGCAGGGGGGGGAGGTGCAGATTATCGCGCATGGGGAGGTGCAGATTATCACGCAGGAGGGGAGGTGCAGATTATCACGCAGGAGGGGAGGTGCAGATTATCGCGCAGGAGGGGAGGTGCAGATTATCACGCAGGAGGGGAGGTGCAGATTATCGTGCAGGAGGGGAGGTGCAGATTATTGCGCAGGGGGAGGTGCAGATTATTGCGCAGGGGGAGGTGCAGATTATTGCGCAGGGGGAGGTGCAGATTATTGCGCAGGCGGGAGGTGCAGATTATCGTGCAGGGGGGGTGCAGATTATCACGCAGGAGGGGAGGTGCAGATTATCGCGCAGGAGGGGAGGTGCAGATTATCGTGCAGGGGGAGGTGCAGATTATCGTGCAGGGGGAGGTGCAGATTATCGTGCAGGGGGAGGTGCAGATTATCGTGCAGGCGGGAGGTGCAGATTATCACGCAGGAGGGGAGGTGCAGATTATCGCGCAGGAGGGGAGGTGCAGATTATCGCGCAGGAGGGGAGGTGCAGATTATCACGCAGGAGGGGAGGTGCAGATTATCGTGCAGGGGGAGGTGCAGATTATCGTGCAGGGGGAGGTGCAGATTATCACGCAGGAGGGGAGGTGCAGATTATCACGCAGGAGGGGAGGTGCAGATTATCACGCAGGGGGGGAGGTGCAGATTATCACGCAGGAGGGGAGGTGCAGATTATCACGCAGGGGGGGAGGTGCAGATTATCGCGCATGGGGAGGTGCAGATTATCACGCAGGAGGGGAGGTGCAGATTATCACGCAGGAGGGGAGGTGCAGATTATCGCGCAGGAGGGGAGGTGCAGATTATCACGCAGGAGGGGAGGTGCAGATTATCGTGCAGGAGGGGAGGTGCAGATTATCGCGCAGGGGGAGGTGCAGATTATTGCGCAGGGGGAGGTGCAGATTATTGCGCAGGGGGAGGTGCAGATTATTGCGCAGGCGGGAGGTGCAGATTATCGTGCAGGGGGGGTGCAGATTATCACGCAGGAGGGGAGGTGCAGATTATCGCGCAGGAGGGGAGGTGCAGATTATCGTGCAGGGGGAGGTGCAGATTATCGTGCAGGGGGAGGTGCAGATTATCGTGCAGGGGGAGGTGCAGATTATCGTGCAGGCGGGAGGTGCAGATTATCACGCAGGAGGGGAGGTGCAGATTATCGCGCAGGAGGGGAGGTGCAGATTATCATGCAGGGGGAGGTGCAGATTATCGTGCAGGGGGAGGTGCAGATTATCGTGCAGGGGGAGGTGCAGATTATTGCGCAGGCGGGAGGTGCAGATTATCACGCTTATATTTGTCTTTTACAGAACGATGAGAACAGTTACTCCGTTCAGCGCTGTGAGGGGAATTCTGTGATTATCCATAAACTTGCCGCTGGCACGGTGTATGTGGTGCGGATTCAGGCCATCACGGCTGACGGCTCAGGGGGCATCGGGAGCATGGAGTACGAATTCGAGACCCTGCCTTCCAGTGAGTCTCCCTGCCTCGATTTATAACTCTCCCCCCCCCCCCCCCCCCCGTGTGTGATGAGGTGTCTGTGTAATAATATGGCTGTATTTTATATTTCTCTACAGACAATGACGGTACTACCAGTCAGGCAGCCATTATTGGTGGTGCAGCAGCCGGTGTGTCCATAATCGTGGTCTTGATCATAGTGGTCATTCTTCTACATAAGAGGTAAGCCGAGGGTCACAGATCCTCTCAAGGCTTTAGAGCAGGGGCAGGTGGCTCAGCAGTGGGTTTTGGGCCCTTCCCTTTGCACACTAATGGGCGACGCAAAACCTTAACCTCTCCTTTCCTTCTTATCTTTCAGCAAAAGAAATGGGCGTGGCAGGCAGTCCCCCGAGGATGTCTATTTCTCCAAATCTGGTAAGACTGCGTCACCACATGCATGTTACATGTATGTGTAATATAGAAACATAGAATGTGTCACCGGCAGATAAGAACCATTCAGCCCATCTAGTCTGCACAATTTCTGTCTAAAATCTGAATATTTTCATTAGTCCCTGACCTTATATCTAGGATAGCCTTATACCTATCCCATGCATGCTTAAACTCCTTCACTGTATTAACCTCTACCACTTCTACTGGAAGACTATTCCATACATCCACTACCCTCTCAGTAATGTAATACTTTCATTAGTCCCTGGCCTTATCTTATATCTAGGATAGCCTTATACCTATCCCACGCATGCTTAAACTCCTTCACTGTATTAACCTCTACCACTTCTACTGGAAGACTATTCCATACATCCACTACCCTCTCAGTAATGTTATACTTTCATTAGTCCCCGGCCTTATCTTATATCTAGGATAGCCTTATACCTATCCCATGCATGCTTAAACTCCTTCACTGTATTAACCTCTACCGCTTCTACTGGAAGACTATTCCATACATCCACTAACCTCTCAGTAATGTAATACTTTCATTAGTCCCTGGCCTTATCTTATATCTAGGATAGCCTTATACCTATCCCACGCATGCTTAAACTCCTTCACTGTATTAACCTCTACCACTTATACTGGAAGACTATTCCATGCATCCGCTACCCTCTCAGTAATGTAATACTTTCATTAGTCCCTGGCCTTATCTTATATCTAGGATAGCCTTATACCTATCCCATGCATGCTTAAACTCCTTCACTGTATTAACCTCTACCACTTCTACTGGAAGACTATTCCATACATCCACTACCCTCTCAGTAACGTAATACTTTCATTAGTCCCTGACCTTATCTTATATCTAGGATAGCCTTATACCTATCCCATGCATGCTTAAACTCCTTCACTGTATTAACCTCTACCACTTCTACTGGAAGACTATTCCATGCATCCACTACCCTCTCAGTAACGTAATACTTTCATTAGTCCCTGACCTTATCTTATATCTAGGATAGCCTTATACCTATCCCATGCATGCTTAAACTCCTTCACTGTATTAACCTCTACCACTTCTACTGGAAGACTATTCCATACATCCACTACCCTCTCAGTAAAGTAATACTTTCATTAGTCCCTGGCCTTATCTTATATCTAGGATAGCCTTATACCTATCCCATGCATGCTTAAACTCCTTCACTGTATTACCCTCTACCACTTCTACTGGAAGACTATTCCATACATTCACTACCCTCTCAGTATAGTAATACTTTCATTAGTCCCTGACCTTATCTTATATCTAGGATAGCCTTATACCTATCCCACGCATGCTTAAACTCCTTCACTGTATTAACCTCTACCACTTCTACTGGAAGACTATTCCATACATTCACTACCCTCTCAGTAATGTAATACTTTCATTAGTCCCTGGCCTTATCTTATATCTAGGATAGCCTTATACCTATCCCATGCATGCTTAAACTCCTTCACTGTATTAACCTCTACCACTTCTACTGGAAGACTATTCCATACATCCACTACCCTCTCAGTAATGTAATACTTTCATTAGTCCCTGGCCTTATCTTATATCTAGGATAGCCTTATACCTATCCCATTCATGCTTAAACTCCTTCACTGTATTAACCTCTACCACTTCTACTGGAAGACTATTCCATACATCCACTACCCTCTCAGTAATGTAATACTTTCATTAGTCCCTGGCCTTATCTTATATCTAGGATAGCCTTATACCTATCCCATGCATGCTTAAACTCCTTCACTGTATTAACCTCTACCACTTCTACTGGAAGACTATTCCATACATCCACTACCCTCTCAGTAATGTAATACTTTCATTAGTCCCTGGTCTTATCTTATATCTAGGATAGCCTTATACCTATCCCACGCATGCTTAAACTCCTTCACTGTATTAACCTCTACCACTTCTACTGGAAGAATATTCCATACATCCACTACACTCTCAGTAATGTAATCCTTTCATTAGTCCCTGGCCTTATCTTATATCTAGGATAGCCTTATACCTATCCCATGCATGCTTAAACTCCTCACTGTATTACCCTCTACCACTTCTACTGGAAGACTATTCCATACATCCACTACCCTCTCAGTAATGTAATACTTTCATTAGTCCCTGACCTTATCTTATATCTAGGATAGCCTTATACCTATCCCATGCATGCTTAAACTTCTTCACTGTATTAACCTCTACCACTTCTACTGGAAGACTATTCCATACATCCACTACCCTCTCAGTAATGTAATACTTTCATTAGTCCCTGGCCTTATCTTATATCTAGGATAGCCTTATACCTATCCCATGCATGCTTAAACTCCTTCACTGTATTAACCTCTACCACTTCTACTGGAAGACTATTCCATGCATCCACTACCCTCTCAGTAATGTAATACTTTCATTAGTCTCTGGCCTTATCTTATATCTAGGATAGCCTTATACCTATCCCACGCATGCTTAAACTCCTTCACTGTATTAACCTCTACCACTTCTACTGGAAGGCTATTCCATACATCCACTACCCTCTCAGTAATGTAATACTTTCATTAGTCCCTGGCCTTATCTTATATCTAGGATAGCCTTATACCTATCCCATGCATGCTTAAACTCCTTCACTGTATTAACCTCTACCACTTCTACTGGAAGGCTATTCCATACATCCACTACCCTCTCAGTAATGTAATACTTTCATTAGTCCCTGGCCTTATCTTATATCTAGGATAGCCTTATACCTATCCCACGCATGCTTAAACTCCTTCACTGTATTAACCTCTACCACTTCTACTAGGAGACTATTCCATACATCCACTACCCTCTCAGTAATGTAATACTTTCATTAGTCCCTGGCCTTATCTTAGATCTAGGATAGCCTTATACCTATCCCATGCATGCTTAAACTCCTTCACTGTATTAACCTCTACCACTTCTACTGGAAGACTATTCCATGCACCCACTACCCTCTCAGTAATGTAATACTTTCATTAGTCCCTGGCCTTATCTTATATCTAGGATAGCCTTATACCTATCCCACGCATGCTTAAACTCCTTCACTGTATTAACCTCTACCACTTCTACTGGAAGACTATTCCATGCACCCACTACCCTCTCAGTAATGTAATACTTTCATTAGTCCCTGGCCTTATCTTATATCTAGGATAGCCTTATACCTATCCCATGCATGCTTAAACTCCTTCACTGTATTAACCTCTACCACTTCTACTGGAAGACTATTCCATACATCCACTACCCTCTCAGTAATGTAATACTTTCATTAGTCCCTGACCTTATCTTATATCTAGGATAGCCTTATACCTATCCCATGCATGCTTAAACTCCTTCACTGTATTAACCTCTACCACTTCTACTGGAAGACTATTCCATACATCCACTACCCTCTCAGTAATGTAATACTCATTAGTCCCTGACCTTATCTTATATCTAGGATAGCCTTATACCTATCCCATGCATGCTTAAACTCCTTCACTGTATTACCCTCTACCACTTCTACTGGAAGACTATTCCATGCATCCACTACCCTCTCAGTAATGTAATACTTTCATTAGTTCCTGGCCTTATCTTATATCTAGGATAGCCTTATACCTATCCCATGCATGCTTAAACTCCTTCACTGTATTAACCTCTACCACTTCTACTGGAAGACTATTCCATGCATCCACTACCCTCTCAGTAATGTAATACTATCATTAGTCCCTGACATTATCTTCTATCTAGGATAGCCTTATACCTATCCCATGCATGCTTAAACTCCTTCACTGTATTAACCTCTACCACTTCTACTGGAAGACTATTCCATGCACCCACTACCCTCTCAGTAATGTAATACTTTCATTAGTCCCTGGCCTTATCTTATATCTAGGATAGCCTTATACCTATCCCACGCATGCTTAAACTCCTTCACTGTATTAACCTCTACCACTTCTACTGGAAGACTATTCCATGCACCCACTACCCTCTCAGTAATGTAATACTTTCATTAGTCCCTGGCCTTATCTTATATCTAGGATAGCCTTATACCTATCCCATGCATGCTTAAACTCCTTCACTGTATTAACCTCTACCACTTCTACTGGAAGACTATTCCATACATCCACTACCCTCTCAGTAATGTAATACTTTCATTAGTCCCTTGCCTTATCTTATATCTAGGATAGACTTATACCTATCCCATGCATGCTTAAACTCCTTCACTGTATTAACCTCTACCACTTCTACTGGAAGACTATTCCATGCACCCACTACCCTCTCAGTAAAGTAATACTTTCATTAGTCCCTGGCCTTATCTTATATCTAGGATAGCCTTATACCTATCCCACGCATGCTTAAACTCCTTCACTGTGTTTACCTCTACCACTTCTACTGGAAGACTATTCCATGCACCCACTACCCTCTCAGTAATGTAATACTTTCATTAGTCCCTGACCTTATCTTATATCTAGGATAGCCTTATACCTATCCCATGCATGCTTACACTCCCTCACTGTATTAACCTCTACCACTTCTACTGGAAGACTATTCCATGCATCCACTACCCTCTCAGTAATGTAATACTTTCATTAGTCCCTGGCCTTATCTTTTATCTAGGATAGCCGTATACCTATCCCATGCATGCTTAAACTCCCTCACTGTATTAACCTCTACCACTTCTACTGGAAGACTATTCCATACATCCACTACCCTCTCAGTAAAGTAATACTTTGATTAGTCCCTGACATTATCTTATATCTAGGATAGCCTTATACCTATCCCACGCATGCTTAAACTCCTTCACTGTATTAACCTCTACCACTTCTACTGGAAGACTATTCCATACATCCACTACCCTCTCAGTAAAGTAATACTTTCATTAGTCCCTGACATTATCTTATATCTAGGATAGCCTTATACCTATCCCACGCATGCTTAAACTCCTTCACTGTATTAACCTCTACCACTTCTACTGGAAGACTATTCCATACATCCACTACCCTCTCAGTAATGTAATACTTTCATTAGTCCCTGGCCTTATCTTATATCTAGGATAGCCTTATACCTATCCCACGCATGCTTAAACTCCTTCACTGTATTAAACTCTACCACTTCTACTGGAAGACTATTCCGTACATCCACTACCCTCTCAGTAAAGTAATACTTTCATTAGTCCCTGGTCTTATCTTATATCTAGGATAGCCTTATAACAATCCCACGCATGCTTAAACTCCTTCACTGTATTAACCTCTACCACTTCTACTGGAAGACTATTCCATGCAGCCACTACCCTCTCAGTAATGTAATACTTTCATTAGTCCCTGGCCTTACCTTATATCTAGGATAGCCTTATACCTATCCCACGCATGCTTAAACTCCTTCACTGTATTAACCTCTACCACTTCTACTGGAAGACTATTCCATGCATCCACTACCCTCTCAGTAAAGTAATATTCCTGATATTACTTTTAAACCTTTTCACCCTCTAATTTAAGACTGTTTTAATCTGCATAACCTGGGTTCCCCCTTTTCTCAACTCTCTCTCTTCCTTCACAGAGCAACTGAAACCCCTCAAAACCTACGTGGACCCTCATACATACGAAGACCCCAACAAGGCCGTCCTGAAATTCACCACGGAGATCGCTCCCAACGCCATCAGCCGACAGAAAGTAATTGGCGCAGGTAAAGAACCCTGGCATTTAGTTTGAGTCTGTGATCCTAGACGCCTTCAGCTCCAGACGCTGCTGTGTCCAGAGGGCCATCGGCTGGGCTGGATTAACCATTAAGCAGAATAAAGGACAGGGGCACCACAGACTGTATTCCAGTGCCAGATGTAAATAATGCTGCTGAACCAAGGCCCACAAAAAAGGGGCTGCTATAAATAACAAAAAAAATATATATTAACAATAATAATATTACTATCGTACTACTAGTATAATAAAATTATAATTATTACTTTCATACTACTAGTATTATACAATTATTAGTATTATTATTATTACTTTCATACTACTAGTATTATAAAATTATTAGTATTATTATTATTATTACTTCCATACTACTAGTATTATAAAATTATTATAATTATTACTTTCCTACTAGTAGTATAAAATTATTATTAATATTATTATTACTTCCATACTACTAGTATTATAAAATTATTATAATTATTACTTTCCTACTAGTAGTATAAAATTATTATTAATATTATTATTACTTCCATACTGCTAGTATTATAAAATTATTATTATTACTTCCATACTACTAGTATTATAAAATTATTATAATTATTACTTTCCTACTAGTAGTATTATAAAATTATTAGTATTATTATTATTACTTCCATACTGCTAGTATTATAAAATTATTATTATTACTTCCATACTACTAGTATTATAAAATTATGAGTATTATTACTTTCCTACTAGTAGTATTATAAAATTATTAGTATTATTATTATTATTACTTCCATACTGCTAGTATTATAAAATTATTATTAATATTATTGAGGCTGTGTTGTGCTGTGCTTAGGGCATCAGTTGGCTTTAATATGATCCTGACCAATGGTGAATTTTTTGTTTTACAGGGGAGTTCGGCGAGGTCTATAAGGGGATCCTGAAGCAGCCAGGAAAAGGTGAAATGCCGGTGGCAATAAAAACTCTGAAGGCCGGGTACACCGACAAGCAGCGCATTGACTTCCTGAGCGAGGCCAGTATCATGGGGCAGTTCTGTCATCACAACATCATCCGACTGGAAGGCGTGGTCTCCAAATGTAAGAGCGGCCTGTCAGCACTGTGCTCTCCCCTCCTCTCCGCTAGTAAAACCATACCCGGGCGAAATCCAAAATGCATGAAGATTTATTGCAAATTATAAATCCTTTGCTTATTTCATGCATTTTGGAGGGAGCCCATTTATTTAAATTTTAGGGGGCTTTTTCTGCAGGCTAGTCCACTAGAGCACCTCCCATGGCATCGACTAAATGTCCTCCTGGTCTCCTCCTCTTTCATCCTAGTCTCCTCATCTATCCTCCTCTTTCCTCCTAGTCTCCTCCTCTGTCCTCCTCTCTCCTCCTCTGTCCTCCTAGTCTCCTCCTCTGTCCTCCTAGTCTCCTCCTCTGTCCTCCTCTCTCCTCCTCTGTCCTCCTAGTCTCCTCCTCTGTCCTCCTAGTCTCCTCCTCTGTCCTCCTCTGTCCTCCTCTCTCCTCCTAGTCTCCTCCTCTGTCCTCCTCTCTCCTCCTCTGTCCTCCTCTCTCCTCCTCTCTCCTCCTAGTCTCCTCCTCTGTCCTCCTAGTCTCCTCCTCTGTCCTCCTCTCTCCTCCTAGTCTCCTCCTCTCTCCTCCTCTCTCCTCCTAGTCTCCTCCTCTGTCCTCCTAGTCTCCTCCTCTGTCCTCCTCTCTCCTCCTAGTCTCCTCCTCTGTCCTCCTCTCTCCTCCTAGTCTTCTCCTCTTTCATCCTAGTCTTCTCCTCTCTCCTCCTCTTTCATCCTAGTCTCCCCCTCTCTCTTCCTCTATCCTCCTAGTCTCCTCCTCTCTTTTCATTACCTGCTGTTTTTAATCCTTTTTCTTCCCCCTGCAGATAAACCTATGATGATTGTCACAGAGCACATGGAGAACGGAGCTTTGGACAAATTCCTAAAGGTGAGAATTTGGGTTTAAAGGAGGAAAACTCTGTGAAAATGTGTGACTGGTTTTTGTGCTGTGATTATTATGTTTGTGTGTATTTCCCCTTTCCATACTGAGTGTGCAACCTTGATAAACAGGTTATTATACAGAAGCGTGCGACGGTTTGTGGACTAGCTCTGCACTCTACCTCCTTGCACACACCTGCATTATACAGGAGCGTGTTATAGATACTGTGTCACTGGCAGAGATGAACCATTCAGCCTCTTCTAGCCCATCATATCCCCCTGTTACATCTTTCTTCCACGCTATACATGTTAAGATGCTTTGAGGCTTACGTACTGACCTTGCACACTAACCTTGCACACTTACCTTGTCTGTATATTGTGCAGACAGTAATATTCACAGATCTCTGTACTCAGTACTCTTATATCCTCCCGCCTGTAGGACAATGACGGGGAGTTCAGTGCCATTCAGCTGGTGGTTATGCTGAGGGGAATCGCGGCTGGTATGAAGTATCTCTCCGAGATGAACTACGTGCACCGAGATCTGGCCGCTCGTAACATCCTAGTGAACAGCCAGCTAGTGTGCAAAGTATCTGACTTCGGCCTGTCTCGAGTCCTGGAGGATGACCCAGAGGCCACATACACCACCAGTGTAAGTGTTCATTCCATGGCAGAGTGCAAGCTCTGTGGGATAGGACGCACTCTGCCAGCAGGTTGCTAAGCAAATAAAAGTTAAAGTAAAATGTAATTTGTTTATATTAAACGACCGATAACAATTGAAATTGAAACCTTTGCTTACGTAATGAAGTGTAATCTCCAGTGGCAGTCTGGTCAGATGTAAAAACCATAATAAATGTCGTTGGCGAGATCGTTAGAGGTTTCCCACCAATAAACCCTTGCTCTATCCGGCCCTGGTGGCAGCTTGTTTTTGCTGGGTGGGCTGCTCTTGTTGAATTTTCCTGTGAACTGGTTCTCTGGATATTTCCAGTTGGGGGTCATTCTCTCCCTGCTCAGGCGATTAGATATCTGCATAGAAAGGGTCTGTTTTGTAGGGTGTTTTCTGCAACGTCTGCTAATGGCCCCTGTTTTTTCCTGCAGGGTGGAAAGATCCCAATCCGCTGGACAGCTCCAGAAGCCATTTCTTTCAGGAAGTTTACTTCCGCCAGTGATGTGTGGAGTTACGGCATTGTCATGTGGGAGGTGATGTCATACGGCGAGCGTCCGTACTGGGAGATGTCCAATCAGGAGGTGAGACATGCTTGTTTGTGTATATATACCCCATTTATAAAGCCCCCCTGGGGCCATGAATACTTCCTGGAACGATGCCTGTCGCTGACTCTCCTGCTCCCATTTGTAGGTGATGAAGGCCATCAATGAGGGATTTCGTCTCCCGGCCCCCATGGACTGCCCCTCCACCATATACCAGCTGATGATGCAGTGCTGGCAGCAGGACCGGAGTCGCCGCCCCAAATTCACAGACATTGTCAGCATCCTGGACAAACTGATCCGAAATCCCGACTCCCTGAAGACACTGGCTGATTTCGACCCTAGGTATGTGTCATCCTTACTGCCATCAGTGTGCATCCGGGGGAGATCACAGACCCCCCCCCCTCCTGATTTAATAGAACCTTCAATGTATTGTTTCCCCCTCAGGATCTCCATTCGCCTCCCCAGCACCAGTGGCTCTGAAGGAATCCCCTTCCGCAGCATCGCAGAGTGGCTGGAGTCCATCAAGATGCAGCAGTACACAGAGTGCTTCATGTCCTCTCAGTTCAACTCCATGGATAAGATTATCCTCATGAACCAAGAGTGAGTGTCCTCCGAGACCCCCAGTAGGGTGACTGTGTCCTTAAAGGGACCGGCCCGCACCCTCTATTACTCCTTTTATCACATAGATATTCATTGTGCTTGGTGCACAGGCTCGAGTCTGGTGGTGGTGCTGCATAGACACATGTTGGGTCTGTTACTAGGAGGTAAAACTTGCTGCAGGGGGTGATGATCCAATGCCCCCTCCTGATGTGACCCACTGCACCAAAGCCCAGAATTAATCAGTTACTTTTTCCTTTTTAGGGACATAAAGCAGCTGGGAATTCGGCTCCCCGGACACCAGAAACGAGTGGCTTTCAGTATTCTGGGTCTCAAAGAGCAAGCCAGCACCATGGGTATCCCCATCTAAGGACCCTTGGGGACCCCCCAACTCACCACAGGAAACCCCCATCAATCAGTGGGCCAATGACTTGCCGCTCATCTCCTGTGCCCAAAACTAGAAGCTCTGGTGGTCTGCCCCACCTACACGGACATACTTGAAATAAAAACATTTTGGTTCCAGAAAGAGATCATGGCGGAACAAGGGGGAACGCCCGTCGCTGTGAACGGAAACCACAGCGTCTCCTCCTCACTCCCTCCATTGCCGTGTGCGCTGAGCCTCTACCCTGCCTGCGGACCTTAGTAGGGTCCAGTATATCCATACAACATGGAGAGGATTAACACTGTACTGAACAACTACAGGGAGGGGAGTATCTGCCATGTGCATGCATTCGGGAGCTTGAGACCCCAGAAACTACTCCGGAGTTTGGACCTTCATTAGCTCCTGTGTTCTGTGTACATATTAAACCTTTTCAAGGCCATTCCCGCAGAATGCAGTGCCTTATGCTGGACTTGGGAAAGCACTTTGACTATTATAATAATGTTTTTAAAGACCAGCCCTCTGCTCCCGGGTTAATACCCTCCTTGCTTCTCACGGTGGGAGACGGGAAACATCTGGACCGTTACAAGACTTCAGTGCATTCCCAGTAAATGACTGTCACTGGACATTTTATTATGTTTTTTAAAAAACCCTTTTTCATGGCAGCTGCTGTCTTTACAATGGTACAAAAGAGAATCACAATCCCAAGGCGGACTCCGATACCTTATTTAACAATCATGTGGCTTGTCTGACGAGCAGAGACAGTGCTAACCTGCTGATTCTAGGGGTGTACAATGCACAGCCGAAACCTGCCGCGCTCGGCATGCTGGGACATTCCAAACTGAGCGGATGGCAGATAAAAGTCGTGGAATACCTGTTGCGTTTCGCTTTGGTGAAACGCGACTAGTGTATCTCCTCCAGCACATCGTGTCAGTCTGCAGCACGAGTAAAGACGGTTTCTGCTGTGCTTTGTGAAAACCCGTCTGATACAGATGTACAGCAGCCCTCCTCTGTCCAGATAACACCCCCAAATCCTCCCCACCCGCTTTCTTAGACTGCTGGTTAGAGGACAGAGACCTAACCCCAGGCCCG
Organism: Pelodytes ibericus; assembly: GCA_036172795.1. Lineage (NCBI taxonomy): Eukaryota > Metazoa > Chordata > Amphibia > Anura > Pelodytidae > Pelodytes > Pelodytes ibericus. Next base: position 75,910,950 of record CM069866.1, read on the forward strand.
GGTATGACACAGCAGAGGGTTAATTGAATCACATTTTCTTACTGATCCAAAAATAATTAATATTTTATCAGGGCCCAGTATATTCATTTTTTTGGTGTGTTCTTTGATCTGCAGATCTGCGCAGTCTGTTCAGTACAAACCACCAGTAGTGGAGGGTATTCTTCCAACGCTGCTATTTTGGGTGGAGTTTTGCAAGCCCGTTATCCATCTGGTGATCGGTAAATGGATCTACACACTGCTTATACGCAATGTAGAGAATGGAAAATGATCTATACACTTAGCAGAAGCGTAAAATAAAAGGACATTTGTGTTGTAAACGTGTCCCCTGCTTATGACATCACCCGTGGCTTGATATGCAAATTACACATTTCCCATAGAAAAGCAATTCATTAGCATGTCAAGCCGCAGGTGATGTCATAAGCAGGGGACACAGACACATGTAAAGTATATTTTTTTTCTCCTATTTGCTGCACTTCTGCCGATCATTTTTCATCGTTTCTTTTTTAATTCTCTACATTCACAGTTTTAAGCAGTGTTTAGGTGACAGAGCCACTTTTACACCCTCCGAAGTCTCCCCTCTTACAGCCTGTTCTGGTTTTTCCAGTTGCTCTGTTCCTTGACAAGTGCCTTCTTACACGTTTATATAACCTGTGTATTTTCTAATTTATTTCTGCCGTGCCTTGTTTTTGTATTTTGAGTTCTGCGCTCAGTGTTAATACTGTACATCTTAATTATTTATTTTTTTATATTTATTGATAGATCTCGAGAAAAAAAAAAAGTGGCTGGTTATAAGTTTCTCATAAATAAACCTGCACATTAGTTTTTGAAAAAGATTTTACACTGTTTGTGAGTTTTCTGTCATTTTCATTTTCCACCGGGGGAAAAAACAACAAAAATACCTATAAATCCTGTTGTTTTGACATTTTCCGTTTACAAACCGGAATAGATCTGGTAATGCACACAATGTCACAAAGCTTGTTCTGATCTCTAGATCTGGGGATTGAAGAACAAAGATAGAAGAGCTTAGTAACTTGACTTTCCTGTACAGAAACACGCCTTAAAAAAGATCAGTTTATTTAAATGTTGGTGCAAAATGTATACGAGTTTTGGCCTCTATTTTCATCATACACTGATCAGCCATAACATTATGCCTAATATTGTGTAGCTCCCCTCCACCAAAACAGCCCTGAACCGTCGAGACTTTTTGATTGCTTTGTGGCAGGGTGCATTATCCTGCTGAAAGAGGCCAATGCCATCATGGAATACCGTTTCCATGAAAGGGTGTACATGGTCTGTAACAATGCTTAGGTAGGTGGTACATGTCAAAGTAACATCCACATGAATGGCAGGACCCAAGGTTTCCCAGCAGAACATTACCCAAAGCATCACACTGCCTCCGCCGGCTTGCCACCTGTCAGTCCAAAGCATCACACTGCCTCCACCGGTTTGCCACCTGTCAGCCCAAAGCATCACACTGTTATGGCTGATCAGTGTGTATATACATATATAATAATGTTATGGCTGATCGGTGTGTGTATACATATATAATAATGTTATGGCTGATCGGTGTGTATATACATATATAATAATGTTATGGCTGATCGGTGTGTATATACATATATAATAATGTTATGGCTGATTGGTGTGTGTATACATATATAATAATGTTATGGCTCATTGGTGTGTGGATACATATATAATAATGTTATGGCTGATCGGTGTTTATATACAAATATAATAATGTTATGGCTGATCAGTGTATATACATATATAATAATGTTATGGCTGATCAGTGTGTATATATATATATATATATATATATATATATATATATATATATATAATAATGTTATGGCTGATCAGTGTATATATAATAATGTTATGGCTGATCAGTGTATATATAATAATATAGCTGATCAGTGTGTGTATATATATATATATATATATATATATATATATATATATATATATATAATAATGTTATGGCTGATCGGTGTGTATATACATATATAATAATGGCAGTTAATGCCAGTCAGCAGCTGCAAGGGCCAATAAGATATTGGCATGTATAAAACGAGGTATAGATTCACGGGAGGAGGATATCATCTTGCCTCTTTACAAATCAATGGTAAGACCTCACCTTGAATATGCAGTACAATTCTGGGCACCAGTCCTTAAAAAGGATATTAAGGAACTAGAAAAAGTGCAAAGGAGGGCTACAAAATTAATAAGGGGATTGGAGGATCTTAGTTATGAAGAGAGACTAAAAAAATTACATTTATATACATTACAAAAAAGGCGTCTTAGAGGGGATATGATAACATTATATAAATATGTGCAGGGCCAATATAAGGAGCTCTCCAGGGACCTGTTCATTCACAGAAATGTACAAAGAGCAAGAGGTCACCCCCTGAGACTGGAAGAGCAAAGATTTCATAGACAGCAAAGGAAGGGATTCTTTACGGTTAGGACAATAAAGTTATGGAACTCCCTGCCAAGAGAGGTAGTGCTAGCAAACACAATAGATGCATTTACACATGGAAAAGAACATACAGGGCTATTAATAATAGAATAATCATTAATAATAGAGCTTATTGACCCAAGGAGAAACCTGATTGCCCTTCGGACGCAAGAAGGATTTTCCCCCAGGAGGCAAAATTCAAAATACCTTCCTTAGGGGTTTTTGCTTCTTTTGGATCAAAAGCTGGAATGATGGGTAGAAGGGTTGAACTTGATGGACTTGTGCCTTTTTTCAACCTAAATTACTCTGTTACTGTTACTCTGTTACTCTGTTACTCTGTTACTATGTTACTCTGTTACTCTGTTACTCTGTTACTCTGTTACAATGTTACTCTGTTACTCTGTTACTCTGTTACAATGTTACTCTGTTACTCTGTTACAATGTTACTCTGTTACTCTGTTACAATGTTACTATGTTACTCTGTTACTCTGTTACTCTGTTACAATGTTACTCTGTTACTCTGTTACAATGTTACTCTGTTACTCTGTTACTCTGTTACTCTGTTACTCTGTTACAATGTTACTCTGTTACTCTGTTACTATGTTATGGCTGAACCCGGACTTTTTAATTTGATCCTTTTATTTGAATACTTTGCGGGGTAATGGAGTAATTAGGATCTAGTGACCTTTCCATCCGTAACACTTTCCTCTGTTTTACACATTTGTTCCCAGTGTTGTCTTTGCTGTACAAGTAGCTCCAGTGATTTGGCAGCTGTCTCCCTGCTCTGTAATTAATAGCTCCTTGTCCTTAGTGTTTAGAGTTAATGGCAGGGAATTGAGTTATTTTATGTTCCACTTGAATTGATTATTTCCCAAATTCTTCCCACTCTCTGGTAAAGGCTGCACAGCTGGGATTACCGTGGGTTCCTCGCCTGGCTCTGACCCAAACTAGTGTCCTACGTGAGCTAGCCAGGCCCTGCTTGTCCCATAAGATCTTGTTTTGTTATCCATAATTATGGAAACATCTATATTTGGGATTGATCTAGAGGGCAGACATGTTGTTTAGAATCATTGCTCTGTATAGCTCTATCAGGGGGCGGACATGTTGTTTAGAATCATTGCTCTGTATAGCTCTATCAGGGGGCGGGCATGTTGTTTAGAATCATTGCTCTGTATAGCTCTATCAGGGGGCGGACATGTTGTTTAGAATCTTTGCTCTGTATAGCTCTATCAGGGGGCAGACATGTTGTTTAGAATCATTGCTCTGTATAGCTCTATCAGGGGGCAGACATGTTGTTTAGAATCTTTTCTCTGTATAGCTCTATCAGGGGGAGGACATGTTGTTTAGACTCTTTGCTCTGTATAGCTCTATCAGGGGGAGGACATGTTGTTTAGACTCTTTGCTCTGTATAGCTCTATCAGGGAGCAGACATGTTTAGAATCTTTGCTCTGTATAGCTCTATCAGCGAGCGGACATGTTTAGAATCTTTGCTCTGTATAGCTCTATCAGGGGGCAGACATGTTGTTTAGAATCTTTGCTCTGTATAGCTCTATCAGGGGGCGGACATGTTTAGAATCTTTGCTCTGTATAGCTCTATCAGGGGGCGGGCATGTTGTTTAGAATCTTTGCTCTGTATAGCTCTATCAGGAGGCGGGCATGTTGTTTAGAATCTTTGCTCTGTATAGCTCTATCAGGGGGCGGACATGTTGTTTAGAATCTTTGCTCTGTATAACTCTATCAGGGGGAGGTCATGTTGTTTAGAATCTTTGCTCTGTATAGCTCTATCAGGGGGCGGACATGTTGTCCACGTGTCCCCAGACTCCTTGGACACCCTGGTGCAGCCTCGCAGCCCCTGCACATGTTGGGTTAATGAATGGAGATCCAGCTGTTAGCACATCACAGGCCCTGCTTCTCCTCCTACCGGTTAGGCTGGTAACACAGACCCTCTGAGGGATGAAAGCCCCTTAGCCAATAAACCAGCTCTCCGTGGCTTTCTTGTGGCAGCTGTGTAAACTGAGGGCCGTGCTGACTCCTCCTCACCCCCATTAGCACCTTGAAAGCCCCTCACTCCGTACAGGTGCTCAGACACCACACCCCTATCCTCACTCTGATGATGTCATGGAAGAATGGGGGATGAGCTCAACATTGTGATAGAATCGCAGCAAATGCATAAAATATGGTGTAAATATGTCTGGTGACATCGCCTCACAGCTCTATATGCAGTGAATACATTTATTAAAAGGGAGCTGTGTAATTTGCATATCAAGGCACAGGTGATGTCATAAGCAGGAGTCTCCACAGACGCAATTAAAACATATATTTATCTTATTTTCTGCATTTTCTGCAATTCTAACCCAATGTGTAGATCATTTTTTATTCTCTACATTCACAATGCATCTTCCAAACATTAATGTGTACAAAGAGCAGGTTTATCACAGTCCGCACAATGTATTTTCTTCCATTAGCACAGGAAGTGACTGAATTAAGTCCTCAGTGTCCATATAATCAGTGCTGCGGCACCTGCAGTAAACATGCAAAAATGTGCTTAGTAAATATCTCCACTGCCTGCTGCTGGTCAGTAGCCCGTCGGCTCGTTGCCTGGTCTTTCATCTCTCAGTCCCACGAGGGGTTGATGTGGTTCAGAGCCCACATTGGGAGATAATTACAGCCGGTGCATTGTGTTGCTTCCTGTCCCCGGTACCAGGAATGTAAATGAAAGGGCTGCATCAGACAGACCTCAGATCCTCTATCTTCCCACGTAGGAAACTTCTTGTGCTTTCGACCAGCGTAAAGACAAGGGGGGGGGGGGGGGGCTGTGTTTAACCCCTCGAGCAAGGTGGGGGAGTCACTAGCATCACCACCATTTCTTTCCACAATTACCGGCCGCCCCGGGGGTCACAAAGCTTGGGGGTTTTACACAGACAGGTTATTTAAAGTAATGGGGGGGGGGGGGGGGGGTGTATGGTGTATATAAGTGATAGGTCCACGGTTACTGATCCTTGCCCCAGAATGGTTCCTTTTATATAAATAGCCAGGTCACTGGGGGCCAACCCACCATGACAGGCGTGTGGAACTCCTGGCTGAGGATCATGAGGTGTTATCTCCTCGGGTACCAGTTATGTTAAGAGTTGATGATCTCATTGTCTGATTTGGGGCACAGTCTGGAGAGAGGGGCGATGTCCAAATATCACCAATAAAATGGCAATCTATTCCTTACACCAGGCGTGCTCCTGCGTGCACGTATGTAACACTCATCCATGTGGCATGTTATGGGTCAATATTTAGGGAATCCCCAGGGCTTTGTCTCTTCAGCCTGTAAAAGATCTGTCTCAGATCTGCTTCTCTCTGGAAGTAAATGGGGTGTAAAGAGATCTCCAGAGACAGCGAGAGAGAGAGAGTGAGAGGGTGAGACAGAGAGAGAGAGAGTGAGAGAGACAGAGACAGAGAGAGAGAGATGGAGAGAGAGAGAGAGACAGAGAGAGAGAGAGACAGAGAGAGAGGGTGAGAGAGAGGGTGAGAGAGAGACAGAGAGAGAGGGTGAGAGAGAGAGAGAGAGAGAGAGAGAGAGAGAGAGAGAGAGAGAGACAGAGAGAGGGTGAGAGAGACAGAGAGAGACAGAGAGACAGACAGAGAGAGAGAGAGAGAGAGACAGAGAGAGAGACAGAGAGAGAGAGATGGAGAGAGAGGGTGAGAGAGAGACAGAGAGAGAGGGTGAGAGAGAGAGAGAGAGAGAGAGACAGAGAGAGAGAGAGGGTGAGAGAGAGACAGAGAGAGAGGGTGAGAGAGAGGGTGAGGCATACAGAGAGAGAGAGGGTGAGCACACAGAGAGAGAGAGAGACAGAGAGAGAGAGAGACAGAGAGAGAGACAGAGAGAGAGAGAGAGAGAGAGAGACAGAGAGAGAGAGATGGAGAGAGAGGGTGAGAGAGAGACAGAGAGAGAGGGTGAGAGAGAGAGAGAGAGAGAGAGACAGAGAGAGAGAGAGGGTGAGAGAGAGACAGAGAGAGAGGGTGAGAGAGAGGGTGAGGCATACAGAGAGAGAGAGGGTGAGCACACAGAGAGAGAGAGAGACAGAGAGAGAGAGAGACAGAGAGACAGACAGAAAGAGAGAGACAGAGAGAGAGAGACAGAGACAGAGAGAGAGAGAGAGACAGAGAGAGAGGGTGAGAGAGAGAGAGAGAGACAGAGAGAGAGACAGAGAGAGGGTGAGACAGAGACAGATAGAGAGAGACAGAGACAGAGAGGGTGAGAGAGATAGAGATAGAGAGGGTGAGACAGAGAGAGAGAGACAGAGAGAGAGAGAGAGACAGAGAGAGAGAGTGAGAGAGACACACACAGAGAGAGAGAGAGAGACAGAGAGAGAGAGAGAGACAGAGAGGGAGAGAGACAGAGAGAGACAGAGAGAGAGAGAGACAGAGAGAGAGAGAGACAGACAGAGAGGGAGAGAGAGACAGACAGAGAGGGAGACAGAGAGAGAGAGACAGGGAGAGAGAGAGAGAGAGAGACAGAGAGAGACAGAGAGAGAGAGACAGAGAGACAGAGAGAGAGAGACAGAGAGAGAGAGAGAGAGAGACAGAGAGGGAGAGAGACAGAGAGAGAGAGAGACAGAGAGAGAGAGAGACAGACAGAGAGGGAGACAGAGAGAGAGAGAGACAGAGAGAGAGAGAGACAGAGAGACAGAGAGAGACAGAGAGACAGAGAGAGACAGAGAGAGAGAGAGAGAGAGAGAGACAGAGAGACAGAGAGAGAGACAGAGAGAGAGAGAGAGAGACAGAGAGAGAGAGAGAGAGACAGACAGACAGACAGCAAGGAATAAACTAAACTCTCTGCTCTCCAGTTACACTAAAACCACAGACAATTACAGAGCACATTCCATCCAGTGACATTCCAAACATCAAGACCAACCAAGAGACAGACAGACAGCGAGACCAGACAAGAGACAGACAGCGAGACCATCCAAGAGACAGACAGACAGTGAGACCAGCCAAGAGACAGACAGACAGTGAGACCAGACAAGAGACAGACAGACAGTGAGACCAGACAAGAGACAGACAGAAAGCGAGACCATCCAAGAGACAGACAGACAGTGAGACCATCCAAGAGACAGAGAGACAGACATACAGCGAGACCAGCCAAGATACAGACAGACAGAAGGACCAGCCAAGAGACAGACAGACATCGAGACCAGCCAAGAGACAGACAGACAGCGAGACTAGCGAAGAGACAGACAGCGACACCAGCCAAGAGACAGACAGCGAGACTAGCCAAGAGACAGACAGACAGTGAGACCAGACAAGAGACAGACAGACAGTGAGACCATCCAAGAGACAGAGAGACAGACATACAGCGAGACCAGCCAAGATACAGACAGACAGAAGGACCAGCCAAGAGACAGACAGACATCGAGACCAGCCAAGAGACAGACAGACAGCGAGACCAGACAAGAGACAGACAGCGAGACCATCCAAGAGACAGACAGACAGTGAGACCAGCCAAGAGACAGACAGACAGTGAGACCAGACAAGAGACAGACAGACAGTGAGACCAGACAAGAGACAGACAGAAAGCGAGACCATCCAAGAGACAGACAGACAGTGAGACCATCCAAGAGACAGAGAGACAGACATACAGCGAGACCAGCCAAGATACAGACAGACAGAAGGACCAGCCAAGAGACAGACAGACATCGAGACCAGCCAAGAGACAGACAGACAGCGAGACTAGCGAAGAGACAGACAGCGACACCAGCCAAGAGACAGACAGCGAGACTAGCCAAGAGACAGACATACAGAGAGACCAGCCAAGAGACAGACAGAGAGACCAGCCAAGAGACAGACATACAGAGAGACCAGCCAAGAGACATGCAGAGAGACCAGCCAAGAGACAGACAGACAGCGAGACTAGCCAAGAGGCAGACATACAGCGAAACCAGCCAAGAGACAGACAGACAGACAGACAGACAGACAGACAGCGAGACAAGCCAAGAGACAGACAGGCAGTGAGACCGTCCAAGAGACAGACAGACAGTGAGACCAGCCAAGAGACAGACAGACAGTGAGACCAGCCAAGAGACAGAGAGAGAGTGAGACCATCCAAGAGACAGACAGACAGTGAGACCAGCCAAGAGACAGACAGACAGTGAGACCAGCCAAGAGACAGAGAGACAGACATACAGAGAGACCAGCCAACCAGGGAAACTCATTAACTCAATAACACATAACATGGAAACGCGTCAGCTCAATAACACATAACATGGAAACGCGTCAGCTCAATAAACACATAACGGAGAAACGCGTCAGCTCAATAACACATAAAGGAGAAACGCGTCAGCTCAATAACACATAACGGAGAAACGCGTCAGCTCAATAAACACATAACGGAGAAACGCGTCAGCTCAATAACACATAACAGAGAAACGCGTCAGCTCAATAACACATAACGGAGAAACGCGTCAGCTCAATAACACATAACGGAGAAACGCGTCAGCTCAATAACATGGAAACGCGTCAGCTCAATAACACATAACGGAGAAACGCGTCAGCTCAATAACACATAACGGAGAAACACGTCAGCTCAATAACACATAACATGGAAACGCGTCAGCTCAATAACACATAACGGAGAAACGCGTCAGCTCAATAACACATAACGGAGAAACGCGTCAGCTCAATAACACATAACGGAGAAACGCGTCAGCTCAATAACACATAACGGAGAAACGCGTCAGCTCAATAACACATAACGGAGAAACGCGTCAGCTCAATAACACATAACGGAGAAACGCGTCAGCTCAATAACACATAACGGAGAAACGCGTCAGCTCAATAACACATAACATGGAAACGCGTCAGCTCAATAACACATAACGGAGAAACGCGTCAGCTCAATAACACATAACGGAGAAACGCGTCAGCTCAATAACACATAACGGAGAAACGCGTCAGCTCAATAACACATAACGGAGCAACGCGTCAGCTCAATAACACATAACGGAGAAACGCGTCAGCTCAATAACACATAACATTTTGTTTTCCATCTTGTGTGAAATTGGACACGCCCCAGATAAAGGAAGGTTGAACATACATAGCTTGGCGCTTGGCTTGCACCTTTTACGGTAATATAAAGTGTGGGAATTTACATGCCCCAAACCCAGCTTAGCGGATGGAGAACTGTGATCTGTCAGCGCAACGAACGTCTGAAACGAATGGGAAAGAAACATTCAATATAAGATGCAATTAGCCCAAGTTTGACCCGTGGCAGATAATAGGGGCAGTGTTCCTCTGTCCCAGCCAGTCCAGGGTAAATTCAAGCAGCATTTCAGGAATGTGCCCCTCACCGTGCCAAGAGGCGCTAACTCCCCCAAATAACCCAGCCAATACTTTCTAACCAGTGAACGGAGGGCTTCAAGAATCCCACTTCATATGAAAGTAACATTACTATACAGTGAAAAGCAGACAGAGAAAGACCCTGAAAATCTCCAAGTTCAGTTTGATACAAGATGGCGGAGATGTATCAGAAGCCAATTCAAATCCCCCCACTATGCAAATACTTCAATTAAAGGAACAGTAAAGGGTCCAGAAAAGCATTGTGAGATCAGCTGCATCATGTAAAGTAATGTAAGAAATCTCCTAATGCTGCAAATAAACTACACTGTCAACATTATGACCACTGAAAAATCAAGGGGGAGGCAGTGTGATGCTTTGGACTGATAGGTGGTGGAGGCAGTGTGATGCTTTGGACTGATAGGTGGCGGAGGCAGTGTGATGATTTGGGCTGACAGGTGGCAAGCCGGTGGAGGCAGTGTGATGATTTGGACTGATAGGTGACAAGCTGGTGGAGGCAGTGTGATGCTTTGGACTTACAGGTGGCAAACCGGTGGAGGCAGTGTGATGCTTTGGACTGACAGGTGGCAAACCGGTGGAGGCAGTGTGATGCTTTGGACTGATAGGTGGCGGGGGCAGTGTGATGATTTGGGCTGACAGGTGGCAAGCCAGGAGAGGCAGTGTGATGCTTTGAGCTGACAGGTGGCAAGCCGGGGGAGGCAGTGTGATTCTTTGGACTGACAGGTGGCAAGGTGGTGGAGGCAGTGTGATGCTTTGTACTGACAGGTGGCAAGGTGGTGGGGGCAGTGTGATGCTTTGGACTGACAGGTGGCAAGCCAGCGGAGGCAGTGCGATGCTTTGGACTGAAACGTGGCAAGCTGGTGGAGGCAGTGTGATACTTTGGACTGACAGGTGGCAAGGTGGCGGAGGCAGTGTGATGCTTTGGACTGACAGGTGGCAAGCCGACGGAGGCAGTGTGATGCTTTGGACTGAAACGTGGCAAGGTGGTGGGGGCAGTGTGATACTTTGGACTGACAGGTGGCAAGGTGGTGGGGGCAGTGTGATGCTTTGGACTGACAGGTGGCAAGCCGGCAGAGGCAGTGTGATGTTTTGGACTGACGGGTAGCAAGCCGGCGGAGGCAGTGTGATGCTTTGGACTGACGGGTGACAAGCCGGTGGAGGCAGTGTGATGTTTTGGACTGACGGGTAGCAAGCCGGCGGAGGCAGTGTGATGCTTTGGACTGACAGGTGGCAAGCCGGCGGAGGCAGTGTGATGTTTTGGACTGACGGGTGATAAGCCGGCGGAGGCAGTGTGATGCTTTGGACTGACGGGTGACAAGCCGGCAGAGGCAGTGTGATGCTTTGGACTGACTGGTGGCAAGCCCGCGGAGGCAGTGTGATGTTTTGGACTGACGGGTAGCAAGCCGGCGGAGGCAGTGTGATGTTTTGGACTGACGGGTGACAAGCCGGCAGAGGCAGTGTGATGCTTTGGTTAATGGTCTGCTGGGAAACCTTGGGTCCTGCTATGACACTTACCAGCTACCTAAACATTGTTACAGACCATGGACACCAATTCATGGACAGCAAAGGAAGGGATTATTTACGGTAAGGACAATAACCATATGGACTCACTGCCAAGAGAGGTAGTGCTAGCAACCACAATAGATGCATTTACACATGGAAAAGCAGAACATACAGGGCTATTAATAATAGAGCTTATTGATCCAACAGAAACAGAAAATTCGAAATATCTTCCTTAGGGGTTTTTGCTTTTTTTGGATCAAAAGCTGGAATGATGGGTAGAAGGGTTGAACTTGATGGACTTGTGTCTTTTTTCAACCTAAATTACTATGTTACTATGGTATTCCCTGATGGCATTGGCCTCTTCCAGCAGGATAATGCACCCTGCCACAAAGCAAAAATGGTTCAGGAATGGTTTGAGGAACACGACGAGTACAAAGTGTTGACTTGACCTCCAAATTCCCCAGATCTCAATCCAATCGAGCATCTGTGGGATGTGATGGACAAACAAGTCCGATCCATGGAGGCCCCACCTCACAACTTACAGGACTTATAGGATCTGCAGCTAACATCTTGGTGCCAGTTACCCCAGCACACCTTCAGAGGTCTAGTGGAGTCCATAGTACAATGAACACCACACGGTGTCGGCCGGATCCACTCACTGATTGTTGTCAAGAGGGAGTGTGCTCCACAACGCCGATCCAGCGTGTAGATTCATTGAAGTGAGAAAAGAAGTGTGCACTTCACTCTCTGATAGATGCCAATACAAAGTGCAGAAAAAAACACAGATTGTGGGAGGCCACCTTACGCGTTTCGCGTGTCTCCAAGCTTAATCATAGCGCCTGTGCCGCCCCATCACTTTCATCTGGATCATATTATGTCATTATTTCCAGATTTAATATCTGACAAGATTCTGCGGTCTGCGATGATTGGCTCCTCTGGGGGGGAAATAAACACCCTGAATGAATCAATAGGTTTCTATTCTATCGATTATTGCAGAATCCTCAGTTAACCCAGGGATATTAAAATCATTTTAGTATAACATAGGAAACGAATGTGTCCTTCTGGCATCCAGAACGTCATATTCCCCACTCAACAGTGCCACATACCCCTCTCAACAGTGCCACATACCCCTCTCAACAGTGCCACATACCCCTCTCAACAGTGCCACATACCCTTCCCAACAGTGCCACATACCCCTCTAAACAGTGCCACATACCCCTCTCAACAGTGCCACATACACCCCATTGCCATATTCCCCTCTCAACAGTGCCACATACACCCGATTCCCATCTCAAGATTGCCACATACCCCTCAGTGCCACATTAACCGCCATGGCATTTGCCCCCCTAACACTTCCACAATACACCCCAAAATGCGTTGAGCATTTTTCTTTCTATTTTTTGTTTTGTGATGATTGTATATTATATTACTGGTAAAGACCAGTACTACTTTCTGTGCCAGATGTTCGGGGAGTGGGGTAAGTTCTCCCCTTTGATTCTCACACCATGTTGCATTTTAAAGCCGCCCCCAGGAGTGCAGATGATGTCACAGTGCTGACAGACCGGCTGAGACCTAGATACGCGATGATAGCTGGGGTCTCAGCAGCTTGGGAGGGCAGGGGTTAAACATCAAGCTCCCCGAAGCCCTGGGGGGAGTTTTAGTTCTTTTTCGTGGTTTCCTCTCAGATATTCACCCTGCAGCATATACACGTCATTACTCATTCTCTTTTATTTCAGGGGAAGATAGATAAACTGTCACATTGATCCCTTTGATCTCCAGAGATCCCTTCCTCCCTGATATCATGGGCCTTGTTGGTGAGGATGGTGAGACTTGTAGTCCCCCAGTTTGGTGCAGAGTATTACACTTTATTTCTATCATTTTATTAAAGCATTTCTATTTATAAAGCCAGCACTTGATTCAATCTTTCCATGGGACATCACCTCCTCCTTTACCACAAACATTGGTTAAGCAGATCACCAATCACGATCTTCAAACAGATTCCCGAGGAGAATCCGGGAGTGGGGAACATGCTCGCTGCCTTCGCCTGTCAGTGTGGTGATAGGTTTTACACCCAGCGGGACCGTCGGGAAGTTCAGGTTGCTGACAGACGGCATCTGATGTGCGGCAAAGCAGTCACCCGCTCAGTATCGCTCTAAAGTGCCAGCGCTGACAGATCCATCCAATGCTGCAGGGTATAGTCCAGCGGTCCCAAGAGCTGACTGTCAGCGACCAAAGATGAGTCAATCTGGAATATAGCAAATAATATAGGTCAGTAACTCTACATTATCCATGGCCATGAACAGAGTTGGCCCTGTATAATGCATTGTTATAAAGTGACAGTGTGTAAAGATGTAACTCTGCATTATCCATGGCCAGCTGAGCTCTTCTATATATTCTATACATTGTGCAGGGTCTGGTGAGTTTCTCCTGCTAGAAGAACAGAGTTGGTCCTGTATAATGCATTGTGTATAAAGTGACAGTGTGTAAAGATGTAACTCTGCATTATCCATGGCCAGCTGAGCTCTTCTATATATTCCTCTATACATTGTGCAGGGTCTGGTGAGTTTCTCCTGCTAGAAGAACAGAGTTGGCCCTGTATAATGCATTGTTATAAAGTGACAGTGTGTAAAGATGTAACTCTGCATTATCCATGGCCAGCTGAGCTCTTCTATATATTCTTCTATACATTGTGCAGGGTCTGGGGAGTTTCTCCTGCTAGAAGAACAGAGTTGGTCCTGTATAATGTATTGTTATAAAGTGACAGTGTGTAAAGATGTAACTCTGTATTATCCATGGCCAGCTGAGCTCTTCTATATATTCTTCTATACATTGTGCAGGGTCTGGTAAGTTTCTCCTGCTAGAAGAGCAGAGTTGGCCCTGTATAATGCATTGTTATAAAGTGACAGTGTGTAAAGATGTAACTCTGCATTATCCATGGCCAGCTGAGCTCCTCTATATATTCTTCTATACATTGTGCAGGGTCTGGTAAGTTTCTCCTGCTAGAAGAACAGAGTTGGCCCTGTATAATGCATTGTTATATAGTGACAGTGTGTAAAGATGTAACTCTGCATTATCCATGGCCAGCTGAGCTCTTCTATATATTCCTATATACATTGTGCAGGGTCTGGTGAGTTTCTCCTGCTAGAAGAACAGAGTTGGCCCTGTATAATGCATTGTTATAAAGTGACAGTGTGTAAAGATTTAACTCTGCATTATCCATGGCCAGCTGAGCTCTTCTATATATTCTTCTATACATTGTGCAGGGTCTGGTGAGTTTCTCCTGCTAGAAGAACAGAGTTGGTCCTGTATAATGCATTGTTATAAAGTGACAGTGTGTAAAGATGTAACTCTGCATTATCCATGGCCAGCTGAGCTCTCTATATATTCTATACTTTGTGTAGGGTCTAATGAGTTTCTCCTGCTAGAAGAACAGAGTTGGCCCTGTATAATGCATTGTTATAAAGTGACAGTGTGTAAAGATGTAACTCTGCATTATCCATGGCCAGCTGAGCTCTTCTATATATTCTTCTATACATTGTGCAGGGTCTGGTGAGTTTCTCCTGCTAGAAGAACAGAGTTGGTCCTGTATAATGCATTGTTATAAAGTGACAGTGTGTAAAGATGTAACTCTGCATTATCCATGGCCAGCTGAGCTCTCTATATATTATTCTATACATTGTGCAGGGTCTGGTGAGTTTCTCCTGCTAGAAGAACAGAGTTGGTCCTGTATAATGCATTGTTATAAAGTGACAGTGTGCAAAGATGTAACTCTGCACTGTCCATGGCCAGCTGAGCTCCTCTATATATTCTTCTATACATTGTGCAGGGTCTGGTGAGTTTCTCCTGCTAGAAGAACAGAGTTAGCCCTGTATAATGTATTGTTATAAAGTGACAGTGTGTAAAGATGTAACTCTGCATTATCCATGGCCAGCTGAGCTCTTCTATATATTCCTATATACATTGTGCAGGGTCTGGTGAGTTTCTCCTGCTAGAAGAACAGAGTTGGCCCTGTATAATGCATTGTTATAAAGTGACAATGTGTAAAGATGTAACTCTGCATTATCCATGGCCATCTGAGCTCCTCTATATATTCTTCTATACATTGTGCAGGGTCTGGTGAGTTTCTCCTGCTAGAAGAACAGAGTTGGCCCTGTATAATGCATTGTTATATAGTGACAGTGTGTAAAGATGTAACTCTGCATTATCCATGGCCAGCTGAGCTCTCTATATATTCCTCTATACATTGTGCAGGGTCTGGTGAGTTTCTCCTGCTAGAAGAACAGAGTTGGTCCTGTATAATGCATTGTTATAAAGTGACAGTGTGTAAAGATGTAACTCTGCACTATCCATGGCCAGCTGAGCTCCTCTATATATTCTTCTATACATTGTGCAGGGCCTGGTGAGTTTCTCCTGCTAGAAGAACAGAGTTGGTCCTGTATAATGTATTGTTATAAAGTGACAGTGTGTAAAGATGTAACTCTGCATTATCCATGGCCAGCTGAGCTCTGCTATATATTCTTCTATACATTGTGCAGGGTCTGGTGAGTTTCTCCTGCTAGAAGAACAGAGTTGGCCCTGTATAATGCATTGTTATAAAGTGACAGTGTGTAAACATGTAACTCTGCATTATCCATGACCAGCTGAACTCTTCTATATATTCTTCTATACATTGTGCAGGGCCTGGTGAGTTTCTCCTGCTAAAAGAACAGAGTTGGTCCTGTATAATGCATTGTTATAAAGTGACAGTGTGTAAAGATGTAACTCTGCATTATCCATGGCCAGCTGAGCTCTTCTATATATTCTTCTATACATTGTGCAGGGTCTGGTGAGTTTCTCCTGCTAGAAGAACAGAGTTGGTCCTGTATAATGCATTGTTATAAAGTGACAGTGTGTAAAGATGTAACTCTGCATTATCCATGGCCAGCTGAGCTCTTCTATATATTCTTCTATACATTGTGCAGGGTCTGGTGAGTTTCTCCTGCTAGAAGAACAGAGTTGGCCCTGTGCTATATTCATTGTTATAAAGTGACAGTGTGTAAAGATGTAACTCTGCATTATCCATGGCCAGCTGAGCTCTTCTATATATTCTTCTATACATTGTGCAGGGCCTGGTGAATTTCTCCTGCTAGAAGAACAGAGTTGGCCCTGTATAATGCATTGTTATATAGTGACAGTGTGTAAAGATGTAACTCTGCATTATCCATGGCCAGCTGAGCTCTTCTATATATTCTTCTATACATTGTGCAGGGTCTGGTGAGTTTCTCCTGCTAGAAGAACAGAGTTGGTCCTGTATAATGCATTGTTATAAAGTGACAGTGTGTAAAGATGTAACACTGCATTATCCATGGCCAGCTGAGCTCTCTATATATTCTTCTATACATTGTGCAGGGTCTGGTGAGTTTCTCCTGCTAGAAGAACAGAGTTGGTCCTGTATAATGCATTGTTATAAAGTGACAGTGTGTAAAGATGTAACTCTGCATTATCCATGGCCAGCTGAGCTCTTCTATATATTCTTCTATACATTGTGCAGGGTCTGGTGAGTTTCTCCTGCTAGAAGAACAGAGTTGGCCCTGTATAATGCATTGTTATAAAGTGACAGTGTGTAAAGATGTAACTCTGCATTATCCATGGCCAGCTGAGCTCTTCTATATATTCTTCTATACATTGTGCAGGGCCTGGTGAATTTCTCCTGCTAGAAGAACAGAGTTGGCCCTGTATAATGCATTGTTATATAGTGACAGTGTGTAAAGATGTAACTCTGCATTATCCATGGCCAGCTGAGCTCTTCTATATATTCTTCTATACATTGTGCAGGGTCTGGTGAGTTTCTCCTGCTAGAAGAACAGAGTTGGTCCTGTATAATGCATTGTTATAAAGTGACAGTGTGTAAAGATGTAACACTGCATTATCCATGGCCAGCTGAGCTCTCTATATATTCTTCTATACATTGTGCAGGGTCTGGTGAGTTTCTCCTGCTAGAAGAACAGAGTTGGTCCTGTATAATGCATTGTTATAAAGTGACAGTGTGTAAAGATGTAACTCTGCATTATCCATGGCCAGCTGAGCTCTTCTATATATTCTTCTATACATTGTGCAGGGTCTGGTGAGTTTCTCCTGCTAGAAGAACAGAGTTGGCCCTGTATAATGCATTGTTATAAAGTGACAGTGTGTAAAGATGTAACTCTGCATTATCCATGGCCAGCTGAGCTCTTCTATATATTCTTCTATACATTGTGCAGGGTCTGGTGAGTTTCTCCTGCTAGAAGAACAGAGTTGGCCCTGTATAATGCATTGTTATAAAGTGACAGTGTGTAAAGATGTAACTCTGCATTATCCATGGCCAGCTGAGCTCTTCTATATATTCTTCTATACATTGTGCAGGGTCTGGTGAGTTTCTCCTGCTAGAAGAACAGAGTTGGTCCTGTATAATGCATTGTTATAAAGTGACAGTGTGTAAAGATGTAACTCTGCATTATCCATGGCCAGCTGAGCTCTTCTATATATTCTTCTATACATTGTGCAGGGTCTGGTGAGTTTCTCCTGCTAGAAGAACAGAGTTGGTCCTGTATAATGCATTGTTATAAAGTGACAGTGTGTAAAGATGTAACTCTGCATTATCCATGGCCAGCTGAGCTCTTCTATATATTCTTCTATACATTTTGCAGGGTCTGGTGAGTTTCTCCTGCTAGAAGAACAGAGTTGGTCCTGTATAATGCATTGTTATAAAGTGACAGTGTGTAAAGATGTAACTCTACATTATCCATGGCCAGCTGAGCTCTTCTATATATTCTTCTATACATTGTGCAGGGTCTGGTGAGTTTCTCCTGCTAGAAGAACAGAGTTGGCCCTGTATAATGCATTGTTATAAAGTGACAGTGTGTAAAGATGTAACTCTGCATTATCCATGGCCAGCTGAGATCTCTATATATTCTTCTACACATTGTGCAGGGTCTGGTGAGTTTCTCCTGCTAGAAGAACAGAATTGGCCCTGTATAATGCATTGTTATAAAGTGACAGTGTGTAAAGATGTAACTCTGCATTATCCATGGCCAGCTGAGCTCTTCTATATATTCTTCTATACATTGTGCAGGGTCTGGTGAGTTTCTCCTGCTAGAAGAACAGAGTTGGCCCTGTATAATGCATTGTTATAAAGTAACAGTGTGTAAAGATGTAACTCTGCATTATCCATGGCCAGCTGAGCTCTTCTATATATTCTTCTATACATTGTGCAGGGTCTGGTGAGTTTCTCCTGCTAGAAGAACAGAGTTGGCCCTGTATAATGCATTTTTATAAAGTGACAGTGTATAAAGATGTAACTCTGCATTATCCATGGCCAGCTGAGCTCTTCTATATATTCTTCTATACATTGTGCAGGGTCTGGTGAGTTTCTCCTGCTAGAAGAACAGAGTTGGTCCTGTATAATGCATTGTTATAAAGTGACAGTGTGTAAAGATGTAACTCTGCATTATCCATGGCCAGCTGAGCTCTTCTATATATTATTCTATACATTGTGCAGGGTCTGGTGAGTTTCTCCTGCTAGAAGAACAGAGTTGGCCCTGTATAATGCATTGTTATAAAGTGACAGTGTGTAAAGATGTAACTCTGCATTATCCATGGCCAGCTGAGCTCCTCTATATATTCTTCTTTTTTTTTTTTTTTATTTTTTTTTTTTCAAACATTTAGACTTACAACAATTTCTCTCATTTAACAAGACATGGAGAGACAAGACAAAGTGGCAAAGAGTGGGAAGATAAAAAAAAGAACAAAAGAAGTATTCGAATGTGGTCATGTGGGTTGAATTCGTTACGGTAAAATTTTTGTATATAGAGTTTTTCTATTGGTTTTATTTTACTTTCGAATTGCCCCTATGGACCCTACGATTGGGGGGAATCAGTGGTCTGAATTTCTTTTAAATTTCTTTCGCTTGGAGTCAGGTCAACGTTATGGTGTGTCTGTCGCGCTGCAAGCTCAGGGGGACTCAGCATTCACTCTAGCCCATTCCTTCTTCATGTTAGTGTACAGATTATGTTGGTCTTTTAAATTGAAAAAACCTTCCTCCATCGTACTCTGGTATTCTATTTATATTAGTATTTCAGTCCAATTAAGGGGTTCTGAATTTTTCCACTTTCTTGCAATGGAAAGTTTTATTGCTAGGAGAATATGGATTATTAAGTAGTGTATTTCCTTTTTGCAGTTAGGAATTTCCAAATGCAGAAGGAATAATTGTGGTGTGAAAGGGCCTATTTCTTTATTTAATTTTCTCAAGAGGAGGTGGGCTTTCCTCAGTATTGGTTGTAACCTATCGCAGGACCACCACATGTGTAATTGTGTCCCCTCCTCTTTCTGGCATCTCCAGCATAATCTGGAATATTGGGAGGATATTTTGTTACATTTTGTTGGGGTTAAGTACCACCTAAATATGATTTTATAATAGGTCTCTTGGAGAGTCAAATTGTGGATGCATTTTTTCATTGTTTTTTGGGGCTGCAGCCACTCATGCATAGTAAAGTTCTTACCAATCTCTAATTCCCATTTTATCCATGGAATGGCTTTAGATATATCTGCTGTGGAGTCTATCAATTGTGTTATCTTACCAAATAGTTTCTTATCGTGCTGTAGTTCTAAGAATTGTTCTATTTGTGAGCTTTGTGAAATCTTAGTAGAATTTATTTTGCTTCTCAATCTTAAGTAGGTAAGATATTCAGATGAGGGTAAATCCAGATTACGTTGTAATTCTGTAAAGGACTTTAGCGAATTTTGTTGGAGAATTTGTGACACTTGTTTTATACCTCTCCTAGTCCATTCTCTGAAGTCTATATTGTCCAAATTCCAGAATATTGCGTTTAGGGGGGAAGAACGTAGTATTCCCTCTGGGACTTGGATTAGTTTCTTAAACTTGGTCAGTGTGGTAACTATATCCTTAATAATTGGATTGGCGAATTGTTGTGTTTGGAGATTCTCGCACCAAAACATTTGATAAGGTTCTAGGTTGCCACAATGCTCTTTTTCTATTTTATACCAATTTGTATCTTTCGAGACGTTGTTGCCTCATTTTAAGAAATGGGAGAACATAGAGGTTTCGTGGAGGGTCTCGATATTTGGAACTCCCAAACCTCCATTTTTAGATTTCCTTGTTAATAAGGAGTAAGCAATTCTTGGTTTCTGTCTATTCCATATATATTCCATAATCAACGATTTAAATGTCTTTAATATTACTTTCGGTACACGAAGAGGAATTGATCTAAAGAGGTAGGTTAATTTTGGTACCAAATAAGATTTTACTGAGTTTAAACGTCCCGTCCACGAAATCTCCAGGCCCCTCCACCTCTCAAAACTATCTCTAAAACAATTTATCATATTTTGGTAATTAATTTGAAGCATGTTATCTAGGTCTAAATTTAATTCTATCCCCAAATAATCTATAATTTGATTGTCCCATTTCCAGTGGTATAGGTGTCTTAATGTTTCCTTTGTTTCTTCATTTATATAGGCTGTTATTATTTGAGTTTTATTTAAATTCAACTTGTAGTTAGAATAATTGCTGTATTGAGAAATTACTTTGAGTACTGATGCCAATGAATTTACCGGGTTACTAAGTGTAAGAAGAACGTCATCAGCAAAGAGGCTGATTTTCATTTCTTGATTTGCCATTTTTATTCCCTGAATGTTAATTGATTGCCTAACCATGACCGCCAGTGGTTCAATTGAAAGTAAATATAGAAGAGGGGCCAGGGGACAACCTTGTCGAGTCCCGTTGCGGATGTCAAACCAAGGGGAATCCAGGCCTGGGCCTACCACTTTTGCCTGAGGGTTTGTGTAAAGAGCCATGGTGCTCTTCTTGAAGAGACCCACGACTCCAAAGGCCTCCATGACCTCATCCAGGAACTAGAAGAACAGAGTTGGCCCTGTATATTGCATTGTGCCTGCCCTCCTCCTACCCTGCCTGCCCTCCACCTACCCTGCCTGCCCTCCTCCAACCCTCTTTGCCCTCCACACCTACCCTCCCTGCCCTCCTCCTACCCACCCTGCCTGCCCTCCATCTACCCTGCCTGCCCTCCTCCAACCCTCCCTGCCCTCCACCTACCCTGCCTGCCCTCCTCCTACCCACCCTGCCTGCCCTCCTACCCACCCTGCCTGCCCTCCATCTACCCTGCCTGCCCTCCATCTACCCTGCTTGCCCTCCACCGACCCTGTCTGCCCTCCGTCGACCCTGCCTGCCAGCTTCCCTCCCTGCCCCAGCTTCCCTCACTACCCCAGCCCACCTCCCTGCCCCAGCTTCCCTCCCTGCCCCAGCCCCCCTTGCTGCCCCAGCCTCCTTTGCTGCCCCAGCCTGCCCCCTACTCTCCTCCAGGATGATACATGGTAAGGTAAGTAATTACCATAGCTCACGCCGGGATCTGATTGGACAGCAGAGCAATGCTCTGCAGGTGTGCAGCGGAGATAAAAAGCTCTGCAGTTTCATTGTTTTTTTCTCACCTGCTATTTTTTGAAGTGCGAATATTCGCTATTTGCAGACACCTTGGCTTGTTTCCATGGTAACGAGCCAGAATCCTAAATATAAAGCCCCCAGAACTGATGGCGTTAACCCTTTCACTGCTGGAGGGGGGGACGGGACGATACTGCCCAGGGATCAAAGGCAGCCAGTGCCTGGTAACAGCAATGTATAATAATGGGCTGTGGGATGATACAGGGGGTAATAGAGAGGGGCAGGTAGTGAATGATACAGGGGGTAATAGAGAGAGGCAGGTAGTGAATGATCCAGGGGGTAATAGAGAGGGGCAGGTAGTGAATGATTCAGGGGGTAATAGAGAGGGGCAGGTAGTGAATGATACAGGGGGTAATAGAGAGAGGCAGGTAGTGAATGATCCAGGTGTGCATTATTATCCATTCAGAGAGAGGATTAATGCAGTGGGGTATCAGGGGCAGAGAGGCCGCTCAGGTATGTATGGAATGCTTCATTCCTGGCCAGGATGTGAGTCAGACATTCCACCAGCGCAGTTCACACCCTGACTCCCAGATCCTCAGTCACTCGGGTCTCAGCAGACTCCAGCTCCGCCATGTGTCCAGTTCTGGGGCAGGTTTACTGCAGTCATTCCACTGATCAAAACATTTACCATGAACACCAAATATCACTGCTACTGGGGAATACTCTGGTGTGTGTGAGACTGGTGGATACTCTGGTGTGTGAGACTGGTGGATACTCTGGTGTGTGAGACTGGAGGATACTCTGGTGTGTGTGTGAGACTGGTGGATACTCTGGTGTGTGTGTGTGAGACTGGTGGCTACTCTGGTGTGTGTGAGACTGGTGGATACTCTGGTGTGTGTGTGACTCTGGTGGATACTCTGGTGTGTGTGTGACTCTGGTGGATACTCTGGTGTGTGTGTGACTCTGGTGGATACTCTGGTGTGTGTGTGACTGGTGGATACTCTGGTGTGTGTGGGACTGGTGGATACTCTGGTGTGTGTGTGACTGGTGGATACTCTGGTGTGTGAGACTGGTGGATACTCTGGTGTGTGTGAGACTGGTGGATACTCTGGTGTGTGTGTGACTGGTGGATACTCTGGTGTGTGAGACTGGTGGATACTCTGGTGTGTGTGTGAGACTGGTGGATACTCTGGTGTGTGTGTGACTGGTGGATACTCTGGTGTGTGTGGGACTGGAGGATACTCTGGTGTGTGTGTGTGAGACTGGTGGATACTCTGGTGTGTGTGAGACTGGTGGATACTCTGGTGTGTGTGAGACTGGTGGATACTCTGGTGTGTGTGTGACTCTGGTGGATACTCTGGTGTGTGTGTGTGTGGGACTCTGGTGGATACTCTGGTGTGTGTGTGACTCTGGTGGATACTCTGGTGTGTGTGGGACTCTGGTGGATACTCTGGTGTGTGTGTGGGACTGGGTGATACTCTGGTGTGTGTGGGACTGGTGGATACTCTGGTGTGTGTGGGACTGGGTGATACTCTGGTGTGTGTGGGACTGGGTGATACTCTGGTGTGTGTGGGACTGGGTGATACTCTGGTGTGTGTGGGACTGGGTGATACTCTGGTGTGTGTGGGACTGGGTGATACTCTGGTGTGTGTGGGACTGGGTGATACTCTGGTGTGTGTGGGACTGGGTGATACTTTGCTGGGATCATGGTCCCAAATCGACTGTTGCAGGGAATCCTCACACCTCATTTGGTTCTTGGATTTACCTTATGCCTCCCGCACACATGGTTCAGCTCCTTCATTAACCTCTACCTCTTCCGCTGGGAGGCTATTCCATGTATTCTCCTCCACCCTCATCAGTAAAATGTTACGTTTAAACTCTCTTCCCACTGGGTAGAAAGCTGCAAATAAAAATGGTTTAGTAGTTAAATTGCATAAGTTTGATGGGGTGAAGCTGATGGGAAAACCCCAAAAATGCCAGAAGACGGGCTTTTCCCCCAGAAATCCTAAACGAGCAATGTTACTGCCACCACTGAAAGGGATTCTGGGTAATTATAAATAATAATAACCATTATCAGATGGGATAAACTGGGCAGATTGTTTGGCAGACCTATAAATAGTGAGAGCCCGCCCTCCTGTGGCCACAGAGGGAGCATTACAAATAGCTGGACAACTGCAATCTGCAGACAGAGATAGAAGGGGTTATGTATAAACATTGCCACAAACCAAAGAGCCGCTGTTTGCTGTGTGCAACATCTATTATTAGATAATCATTAGATTATTATACTATTATTAGATTATCATTAGATTATTATACTATTATTAGTTTATCATTAGATTATTATACTATTATTAGATTATCATTAGATTATTATACTATTATTAGTTTATCATTAGATTATTATACTATTATTAGATTATCATTAGATTATTATACTATTATTAGTTTATCATTAGATTAGTATACTATTATTAGATTATCATTAGATTATTATACTATTATTAGATTATCATTAGATTATTATACTATTATTAGTTTATCATTAGATTATTATACTATTATTAGATTATCATTAGATTATTATACTATTATTAGTTTATCATTAGTTTATCATTAGATTATTATACTATTATTAGTTTATCATTAGATTATTATACTATTATTAGTTTATCATTAGATTATTATACTATTATTAGATTATCATTAGTTTATCATTAGATTATTATACTATTATTAGTTTATCATTAGATTATTATACTATTATTAGATTATCATTAGTTTATCATTAGATTATTATACTATTATTAGTTTATCATTAGATTATTATACTATTATTAGATTATCATTAGATTATTATACTATTATTAGTTTATCATTAGATTATTATACTATTATTAGATTATCATTAGTTTATCATTAGATTATTATACTATTATTAGTTTATCATTAGATTATTATACTATTATTAGATTATCATTAGATTATTATACTATTATTATTTTATCATTAGATTAGTATACTATTATTAGATTATAATTAGATTATTATACTATTATTAGTTAATCATTAGATTATCATTAGATTATTATACTATTATTAGTTTATCATTAGATTATTATACTATTATTAGATTATCATTAGATTATTATACTATTATTATTTTATCATTAGATTAGTATACTATTATTAGATTATAATTAGATTATTATACTATTATTAGTTAATCATTAGATTATCATTAGATTATTATACTATTATTAGATTATCATTAGATTATTATACTATTATTAGTTTATCATTAGATTAGTATACTATTATTAGATTATCATTAGATTATTATAATATTATTAGATTATCATTAGATTATTATACTATTATGAGATTATAATTAGATTATTATACTATTATTAGATTATCATTATATTATTATACTATTATTAGTTTATCATTAGATTATTATACTATTATTAGATTATCATTAGATTATTATACTATTATTAGTTTATCATTAGATTATTATACTATTATTAGATTATCATTAGATTATTATAATATTATTAGATTATCATTAGATTATTATACTATTATGAGATTATAATTAGATTATTATACTATTATTAGATTATCATTATATTATTATACTATTATTAGTTTATCATTAGATTATTATACTATTATTAGATTATCATTAGATTATTATACTATTATTAGATTATAATTAGATTATTATACTATTATTAGATTATCATTAGATTATTATACTATTATTAGTTTATCATTAGATTAGTATACTATTATTAGATTATCATTAGATTATTATACTATTATTAGATTATCATTAGATTAGTATACTATTATTAGATTATCATTAGATTAGTATACTATTATTAGTTTATCATTAGATTAGTATACTATTATTAGATTATCATTAGATTATTATACTATTATTAGTTTATCATTAGATTATTATACTATTATTAGATTATCATTAGATTAGTATACTATTATTAGATTATCATTAGATTATTATACTATTATTAGTTAATCATTAGATTATCATTAGATTATTATACTATTATTAGTTTATCATTAGATTATTATACTATTATTAGATTATCATTAGATTAGTATACTATTATTAGATTATCATTAGATTATTATACTATTATTAGTTTATCATTAGATTATTATACTATTATTAGATTATCATTAGATTAGTATACTATTATTAGATTATCATTAGATTATTATACTATTATTAGTTAATCATTAGATTATCATTAGATTATTATACTATTATTAGTTTATCATTAGATTATTATACTATTATTAGATTATCATTAGATTAGTATACTATTATTAGATTATCATTAGATTATTATACTATTATTAGTTAATCATTAGATTATCATTAGATTATTATACTATTATTAGTTTATCATTAGATTATTATACTATTATTAGATTATCATTAGATTATTATACTATTATTAGATTATCATTAGATTATTATACTATTATTAGTTAATCATTAGATTATCATTAGATTATTATACTATTATTAGTTTATCATTAGATTATTATACTATTATTAGTTTATCATTAGATTATTATACTATTATTAGATTATCATTAGATTATTATTAGCATCTCATTTAAAGAAATTCTATGGATTCCCACAAATTTGAGACCAAAACTATATGGAATTAAATTTTCAAATTGATCAGTCCAAAAACTCATTTATCAAGACCAACTCCCTAATCAATTTAAACCAAAGATATACCCAATTTAGACTCTGCATCTTGTCCTCTCCTTCAGTTAACCATGTTGAATGGTACAATGAAAAGAAAGTAATAATTTAGATAATTTGGACACCCCAGTTCACGAAAATTGAACTAGAGATCAGTGTTATTCTCACCTATAGAAAAAATGCATTTTTCGGATCCGGAAGGAACCATACCATATGTATTTTTTACTTGAAGTCAGACTTCATGCTTCATTGGGTGCGGGACGTAGGCCAAACCTTTGATCTGGATGATTAGAATGGTTCTATCATTGAAAGGTACTATACAGTGTGTCTCTCATTATGAATCTCATTATAAATTATAATAACCCCCTCAAAATGACACAAATTCAAATGATTAAATTCAAACAAATTTTGGAGGCATAGTGGACAAGTGGGGTCCTTAGGCCATATTTTTGGGACGGCCCTTTAATAAAACAATATTGGAGTTCGATTCATAAAATAATTAACACAATTACAGATTCTCCTAACCCCTGAAATCTGTTTATTTAAAAAAACCTCCACCAAATTTACCCAAAAACAAATCAATTATATTAAAACATTTATTAATTGCAGCCAACTCTTTAATACCCAAATATTGGAAATCTACAAATATCCATTCATTACAGAAGTCTTGAATTTGGCAATAAAAGATGTGACAAAAAAACTATCAAAAATATGAATTTGCTTCAAGAGTGGGAAATGTGGGAAGAGCACATAGTGAACAAGTAAAGTCTGGGCTGATGCCCCCATTCGACCAAGGTGAAGTTTTCTTTTTTTTTATTGTTATTTTTATTGCATTTTTATATATTGCTATTATCTTCTGTACATATACTTATGATATTATATTAGTTTTTATATTTTATGTAAATACAGATAAATAAATATATATAATCATTTCTCTTAAGTATTATGGATGGATATCTTGTAATTATTATTTCCCCCGTGTTGTAATCTATATTCAACATTTTTTTTTTATCATTTCTGTAACTTGTCTTTTAAAACTCAATCAAAAATTATTTGAAGAGATTCTTATTAGCATTATTATTATATTATAGTATTATTATAATTATATTATTAGACTATAATTAGTATACCATTATTATTATCATATTAATATTATACGATTATCATTATATTATTACTCTATTATTAGATTAGTTTATAATTATTACACTATTATTATCATTAGCTTGTTACTCTTTTATTAGATTATTATTATCTTATTGCTATTCTCTTATTATTATCATTAGATTATAATTAGATTATTATATTCAAATTATCATTAGATTATTATTGTTAGAATTATGATCAGTAGATTATTATTATATTAGTATTATAGTCTAATTATTATTATATTATCATTCAATTATTGTTATATTAGAATTGTTATCATTAGATTATTTATATTATTATAATTATTATCATTGGTTTGTTATTGTTTTATAATTATTATCATTAGATTATTATTATTATTATTATTATATGATTATCATCATCATTATATTATTATGATAATTAGATTATTATTATAATTATCATTATTATTAGATTATTATTGTCATCATTAGATTATTATGATAATTAGATTATTATTATAATTATCATTATTATTAGATTATTATTGTCATCATTATATTATTATTATCATTAGATTGTTATTATCATCATTATATTATTATTATCATTAGATTATTATTATCATTAGATTGTTATTATCGTCATTAGATTATTATTGTTATTGGGCATGCTCAGCTGATATTGTGATATCTGGGGCACACGCTAAGTGCAGGTTAGGAGCTGTGCATCACTGCACGCCAGACGCACACTTGTAATTGGCATGAAACACACGGAGAGAGGAGAGTCCAAGGTCACACCGCTGGCACCAAACATGGGGCTTCTCCCAGCACCTCATCTTCCGTCACTTCCACTCGCTGACACGAGTGCTGAACCCACCCACTGCTCTCCTCCCAGAGCCTCCTGCCAGCAGAGGCTGTGATAACATGTAATATCCCCCTCCTGACTGAGACTCATACCTACCATGCTTCCCACAAATCCCTCTGACCCTCTCTCCTCCTCTGGGAAAACTCATCATATGGTGCTTTTATTATCAAATGAATTACATGAATATCTCTCAATTTTGTCCTCTAAAAATATCATAGTCACACCTCTCTATACTGTGACCTCATCAACCCTATGTACTCTATACTGCTTCCTCATCAACATCATGTATTCTATACTGTGACCTCATCAACCCTATGTACTCTATACTGCTTCCTCATCAACATCATGTACTCTATACTGTGACCTCATCAACCCTATGTACTCTATACTGCTTCCTCATCAACATCATGTACTCTATACTGTGACCTCATCAACCCTATGTACTCTATACTGCTTCCTCATCAACATCATGTACTCTATACTGTGACCTCATCAACCCTATGTACTCTATACTGCTTCCTCATCAACATCATGTATTCTATACTGTGACCTCATCAACCCTATGTACTCTATACTGCTTCCTCATCAACATCATGTACTCTATACTGTGACCTCATCAACCCTATGTACTCTATACTGCTTCCTCATCAACATCATCTATTCTATACTGTGACCTCATCAACCCTATGTACTCTATACTGCTTCCTCATCAACATCATGTATTCTATACTGTGACCTCATCAACCCTATGTACTCTATACTGCTTCCTCATCAACATCATGTATTCTATACTGTGACCTCATCAACCCTATGTACTCTATACTGCTTCCTCATCAACATAATGTATTCTATACTGTGACCTCATCAACCCTATGTACTCTATACTGCTTCCTCATCAACATCATGTATTCTATACTGTGACCTCATCAACCCTATGTACTCTATACTGCTTCCTCATCAACATAATTTATTCTATAATGTGACCTCATCGACCCTATGTAAACTACACTGCAACCTCATTTACATCATGCACGCTATACTGTGACCCCATCAACATCATGTACTCTTTACTGCGACCTCATCAACATCATGTACTCTACACTGCAACCTCATCAACACCATGTACTCTATACTGTGACCTCATCAACCCTATGTACTCTATACTGCGACCTCATCAACATCATGTATTCTATACTGTGACCTCATGGACCCCATGTAAGCTATACTGCAACCTCATCAACATAATGTACTCTATACTGTGACCTCATCGACCCTTCATAATCTATACTGCAACCTCATCATCATGTATTCTATACTGTGACCTCACAAACATGATGTGCTCTATACAGTGACCTCATCGACCCTACATACTCTATACTGCAACCTCATCAACATCATGAACTCTATACTGTGACCTCATCGACCCTACGTACTCTATACTGCAACCTCATCAACATCATGTACTCTATACTGTGACCTCATCGACCCTACATAATCTATACTGCAACATCATCATGTACTCTATACTGTGACCTCATCGACCCTACATAATCTATACTGCAACATCCTCATGTATTCTATACTGCGACATCATCAACATTATGCACTCTATACTGCTACCTCATCAACCCTCCGTACTCTATACTGTGACCTCATCAACATCATGTACTCTATACTACATCTTCCTCTACCTTATGTACTCTATACTACGTCTTCATCGACCCTACGTAATCTATACTAATGCTTCATCGACCCTACGTACTCTATATTACATCTTCATCGACCCTACATACTCTAACCTACGTCTTCATCGACCCCACGTATGGTATACTATTACCTCATCCACCCTACATACTCTATACTACGACCTCATCCACCCTACGTACTCTATACTACATCTTCATCGACCCTACGTAGTACGTACTCTATACTTCGACCTCATCCACCCTACGTCCTCCATTCTATGACCTTATCAACACCATATACTACATCTTCATTGACCCTACGTACTGTTTAGTATGAGCTCATCAACACCATGTATTTCTGATTCCCAGGACCTCATCAACCCTACGTATTCTATACTGCGACCTCATCAACATCATGTACTCTATACTGTGACCTCATCAAACCTATGTATTCTATACTGCGACCTCATCAACATCATGTACTCTATACTGTGACCTCATCGACCCTACGTATTCTATACTGCGACCTCATCAACATCATGTACTCTATACTGTGACCTCATCAACCCTATGTATTCTATACTGCAACCTCATCAACATCATGTACTCTATACTGTGACCTCATCAACCCTATGTATTCTATACTGTGACCTCATCGACCCTACGTACTCTATACTGCATCCTCATCAACAACATGTACTCTATACTGTGACCTCATCGATAACATGTACTTGATGCTATGAGCTCATCGACCCTGTGTAGATCATACTGCTTCCTTATTGTCCCTACCTACTCTATACTACGTCTTCATTGACCCTACATACGCTATACTACGTCTTCATCGACCCTACCTACTCTATACTACATCTTCATCGACCCTACCTACTCTATACTACGTCTTCATCAACCTTACATACTCTATACTACGTCTTCATCAACCCTACCTACTCTATACTACGTCTTCATCGACCCTACCTACTCTATGCTACGTCTTCATCCACCCTACCTACTCTATACTACGTCTTCATCGACCCTACCTACTCTATACTACATCTTCATCGACTCTACCTACTCTATACTACGTCTTCATCGACTCCACCTACTCTATACTACATCTTCACCCACCCTACCTACTCTATACTACGTCTTCATCGACCCTACCTACTCTATACTACGTCTTCATCAACCCTGCCTACTCTATACTACATCTTCATCGACCCTGCCTACTCTATACTACGTCTTCATCAACCCTACCTACTCTATACTACGTCTTCATCAACCTGACGTACTCTATAATACGTCGTCATCCACCCTACATACTATATACTTCGACCTCATCCACCCTACGTACTCTATACTTAGTCTTCATCCACCCTTTTTATTCTATACTATGTCTTCATCCACCCTACGTACTCTATACTACGTCTTCATCGATCCTACGCACTCTATACTACGTCTTCATCCACCCAACGTACTCTATACTTCAACCTCATCCTCCCGACGTTCTCTATACTACGTCTTCATCGACCCTACATACTCTACACTACGACTGCATCCACCCAACGTACTCTATACTACCTCATCAACCACATGTACTTTATACTGTGACCTCATTGACCCTGTGTAGTTCCTACTGCTTCCTTATTGTCCCTACAGCCTCTGTAGGGACAATAATGAAGTCAGTGCCAGTCCCTATATAACAGATTGGTCAGTACACCACCGCCACCAGGTGTCAGGCCTCTGATTCCCAGGATTCAGCAAAAATAATCAAAGATCATCACGGATCTCGATTCTATCGATTGATTCTATATCATCATAAGGCATATTATGGGATGTTGCTCTCAGTATCACCATTCAGGACTCTCCGGCTGGGATGGGAATGTTTGATTTGGAAGAAGGTTCTGATGGCATCGGTGGGCAATTAGATGGGTGACTCATTAGTCCTGGCATCGTCCCTCAGCTGGCCCACCCCTGTAGAGAACCCTGCCAAGCACCCCCATTCCATGCCTGAGGTCTTGCAGTATGCATGCCAACCTGGCAGACAGAGAGAGGCGGCTTGATGCCAAACTCGCCCCCTATTCGTGTGTAGCAGGATTAGTTGATTAGTCTCACCCGGTTCCCAGGCAGATTCCCAAACTCCAAGGCAGATGTAAATACACAGCGAGGCGAGGGTGACAAACGACAGAATGAGGCAGAGCCCCCCAACGTGTTCACAAAATTTTCACCATATCTCCTGCGATGTATGGAAATGGTGCCTGGTTGCAGGTTAAAGTGCCCCCTGGGGGGCTCCCTGCCTTGATATCACACTGCACGAGAGAAAAGCCCCCAAACACCGGCAACAGATGTCCACTTCTCCGAGACCGATGGGAAGAGGCTGGAGGATCCTAGTCAGATATCGGCCGATCCTTGGAGACACCTCCCAGCGATGAGAGAGGATGGGAAGGGGGTGGTGTCACGAAGCAGACAGTCTGTTGAGTCTCTGTGCAGCAGCCTCGGCAGCGCCCCCCCCCCCCCCCTCTCTCATTATTTCCAATACAGCTGACGGGTTCTGCCATGTCTGAGAGCTCACTGCAATCCAACCACCAGCCCTGTCTGTCCTGCCAACTCCTGCCAGGTGCCATGCTGGTAACCAGCCTGGGGATCTGAGACCCCACAACCCTCCCAGTTACCATGCTGGGGATCTGAGACCCTACAACCTTCCCAGTTACCATGCTGGGGATCTGAGACCCCACAACCCTCCCAGTTACCATGCTGGGAATTGGATCTTCAGGAGAGGCACTCCTCAGGTAGAGGTCGGGGCTCGTTATCCTGGAGGATTTGGATGGCACAGGGGTGTATGCTCTTCGGTATGGGCTCTTGTATTTCCAAAGGTAAGCTGGCAGGGGGCAGAGAGCAAAGTTGGGAAGGGATTAATTCTTTACGTGAGGGAGTAGAGAGCAAGCGATGCACTCATCTCTGGTCCTGTGGGGGTTAATGTTTCCATCCCAGAAGATTTTTTGAGTGAGCATGAGGAGGCAATTAAAGAGGGGCATTTAATGTAACTGCCACAGTGTATTCATTAACCTTATAATCCCCTCGTAAGACAGGGAGCTGGGGCAGAAAATAACAAAGACTCATCAGCAATGGGGGGAAAAAACCCTAAAGATGAAAGTTTACCGGACGGCTGCTAACAGGGGCGCGAGGATCAAGAATCGCCATTATATTCCGTAGCGCAGTACAATGGGTAAAGAGCAGGTGACTGTAGGTGAAGGCGAGGTGGGGAGGTATCTCAGGGGGTATCGGGGGGCTCTGAAGCTGGTATAGGGGGCAGGTATCTCCTAACCTGGTTAGGGGTCATCAGAAAGGTCGTTCAAGGAACAAACTCCGAGAGATATGCAGTTTGCATCCCCCCCCCCCCCCCCCCATACCCCACAGGGTTAGCCCTAAATGTAATTAACCCTTTCAGTATTAACCTGGGGTGTGTGGCCTGGGACGTGGGTTAGAAGGTCCCATTCATCTATATTGAAATATTCAATTCATTCTCAGTTTGGATTTCTTTACCAGAATAGTAGCTGTTTTGGTTCTACCATATTTGCCATGCATCCGCTGCCTATAAGAACTTTCTTTAATTACCTCCAATTAAACACTGACACCAAGATTACTGTTATGGCAAAGATTTCAAGACCACACAAAATGGCCTTGTTAGAGTTGTTGTTACCTGTGTGAGTGGCCTGTGGTTTGTTTGATTTACCAAGTCAGGAGGTATTATTAACATTTTTCGATGAATTACAACTAATGAACCCGCCCTTGTATCTCTCTTACTTCAAACAGTAACTCATACCATCAGTTTGGGTCACTTCTGATTTCTAAGTATTATTGGTTTTTTTTTTTACTTCCTTTGTCAGACTCACTGGTCTGTATTTAGCTGTCAGTGTTGCATACATACCTCCCAAGGGCACATAGGTTGGTATAATGGACCCGGCTTAACATTAAATCAGTTAGTCCTTCACTATAACAGGTCGCGAAAGGTTCTAACTACCTAAACATTATTGGAATGTCCCATTACTGGTCCACCCCCCAACATCTAAAAATGGTCTAATCAGCGGAACCTTTTCATTGGTTTCCATGGCTACCAGAAACACTTTCAGAACTTTATTGCATGCACACTGAATGAAGTGTAAAGGAAAGCTCTGTGCTGAAGAGCTTGCTATCTAATAGCAGGGATTTTTTAATTACATGGTGCACTTTACAGTGATGGCTAACCTTGGCACTGCTGACATTTTGGTACTACATATCCCATGGTGCTCAGTCAGCACTAAGGATGATTGAGCACTGGCAGGATTTGTAATTCCCAAACCAGTGCCAAGGGTAGCCATCACTGGTATAAATAATACTTGGAGCAGAAACCATGTAACGTCTGTCGTGTCCTGCTGCAAGTCTAACGCGGGGGGATTTTATAAAATGTCGGGCAGCGCAGAGCCGCAGACCACTTGGGTGCAGTTTCACAAGGGTTATTTTGCAAAAAAGGTAATTTACTACATTGCTTCTTAGGATGCTCATCTGACAGGGATGCTCAGCCAGCAGGGAGGCTTAGCTAGCATAGAGGGATGCTCAGCCAGCAGGGAGGCTTAGCTAGCAGAGAGGGATGCTCAGCCGGCAGGGAGGATTAGCTAGAAGAGAGGGATGCTCAGCCGGCAGGGAGGCTTGGCTAGCAGAGAGGAAGTGATGCTCAGCCGGCAGGGAGGATTAGCTAGAAGAGAGGGATGCTCAGCCGGCAGGGAGGCTTGGCTAGCAGAGAGGAAGTGATGCTCAGCCGGCAGGGAGGCTTAGCTAGCAGAGAGGAAGTGATGCTCAGCCGGCAGGGAGGCTTAGCTAGCAGAGAGGAAGTGATGCTCAGCCGGCAGGGAGGATTAGCTAGAAGAGAGGGATGCTCAGCCGGCAGGGAGGCTAAGCTAGCAGAGAGGAAGTGATGCTCAGCCGGCAGGGAGGCTTAGCTAGCAGAGAGGAAGTGATGCTCAGCCGGCAGGGAGGATTAGCTAGAAGAGAGGGATGCTCAGCCGGCAGGGAGGCTAAGCTAGCAGAGAGGAAGTGATGCTCAGCCGGCAGGGAGGCTTGGCTAGCAGAGAGGAAGTGATGCTCAGCCGGCAGGGAGGATTAGCTAGAAGAGAGGGATGCTCAGCCGGCAGGGAGGCTTGGCTAGCAGAGAGGAAGGGATGCTCAGCCGGCAGGGAGGCTTGGCTAGCAGAGAGGAGGGATGCTCAGCTAGCAGAGAGGCAGAGATGCTCAGCCGGCAGGGAGGCTTGGCTAGCTGAGAGGCAGGGATGCTCAGCCGGCAGGGAGTCTTAGCTAGCAGAGAGGCAGGGATGCTCATCTGGCAGGGAGGCTTAGTTAGCAGATAGGAAGGGATGCTCAGCCGGCATGGAGGCTTGGCTAACAGAGAAGCGGGGATACTCAGCTAGCAGAGAGGCAGGGATGCTCAGCCGGCAGGGAGGCTCGGCTAGCAGAGAGGAAGGGATGCTCAGCCGGCAGGGAGGCTTGGCTAGCAGAGAGGCGGGGATGCTCAGTCGGCAGGGAGTCTTAGCTAGCAGAGAGGCAGGGATGCTCAGCTGGCAGGGAGGCTTGGCTAGCAGAGAAGCGGGGATGCTCAGCTAGCAGAGAGGCAGGGATGCTCAGCTGGCAGGGAGTCTTAGCTAGCAGAGAGGCAGGGATGCTCAGCAGGCAGGGAGGCTTGGCTAGCAGAGAAGCGGGGATGCTCAGCTAGCAGAGAGGCAGGGATGCTCAGCTGGCAGGGAGTCTTAGCTAGCAGAGAGGCAGGGATGCTCAGCAGGCAGGTTCCTGTTTCTTCTTCCTGTCCATGCAGCCACAGGATGCCCCATGCTGGGCTAGGGTGTGGTTCCTGCGGTGACATCACTATGCCCAGGTAACTCACACCCCAGTTACTGGTCCGAGGCAGTCCTGAGGATTATAGGAGGTGACGGGGAGAGGAATTACTGGTGCCGGGAAAGATTCGGCTGCTGTGACCATTTCATTCCCGTAATGATGTCATTGCCATGGCAACCATCGATCTGCTGCGCGACAAAAACAACGTATCAAAGGAAAGTTCTCCCCTGGCGCCAAGCGGTTTGGTCCTCACCGGCTGAGCGCAATTAACCCACTCATTGCCGGCCAAGTAATCCCCTCCAGGCACCGGATAAAATACCGGCCGCACGATCCCCTCCAGGGACCGGATAAAATACCGGCCGCACGATCCCCTCCAGGGACCGGATAAAATACCGGCCGCACGATCCCCTCCAGGGACTGGATAAAATACCGGCCACGTGATCCCCTCCAGGCACCGGATAAAATACCGGCCGCGCGATCCCCTCCAGGCACCGGATAAAATACCGGCCGCGCGATCCCCTCCAGGGACTGGATAAAATACCGGCCACGCGATCCCCTCAAGGGACTGGATAAAATACCGGCCACGCGATCCCCTCCAGGGACCGGATAAATTACCGGCCGCACGATCCCCTCCAGGGACCGCATAAAATACCGGCCACGCGATCCCCTCCAGGGACCGGATAAAATACCGGCCACGCGATCCCCTCCAGGGACCGGATAAAATACCGGCCGCACGATCCCCTCCAGGGACCGGATAAAATACCGGCCGCGCGATCCCCTCCAGGCACCGGATAAAATACCGGCCGCGCGATCCCCTCTAGGCACCGGATAAAATACCGGCCGCGCGATCCCCTCCTGGCACCGGATAAAATACCGGCCGCACGATCCCCTCCAGGGACCGGATAAAATACCGGCCGCACGATCCCCTCCAGGGACTGGATAAAATACCGGCCACGTGATCCCCTCCAGGCACCGGATAAAATACCGGCCGCGCGATCCCCTCCAGGCACCGGATAAAATACCGGCCGCGCGATCCCCTCCAGGCACCGGATAAAATACCGGCCGCGCGATCCCCTCCAGGCACCGGATAAAATACCGGCCGCGCGATCCCCTCAAGGGACTGGATAAAATACCGGCCACGCGATCCCCTCAAGGGACTGGATAAAATACCGGCCACGCGATCCCCTCCAGGGACCGGATAAATTACCGGCCGCACGATCCCCTCCAGGGACCGCATAAAATACCGGCCACGCGATCCCCTCCAGGGACCGGATAAAATACCGGCCGCACGATCCCCTCCAGGGACCGGATAAATTACCGGCCGCACGATCCCCTCCAGGGACCTGATAAATTACCGGCCGCACGATCCCCTCCAGGCACCGGATAAATTACCGGCCGCGCGATCCCCTCCAGGGACCGGATAAATTACCGGCCGCGCGATCCCCTCCAGGGACCGGATAAAATACCGGCCGCGCGATCCCCTCCAGGGACCGGATAAAATACCGGCCGCACGATCCCCTCCAGGGACCGCATAAAATACCGGCCACGCGATCCCCTCCAGGGACCGGATAAATTACCGGCCACGCGATCCCCTCCAGGGACCGGATAAATTACCGGCCACGTGATCCCCTCCAGGGACCGGATAAAATACCGGCTGCACGATCCCATCCAGGGACCGGATAAAATACCGGCCGCGCGATCCCCTCCAGGGACCGGATAAATTACCGGCCGCGCGATCCCCTCCAGGGACCGGATAAAATACCGGCCGCGCGATCCCCTCCAGGGACCGGATAAAATACCGGCCGCACGATCCCCTCCAGGGACCGCATAAAATACCGGCCACGCGATCCCCTCCAGGGACCGGATAAATTACCGGCCACGCGATCCCCTCCAGGGACCGGATAAATTACCGGCCACGTGATCCCCTCCAGGGACCGGATAAATTACCGGCCACGCGATCCCCTCCAGGGACCGGATAAATTACCGGCCACGTGATCCCCTCCAGGGACCGGATAAAATACCGGCTGCACGATCCCATCCAGGGACCGGATAAAATACCGGCCGCACGATCCCTTCCAGGGACCGGATAAAATACCGGCCACACGATCCCTTCCAGGGACCGGATAAAATACCGGCCACGTGATCCCTTCCAGGGACCGGATAAAATACCGGCCACGTGATCCCCTCCAGGGACCGGATAAAATACCAGCCACGCGATCCCCTCCAGGGACCGGATAAAATACCGGCCGCACGATCCCTTCCAGGGACCGGATAAAATTCCGGCCACGTAATCCTCTCCAGGGACTGGATAAAATACCGGCCGCCCGATTCCGTCCAGGGACCGGATAAAATACCGGCCACTTACACTTATTCTCCACTGTGCACATTCACTGCTGTATAACAACGCCTATTACTCTCAGCCAGACAAACTGTACTGTGAAGATAAATCATTATCAGAGAGGGGGTGAGATGACCCTGCCAGGCATTGTACACCTTAGTGACCCACCCAGACTAACCAAAAGCACTGGAACAATCAGCAGTAGTAAGCATGGGGGAGGGGCTGTGTCAGGGGGCAGTAATGGGGGGAGGGGCTGTGTCAGGGGGCAGTAATGGGGGAGGGGCTGTGTCAGGGGGCAGTAATGGGGGGAGGGGCTGTGGCAGAAATGGGGGGAGGGGCTGTGTCAGGGGGCAGTAATGGGGGGGACTGTGTCAGGGGGCAGTAATGGGGGGGACTGTGTCAGGCGGCAGTAATGGGGGGAGGGGCTGTGTCAGGGGGCAGTAATGGGGGAGAGGCTGTGTCAGGGGGCAGTAATGGGGGGATGGGCTGTGTCAGGGGGCAGTAATGGGGGGAGGGGCTGTGTCAGGGGGCAGTAATGGGAGGGGCAGTTATGGGGGGAGGGGCTGTATCAGGGGGCAGTAATGGGAGGGGCTGTGTCAGGGGGCAGTAATGGGGGGGGCTGTGTCAGGGGGCAGTAATGGGAGGGGCTGTGTCAGGGGGCAGTTATGATGGGAGGGGCTATGTCAGGGGGCAGTTATGATGGGAGAGGCTGTGTCAGGGGGCAGTAATGGGGGGGCTGTGTCAGGGGGCAGTAATGGGGGGGGGCTGTGTCAGGGGGCAGTAATGGGAGGGGGCTGTGTCAGGGGGCAGTCATTCATCATGTGCTGTGACATTGACCTCCCCCTTCTCCTGTTTGTTTTAGTTAATGCCCCTGGGGTGATGCCGGGGGCAGCTTTTCTCCCTAGTAACAGCCCCCAGGTCTGCACATGCGTGTGTGTTATAGGATGTGTGTATAATGCATGACATGGCTTGCTCTGCACACAGCCGGCATGTGTCTGTTGTCATGGTTACACTCAGGCCCTTCACCTCCTGCCACCTGCAGAGCAATGTGCCTGTGCATAGACAGTGCAGAGCAATGTGCCTGTGCATAGACAGTGCAGAGCAATGTGCCTGTGCATAGATATTGCAGAGCAATGTGCCTGTGCATAGACAGGTGCAGAGCAATGTGCCTGTGCATAGACAGTGCAGAGCAATGTGCCTGTGAATAGACAGTACATAGCAATGTGCATGGACACTGCAGAGCAATGTGAGTCAGGGATGTTGCAGAGCATTCTTTGGGTTAGGGATGTTGCAGATAGTTCTTTGGTTCTTGGATGTTGCAGAGCGTTCTTGGATATTGCAGAACGTTCTTTGGGTTAGGGATGTTGCAGAGCGTTCTTTGGTTCTTGAATGTTGCAGAGCGTTCTTTAGTTCTTGGACGTTGCAGAACATTCTTTGGGTCAGGGATGTTGCAGAGCATTCTTTGGGTTAGGGATGTTGTGGAGCGTTACTTGGGTTAGGGATGTTGCAGAGCATTCTTTGGGTTAGGGATGTTGTGGAGCGTTACTTGGGTTAGGGATGTTGCAGAGCATTCTTTGGGTTAGGGATGTTGCGGAGCGTTACTTGGGTTAGGGATGTTGCAGAGCATTCCTTGGGTTAGGGATGTTGCAGAGCATTCCTTGGGTTAGGGATGTTGCGGAGTGTTCCTTGGGTTAGCGATGTTGCAGAGCATTATTTGGGTCAGGGATGCTGCGGAGCATTCTTTGGGTCAGGGATGTTGTGGAGCATTTTTTGGTTCTTGGATGTTGCAGAGCGTTCTTTGGGTCAGGGATGTTGCGGAGCATTCTTTGGGTTAGGGATGTTGCAGAGCGTTCTTTGGTTCTTGGACGTTGCAGAGCATTCTTTGGGTTAGGGATGTTGCGGAGCGTTACTTGGGTTAGGGATGTTGCAGAGCATTCTTTGGGCTGGGGATGTTGCAGAGCGTTCTTTGGTTCTTGAATGTTGCAGAGCGTTCTTTAGTTCTTGGACGTTGCA
Organism: Pelodytes ibericus; assembly: GCA_036172795.1. Lineage (NCBI taxonomy): Eukaryota > Metazoa > Chordata > Amphibia > Anura > Pelodytidae > Pelodytes > Pelodytes ibericus. The sequence continues at coordinate 75,951,303 of CM069866.1, forward strand.
GAGCATTCTTTGGGTTAGGGATGTTGCGGAGCGTTACTTGGGTTAGGGATGTTGCAGAGCATTCTTTGGGCTGGGGATGTTGCGGAGCGTTCCTTGGGTTAGGGATGTTGCGGAGCGTTCCTTGGGTTAGGGATGTTGCAGAGCATTCCTTGGGTTAGGGATGTTGCGGAGTGTTCCTTGGGTTAGCGATGTTGCAGAGCATTATTTGGGTCAGGGATGTTGCGGAGCATTCTTTGGGTCAAGGATGTTGCGGAGCATTTTTTGGTTCTTGGATGTTGCAGAGCGTTCTTTGGGTCAGGGATGTTGCGGAGCATTCTTTGGGTCAGGGATGTTGCGGAGCATTCTTTGGGTTAGAGATGTTGCAGAGCGTTCTTTGGGTCAGGGATGTTGCAGAGCATTCCTTGGGTTAGGGATGTTACGGAGCATTCTTTGGGTTAGGGATGTTGCAGAGCGTTCTTTGGTTCTTGGACGTTGCAGAGCATTCTTTGGGTTAGGGATGTTGCGGAGCGTTACTTGGGTTAGGGATGTTGCAGAGCATTCTTTGGGCTGGGGATGTTGCAGAGCGTTCTTTGGTTCTTGAATGTTGCAGAGCGTTCTTTAGTTCTTGGACGTTGCAGAGCATTCTTTGGGTTAGGGATGTTGCGGAGCGTTACTTGGGTTAGGGATGTTGCAGAGCATTCTTTGGGCTGGGGATGTTGCGGAGCGTTCCTTGGGTTAGGGATGTTGCGGAGCGTTCCTTGGGTTAGGGATGTTGCGGAGCGTTCCTTGGGTTAGGGATGTTGCAGAGCATTCCTTGGGTTAGGGATGTTGCGGAGTGTTCCTTGGGTTAGCGATGTTGCAGAGCATTATTTGGGTCAGGGATGTTGCGGAGCATTCTTTGGGTCAAGGATGTTGCGGAGCATTTTTTGGTTCTTGGATGTTGCAGAGCGTTCTTTGGGTCAGGGATGTTGCGGAGCATTCTTTGGGTTAGAGATGTTGCAGAGCGTTCTTTGGGTCAGGGATGTTGCAGAGCATTCCTTGGGTTAGGGATGTTGCAGAGCATTCCTTGGGTCAGGGATGTTGCGGAGCATTCCTAGGGTTAGGGATGTTGCGGAGCATTCTTTGGGTCAGGGATGTTGCAGAGCATTCTTTGGGTCAGGGATGTTGCGGAGCATTCTTTGGGTCAGGGATGTTGCAGAGCATTCTTTGGGTCAGGGATGTTGCGGAGCATTCTTTGGGTCAGGGATGTTGCGGAGCATTCTTTGGGTCAGGGATGTTGCAGAGCATTGTTTGGGTCAGGGATGTTGCGGAGCATTCCTTGGGTCAGGGATGTTGCGGAGCATTCTTTGGGTCAGGGATGTTGCAGAGCATTCCTTGGGTCAGGGATGTTGCGGAGCATTCCTAGGGTTAGGGATGTTGCAGAGCATTCCTTGGGTCAGGGATGTTGCGGAGCATTCCTAGGGTTAGGGATGTTGCGGAGCATTCTTTGGGTCAGGGATGTTGCAGAGCATTCTTTGGGTCAGGGATGTTGCAGAGCATTCTTTGGGTCAGGGATGTTGCAGAGCATTCTTTGGGTCAGGAATGTTGCGGAGTGTTCCTTGGGTTAGCGATGTTGCGGAGCATTCTTTGGGTCAGGGATGTTGCGGAGCATTCTTTGGGTCAGGGATGTTGCAGAGCATTCTTTGGGTCAGGGATGTTGCAGAGCATTCTTTGGGTCAGGGATGTTGCAGAGCATTATTTGGGTCAGGGATGTTGCAGAGCATTCTTTGGGTCAGGGATGTTGCAGAGCATTATTTGGGTCAGGGATGTTGCAGAGCATTCTTTGGGTCAGGGATGTTGCAGAGCATTCTTTGGGTCAGGGATGTTGCAGAGCATTATTTGGGTCAGGGATGTTGCAGAGCATTCTTTGGGTCAGGGATGTTGCAGAGCATTCTTTGGGTCAGGGATGTTGCAGAGCATTCTTTGGGTCAGGGATGTTGCAGAGCATTCTTTGGGTCAGGGATGTTGCAGAGCATTGTTTGGGTCAGGGATGTTGCAGAGCATTCTTTGGGTCAGGGATGTTGCAGAGCATTCTTTGGGTCAGGGATGTTGCGGAGCATTCTTTGGGTCAGGGATGTTGCAGAGCATTGTTTGGGATGCTCTAGAGCTGTTTGTTGGTGCAGCAGGGGACACTGCAGAGCATTTGGTGTAGGGTTTCCACCAGGGGGAAGAACATTGAAGGAAAATCTAGTTTAAAGAAAAGTACGGAATACAAAATATTTAAATAATGTTAAAAATGATAAGGAAAAAACAGGGGAAAATGATGCTAAATGGATATTAGACCAAAGAACAAAGTGCATTATATGGATCATAGTCTGAAAACAGGTATTAATGGTAAATATGCAGCTAGTACTGGATATTACTATAATCCTGCGCTTTATAACAGGCACATATAGCAGACACCAGGGACCAATAACTGCATCCCCCACCTCCATGGTTAACTCTCGTCAGTGTGCACTCAATCTCACTTCTCTCTCTTAGAGTTTTTGTTCAGTGGCCACAAGGAATTCCACTCATCCAACAACAACATGAAGCCCCCCATCATCCCACCTGACACAGCCCACCCAACAGAAGGCAGCGCGCCCACGGAGAGTCCCGAGGAGGAAGAAGAGGAGGAGGATGATGATGATGAGGGGGGAAAGGTAAGCGACGGTCTTATACACAGATATTATTCCCTTATACACAGATATTATTCCCTTATACACAGATATTATTCCCTTATACACAGATATTATTCCCTTATACACAGATATTATACCCTTATACACAGATATTATTCCCTTATACACAGATATTATTCCCTTATACACAGATATTATTCGCTTATACACAGATATTATTCCCTTATACACAGATATTATACCCTTATACACAGATATTATTCCCTTATACACAGATATTATTCCCTTATACACAGATATTATTCGCTTATACACAGATATTATTCCCTTATACACAGATATTATACCCTTATACACAGATATTATACCCTTATACACAGATATTATTCCCTTATACACAGATATTATACCCTTATACACAGATATTATACCCTTATACACAGATATTATTCCCTTATACACAGATATTATTCGCTTATACACAGATATTATTCCCTAACAAACCCACCATTGTGTAGCCCACCCAGACAAAGCAGGGATTTCACTGCTGACCCATGAATCAACTTGTTGCCCAAATCCGTGGATTATATTCATGGAAACTGCAGAGCATCGTGACTGTGCATGGGAAACTGCAGAGCATCGTGACTGTGCATGGGAAACTGCAGAGCATCGTGACTGTGCATGAAAGATTGCAGAGCATCGTGACTGTGCATGAAAGATTGCAGAGCAATGTGACTGTGCATGGGAAACTGCAGAGCATCGTGACTGTGCATGAAAGATTGCAGAGCAATGTGACTGTGCATGGGAAACTGCAGAGCATCGTGACTGTGCATGAAAGATTGCAGAGCATCGTGACTGTGCATGAAAGATTGCAGAGCAATGTGACTGTGCATGAAAGATTGCAGAGCAATGTGACTGTGCATGAAAGATTGCAGAGCAATGTGACTGTGCATGGGAAACTGCAGAGCATCGTGACTGTGCATGAAAGATTGCAGAGCAATGTGACTGTGCATGAAAGATTGCAGAGCAATGTGACTGTGCATGGGAAACTGCAGAGCATCGTGACTGTGCATGAAAGATTTCAGAGCATCGTGACTGTGCATGAAAGATTGCAGAGCAATGTGACTGTGCATGAAAGATTGCAGAGCAATGTGACTGTGCATGGGAAACTGCAGAGCATCGTGACTGTGCATGAAAGATTGCAGAGCAATGTGACTGTGCATGAAAGATTGCAGAGCAATGTGACTGTGCATGAAAGATTGCAGAGCAATGTGACTGTGCATGAAAGATTGCAGAGCAATGTGACTGTGCATGAAAGATTGCAGAGCAATGTGACTATGCATGAAAGATTGCAGAGCAATGTGACTGTGCATGAAAGATTGCAGAGCAATGTGACTGTGCATGAAAGACTGCAGAGCAATGTGACTGTGCATGAAAGAATGCAGAGCAATGTGACTGTGCATGAAAGATTGCAGAGCAATGTGACTGTGCATGGGAAACTGCAGCACAATGTGACTGTGCATGAAAGAATGCAGATCAATGCGACTGTGCATGAAAGATTGCAGAGCAATGTTACTGTGCATGAAAGAATGCAGATCAATGCGACTGTGCATGAAAGATTGCAGAGCAATGTGACTGTGCATGGGAAACTGCAGAGCAATGTGACTGTGTATGGGAAACTGCAGCACAATGTGACTGTGCATGGGAAACTGCAGGACAATGTGACTGTGCATGGGAAACTGCAGAGCATCGTGACTGTGCATGAAAGATTGCAGAGCATTGTGACTGTGCATGAAAGATTGCAGAGCAATGTGACTGTGCATGAAAGATTGCAGAGCAATGTGACTGTGCATGGGAAACTGCAGAGCATCGTGACTGTGCATGAAAGATTGCAGAGCATCGTGACTGTGCATGAAAGATTGCAGAGCAATGTGACTGCATGAAAGATTGCAGAGCAATGTGACTGTGCATGGGAAACTGCAGAGCATCGTGACTGTGCATGAACGATTGCAGAGCAATGTGACTGTGCATGAAAGATTGCAGAGCAATGTGACTGTGCATGAAAGATTGCAGAGCAATGCGACTGTGCATGAAAGATTGCACAGCAATGTGACTGTGCATGAAAGATTGCAGAGCAATGTGACTGTGCATGAAAGACTGCAGAGCAATGTGACTGTGCATGAAAGAATGCAGAGCAATGCGACTGTGCATGAAAGATTGCAGAGCATCGTGACTGTGCATGAAAGATTGCAGAGCAATGTGACTGTGCATGAAAGATTGCAGAGCAATGTGACTGTGCATGAAAGATTGCAGAGCAATGTGACTGTGCATGGGAAACTGCAGAGCAATGTGACTGTGTATGGGAAACTGCAGCACAATGTGACTGTGCATGAAAGATTGCAGAGCATCGTGACTGTGCATGAAAGATTGCATGAGATCCTTGGGCCAGGGAGCCACATTTATCAGACAAGTGAAGCGGTTGGCACTGGGATTAGTTACATTTTGTCTGCTGATGATTGACGCACTTTATTACAGGGGCTGGCCCCCCAGGTCAGAGAGGAGGTGGGCTCTCACATTTGGAATATTTGGATTAACGCCGTTTTATCTTATTCCAGAAATGCTTCAAGTCGCCCAATGGTTTTATGTGCGAATCCAAAGCCAATTCCAGTAACTATGACATCACCGAGCTTGCTACGTCCTCACTCATTGGTAAGACGCCACTGGAAGCGAGCTAGCTGCGTCACTGAATGTAGTAATGTGATCTCATTGCCCTGCCAAGTGACCCTGCGTTACCCAGGCAGAGGTAGGTGACCCTGCGTTACCCAGGCAGAGGTAGGTGACCCTGCGTTACCCAGGCAGAGGTAGGTGACCCTGCGTTACCCAGGCAGAGGTAGGTGACCCTGCTTTCCCAGGCAGAGGTAGGTGACCCTGCTTTACCCAGGCAGAGGTAGGTGACCCTGTGTTACCCAGGCAGAGGTAGGTGACCCTGCGTTACCCAGGCAGAGGTAGGTGACCCTGTGTTACCCAGGCAGAGGTAGGTGACCCTGCTTTCCCAGGCAGAGGTAGGTGACCCTGCTTTCCCAGGCAGAGGTAGGTGACCCTGAGTTACCCAGGCAGAGGTAGGTGACCCTGAGTTACCCAGGCAGAGGTAGGTGACCCTGTGTTACCCAGGCAGAGGTAGGTGACCCTGAGTTACCCAGGCAGAGGTAGGTGACCCTGTGTTACCCAGGCAGAGGTAGGTGACCCTGCGTTACCCAGGCAGAGGTAGGTGACCCTGTGTTACCCAGGCAGAGGTAGGTGACCCTGCTTTCCCAGGCAGAGGTAGGTGACCCTGCTTTCCCAGGCAGAGGTAGGTGACCCTGAGTTACCCAGGCAGAGGTAGGTGACCCTGTGTTACCCAGGCAGAGGTAGGTGACCCTGTGTTACCCAGGCAGAGGTAGGTGACCCTGAGTTACCCAGGCAGAGGTAGGTGACCCTGAGTTACCCAGGCAGAGGTAGGTGACCCTGCTTTCCCAGGCAGAGGTAGGTGACCCTGAGTTACCCAGGCAGAGGTAGGTGACCCTGCTTTCCCAGGCAGAGGTAGGTGACCCTGAGTTACCCAGGCAGAGGTAGGTGACCCTGCTTTCCCAGGCAGAGGTAGGTGACCCTGTGTTACCCAGGCAGAGGTAGGTGACCCTGAGTTACCCAGGCAGAGGTAGGTGACCCTGAGTTACCCAGGCAGAGGTAGGTGACCCTGCGTTACCCAGGCAGAGGTAGGTGACCCTGTGTTACCCAGGCAGAGGTAGGTGACCCTGCTTTCCCAGGCAGAGGTAGGTGACCCTGCTTTCCCAGGCAGAGGTAGGTGACCCTGTGTTACCCAGGCAGAGGTAGGTGACCCTGAGTTACCCAGGCAGAGGTAGGTGACCCTGTGTTACCCAGGCAGAGGTAGGTGACCCTGTGTTACCCAGGCAGAGGTAGGTGACCCTGAGTTACCCAGGCAGAGGTAGGTGACCCTGCTTTCCCAGGCAGAGGTAGGTGACCCTGAGTTACCCAGGCAGAGGTAGGTGACCCTGCTTTCCCAGGCAGAGGTAGGTGACCCTGAGTTACCCAGGCAGAGGTAGGTGACCCTGTGTTACCCAGGCAGAGGTAGGTGACCCTGAGTTACCCAGGCAGAGGTAGGTGACCCTGAGTTACCCAGGCAGAGGTAGGTGACCCTGAGTTACCCAGGCAGAGGTACAGTACAGACCATTGGCTAATGGGGAAATATGAATTTGCAGCAGAGATGCTGAATGTCCTGTTCCTGCCTGAACTCAGGTGAGTCATCCAGTTGCCCCCATTATTTCTTTCGTTACAATCCAATGTCTTTGCAGGTCTGGTGCAAACCATTAAAGATCACATCACCAAGCCTACCGCCATGGCGAGGGGGAGGGTGGCGCACCTCATTGAGTGGAAGGGTTGGAATGCGGCCCAGTCTGGCTGGGACCCATCCATAACCGATGAAGAGAATTATTCGGACCTGACCGACGAGCTGAAGGAAGCGCGTTTCGCCGCTGGTATGGCGCTTGGCCTTATACATTACGATCTGTGATTCTTGGCAATACATCATATGACTCTCTGTATATTCTGTCAGGGGTCGCTGAGCAGTTTGCCATCACCGAGGCGACGCTAAGTGCTTGGTCCTCCCTTGACGACGATGAAATGCATTATGGGTTAGGATCGCAAGATGTTCACCAAATTCAAGGTTTGTAAAAGGCCTGGAATAACAACCAGCTGAAAGAAGCAAAGGACAACTGTCTGCAACAAATACCTTCTGTTTGATTGAAAGATTGTATGAAGTGCAGGCATTGTAACTGCATTAATGAAAGGATATAAATAAAGTGCTTTATTGAGCCTTCTTTGCTCTGTATAGCTCTATCAGGAGGCTGAATCTTGGGTTAAAGGAAGATCTGACCTAAGGTTCTAAACAACATGTCTGCCCCCTGATAGAGCTATACAGAGCAAAGATTCTAAACAACATGTCCGCCCCCTGATAGAGCTATACAGAGCAGAGATTCTAAACAACATGTCCGCCCCCTGATAGAGCTATACAGAGCAAAGATTCTAAACAACATGTCCGCCCCTTGATAGAGCTATACAGAGCAAAGATTCTAAACATGTCCACCCCCTGATAGAGCTATACAGAGCAAAGATTCTAAACAACATGTCTGCCCTCTGATAGAGCTATACAGAGCAAAGATTCTAAACAACATGTCCACCGCTGATAGAGCTATACAGAGCAAAGATTCTAAACAGCATGTCTGCCCCCTGATAGAGCTATACAGAGCAAAGATTCCAAACAACATGTCCACCCCTGATAGAGCTATACAGAGCAAAGATTCTAAACAGCATGTCTGCCCCCTCATAGAGCTATACAGAGCAAAGATTCTAAACAGCACGTCTGCCCCCTGATAGAGCTATACAGAGCAAAGATTCCAAACAACATATCTGCCCCCTGATAGAGCTATACAGAGCAAAGATTCTAAACAACATGTCCACCCCTGATAGAGCTATACAGAGCAAAGAGGGCTCATTACTATACCTTTTTTGTATTCTTTCAATAAAGCATTTCTGTTTAAAATGACTATACTTTCCATTAAAGGGACCTTCATTGTTTGCTACAGTTGGGCTCTCTAGAGAGAGAGCCAACATCTGAGTCTGTGTCATGGGCCTTGCCCTGGAAATAAGGTTTACCACTTCTAATGGCCTCCATTGACACTGACGTGCCAGTAAAATACCGGCTGGCTGGCCATCCTGTTGGGAGCGATAGCACTGTAGCTTATTGTCCCATGTCTTGAATGTTGGATAATGAAAATTGGGATGGCTGGGGCTCAGCATTTACATACCTGGTCACAGGGTGATGTCATACACAGGAGACAGTACAAAGATCCATGCTCAGGATTGAGTCTCAGAGCGAGCGGAGCCTGTTACCAGCTGTATGTGAGCGAGGAGTAATTGAGAGAATCCCCAGCGCGTTTCATGTCAGCCTCCGGGGGCTTCAATCCTGGAAACCAACACAGCAGAGCAGATTCTATTCCTGGCTCTGCTGATTAATGCCACTAACCCAGTTCTGTGTGTGACAGGAAGTTTGTATGTGTAGCGTGATTGGGGACAAGACTCAGGAATCTGGGTCATGCCGAAATAATAAATACCAGGCGCCAAGTTACCTTCACCTGCTGAACGGTGCCAGTCACAGAGCGGCCTGCATGGCGCAAGCAGGGGCAGTAACGCTCGCTCTGATTGCATGTGTGCGTATCGAGCACAGCTAGTGCACTCAGAGCTCCCACACTCAGAGCTCCCACACCCAGAGCTCCCACACTCAGAGCTCCCACACTCAGAACTTCCACACTCAGAGCTCCCACAAATCACAATACTTAATATTACTGCCATTTAATCCATAAGCTCAACCTTATTGTTACATAGCAATTTGGTTGAAAAAAGACTTCCGGCCAACAAGTTCAACCCTTTTCCTATTCCATGTTACTGCTTATTTCACCAATTTCTAATTCTGCTTTAATGGGGAAAAACTCCTTCTTGACTCCAAGTGGCAATTAGATTTCTCCTTGGATCAGCAAACAAGACAGATATACTGACAGATAAGGTACAGAGACTGATAGACAGATATACTGACAGATAAGGTACAGAGACTGATAGACAGATATACTGACAGATAAGGTACAGAGATTGATAGACAGATATACTGACAGATAAGGTACAGAGACTGATAGACAGATATACTGACAGATAAGGTACTGAGACTGATAGACAGATATACTGACAGATAAGGTACAGAGACTGATAGACAGATATCCTGACAGATAAGGTACAGAGACTGATAGACAGATATACTGACAGATAAGGTACAGAGATTGATAGACAGATATACTGACAAATAAGGTACAGAGATTGATAGACAGATATACTGACAGATAAGGTACAGAGACTGATAGACAGATATACTGACAGATAAGGTACAGAGACTGATAGACAGATATACTGACAGATAAGGTACAGAGATTGATAGACAGATATACTGACAGATAAGGTACAGAGATTGATAGACAGATATACTGACAGATAAGGTACAGAGATTGATAGACAGATATACTGACAGATAAGGTACAGAGACTGATAGACAGATATACTGACAGATAAGGTACAGAGACTGATAGACAGATATACTGACAGATAAGGTACAGAGACTGATAGACAGATATACTGACAGATAAGGTACAGAGATTGATAGATATACTGACAGATAAGGTTACAGAGATTGATAGATATACTGACAGATAAGGTACAGAGATTGACAGACAGATATACTGACAGATAAGGTACAGAGACTGATAGACAGATATACTGACAGATAAGGTACAGAGATTGATAGACAGATATACTGACAGATAAGGTACAGAGACTGATAGACAGATATACTGACAGATAAGATACAGAGATTGATAGACAGATATACTGACAGATAAGGTACAGAGACTGATAGACAGATATACTGACAGATAAGGTACAGAGATTGATAGACAGATATACTGACAGATAAGGTACAGAGACTGACAGACAGATATACTGACAGATAAGGTACAGAGATTGATAGACAGATATACTGACAGATAAGGTACAGAGACTGATAGACAGATATTCTGACAGATAAGATACAGAGATTGATAGACAGATATACTGACAGATAAGGTACAGAGATTGATAGACAGATATACTGACAGATAAGGTACAGAGACTGATAGACAGATATACTGACAGATAAGATAAAGAGATTGATAGACAGATATACTGACAGATAAGGTACAGAGACCGATAGACAGATATACTGACATATAAGGTACAGAGATTGATAGACAGATATACTGACAGATAAGGTACAGAGACCGATAGACAGATATACTGACATATAAGGTACAGAGATTGATAGACAGATATACTGACAGATAAGGTACAGAGATTGATAGACAGATATACTGACAGATAAGGTACAGAGACCGATAGACAGATATACTGACATATAAGGTACAGAGATTGATAGACAGATATACTGACAGATAAGGTACAGAGACTGATAGACAGATATACTGACAGATAAGGTATAGAGATTGATAGACAGATATACTGACAGATAAGGTACAGAGACTGATAGACAGATATACTGACATATAAGGTACAGAGATTGATAGACAGATATACTGACAGATAAGGTACAGAGACTGATAGACAGATATACTGACAGATAAGGTATAGAGATTGATAGACAGATATACTGACAGATAAGGTACAGAGATTGATAGACAGATATACTGACAGATAAGGTACAGAGACTGATAGACAGATAAACTGACAGATAAGGTACAGAGATTGATAGACAGATATACTGACAGATAAGGTACAGAGACTGATAGACCGATATACTGACAGATAAGGTACAGAGATTGATAGACAGATATACTGACAGATAAGGTAGAGAGACTGATAGACAGATATACTGACAGATAAGGTACAGAGACTGATAGACAGATATACTGACAGATAAGGTACAGAGACTGATAGACAGATATACTGACAGATAAGGTACAGAGATTGATAGACAGATATACTGACAGATAAGGTACAGAGATTGATAGACAGATATACTGACAGATAAGGTACAGAGACTAATAGACAGATATACTGACAGATAAGGTACAGAGACTGATAGACAGATATACTGACAGATAAGGTACAGAGATTGATAGACAGATATACTGACAGATAAGATGATTAGTTAATTAAGACAGTATATAAAATGGCCAAGAGAGAGATTTTCTATCTAGACAAATATAACCTTTCTAGCAGTCTGTTTGTTTGTCTAAGGAGTGAATTGATGTGAATACAAACCTATATATTAAAGTTGATGACGTGTTTGTTATAAGTGGATGTTAAGAACCTCTGTCTTTTCCTTGCAGATCTGGAGAGTCTCTACCTCCAGGGCAGGCTGCTGAGTTATGCTCACGGAGCCTGCCGATCGGATCTGGGAGGAAGTCTTCCTGGCCTGTCTTACTCCTCGGCTGTGTCGCTGGCTGTGGCACCTCAGCAACTGCTCCCCGCGGAGGCGTGGGATGTGTCCGAGGGGCCCCCAGCCCAGTGCCCACTATTCAACGGCGCCCAAAGCAGCAGCTCCGACAATTCCAAAGCACCAGCCACGGGAGAGGGGGATACGGCCCCCGAATTCTGCAAACCAAGACTCAACTGCTCACTGCACTATGTGGACAGCAGCTCCCTCTCCGAGGACGAGGTGTTTTATAACTGAGACTCTTCCCAAAGAAGCAGGAGGTCCCACCCGCCAGGTGCTGGTCATACTGACCTCTGCACCCATCATATGTTGTCTGGGACTATCCAAGACCAGTACCGCCGGGGGCATCTGGCCTCCAAACACGCAATCTACCTGACATTATTAGACGGTAAGAATGTATTGTACAGAGCGTTTATGGAGATGACCCTCAATCCTGCTCTGTCGGACAATATCCCATATCATGGAACCCGTGGGACGTTCCCCAGAGGCGTGAAGCAGGCGTGTGGATATCCTAAAATACAGATCTGACGCACTTTTTTTTTTCATTTTCAAACTCTCCAGAAACCAAGTTAAACAGGAGAGTTCACACATTGCCAACGCGTTTCTACATCACGTGGATCAGCCTTATTTTCTGGAATGTGTTTGGCGGTACAGTGTGTATTAGCGTGACGTTCCCTGTGCACCTGAGGATGTCTGGTTGTCTTCACACCTGTTCCGTGACCCCCCCCCCCCCCCCCCCCACACACGATGCACTGCTCTGTGCAGGTGATAGATAGATATATATTTTTGTATGTTGTCTATGAAGCAATGTGGATTAGTGAGCACAGTTCACCCTAACTTTCCATGTCTCTTTCATCCTGTATTCACTGACACATCAGCGAAAGGCACCCCCTATATCTAATAAAACTGTGTCACATACTGGGCGAGTATTTATATTAGGCTGTGCTTCATAATAACACTGCTAACCATTCCATGCATGCAAGCAGGTGCTCTGCAGCCTAGATTCCCATGGGCTCCACTCCAGTGCCACCTAGTGGCTGTTGTTGGAAGTGCACGGAGATGATTCTGTACAGTGTTCTTAATTGTATTATTCCAATCTACAAAGGGTTAACAAACTCTGAAATACAAAGTATCCAGTATGGTCATTAAAAAAGAAACCTCCATCCCAGAAACTGGAACAATCACAATAAATACAGTGTAAGTGGATACAGAGGGTGAGCAGGGGTCCTGGAGGGTACACACAATGTCTAAACTCTCCATTAAATCCTCTGTATGTCCTACGTCTGCCTGATACAGTCCTATGAATAAACTGGAAATGAGACGGGGGTATATTCGATGCTGGGGCAGAGCTCGAAAAGTGATGTAAATGAACATTCCATTGGTTTCCATGGGAACTCTGTATTATGGTATCATTCCTGGGGGGAAAGTTCTAAAAGTGATGTCATCAGCAGGAACATTCCATTGGTTTCCATGGTGATTGCGGGGCAAAGTGTAATCAGCAGGAACATTCCATTGGTTTCCATGGTGATTGTGGGGCAGAGTGTAATTAGCCGGAACATTCCATTGGTTTCCATGGTGATTCTGGGGCAAAGTGTAATCAGCAGGAACATTCCATTGGTTTCCATGGTGATTCTGGGGTAAAGTTCTAAAAGTGATGTAATCAGCAGGAACATTCCATTGGTTTCCATGGTGATTCTGGGGTAAAGTTCTAAAAGTGATGTAATCAGCAGGAACATTCCATTGGTTTCCATGGTGATTCTGGGGTAAAGTTCTAAAAGTGATGTAATCAGCAGGAACATTCCATTGGTTTCCATGGTGATTCTGGGGCAAAGTGTAATCAGCAGGAACATTCTATTGGTTTCCATGGTGACTGAACCATGTTTAAAACAGTTCCCCAGTACTGATTGTTATAAATCATGTTCCTGCTGGATGCCCCCTCCAGGCTCACGGAGGTCCAGTTGCAGGGTTATTTGGGGTTTGCCAGATCCTCGATTGCTTTCTTCAACTGAAAGAGAAAGCATTGTGCGTTACTCCCTGTGTCTGGCTTAATGTACATACATACATACATGCATACATACATACATAGATACATACATGCATGGATACATACATACATACATAGACACATACATGCATACATACATGCATATATACATACATGCATACATACATACATACATGCATAGATACATACATGCATGCATAGATACATACATGCATGGATACATACATACATGGATACATACATACATACATACATACATGCATGGATACATACATACATACCTACATACATGCATGCATACATACATACCTACATGCATAGATACATACATACATGCATAGATACATACATACATACATAGATACATACATACATACATAGACACATACATACATGCATACATACATAGGTGTATGTTGGCCCAGACAATCAAAGTCACAAGCTGGGATTTGGACTAGTGCTCACTGAATACAGGTTTCTGTGGGAGGGGAGCTAGCTCCTGCCCCCTGCATCTCTGCCACACGTGGCCCTGGCGCTGGTTTAACTAGTGCTAGGCGTGTGTCACCAGCACATGTATGACTTATTCTCTGGGCAGGTTATACCTCCTTCCGTGTAACGTGTCCCACAATCTTCCCAAACTTGGTGACAAACGCTTGCTGGAGACTGAGCAGCTCGAACAGGTGATGGGCCTGCAAAGCAGAAAGACAAAGCTTACATACGTGTGCTGGGAGCTGTAACACGCATGACAGAGCTGGAAGCAGATCCCAGACATACCTCATGTAGAGACGTCCATGTGGAGAGCTGGAAGGTGACTGGCTCGATGGAGCATCCATCCTTCAGCTTACCCTCACACACACTCTGTGGGAGAATCACAGGAATCATTAACACAGCATGTCTGGGTGCAGGGCCCGGTACAGCCTCTCTTCACCAAGGATTGATTAAAGGGTAACTCTTACAACCTGAAAGATTGCAACAAGTGCAGAGATTTTGTTTGTTGATTTTGTATAGCTCTATCAGGGGGCGGACATGTTGTTTAGAATCTTTGCTCTGTATAGCTCTATCAGGGGGCGGACATGTTGTTTAGAATCTTTGCTCTGTATAGCTCTATCAGGGGGCGGACATGTTGTTTAGAATCTTTGCTCTGTATAGCTCTATCAGGGGGCCGGAGATGTTTTTTGGAATCTTTGCTCTGTATAGCACTATCATGGGGCGGACATGTTTAGAATCTTTGCTCTGTATAGCTCTATCAGGGGCGGACAAGTTTTTTGGAATCTTTGCTCTGTATAGCTCTATCAGGGGGCGGAGATGTTGTTTGGAATCTTTGCTATTTATAGCTCTATCAGGGGGCAGACATGTTGTTTAGAATCTTTGGCCTGTATAGCTCTATCAGGGGGCGGATATGTTGTTTAGAATCTTTGCTCTGTATAGTTCTATCAGGGGGCAGACATGTTGTTTAGAATCTTTGCTCTGTATAGCTCTATCAGGGGGCGGAGATGTTGTTTGGAATCTTTGCTCTTTATAGCTCTATCAGGGGGCAGACATGTTGTTTAGAATCTTTGCTCTGTATAGCTCTATCAGGGGGCGGAGATGTTGTTTGGAATCTTTGCTATTTATAGCTCTATCAGGGGCAGACATGTTGTTTAGAATCTTTGGCCTGTATAGCTCTATCAGGGGGCGGATATGTTGTTTAGAATCTTTGCTCTGTATAGTTCTATCAGGGGGTGGACATGTTGTTTAGAATCTTTGCTCTGTATAGCTCCATCAGGGGGTGGACATGTTGTTTAGAATCTTTGCTCTGTATAGCTCTAACAGGGGGCGGAGATGTTGGTTAGAATCTTTGCTCTTTATAGCTCTATCAGGGGGCAGACATGTTGTTTAGAATCTTTGCTCTGTATAGCTCTATCAGGGGGCGGAGATGTTGGTTAGAATCTTTGCTCTGTATAGCTCTATCAGGGGGCAGACATGTTGTTTAGAATCTTTGCTCTGTATAGCTCTATCAGGGGGCAGACATGTTGTTTAGAATCTTTGCTCTGTATAGCTCTATCAGGGGGTGGACATGTTGTTTAGAATCTTTGCTCTGTATAGCTCTATCAGGAGGAGGACATGTTGTTTAGAATCTTTGCTCTGTATAGCTCTATCAGGGGGAGGACATGTTGTTTAGAATCTTTGCTCTGGATAGCTCTATCAGGGAGCAGACATGTTGTTTAGAATCTTTGCTCTGTATAGCTCTATCAGGGGGCAGACATGTTGTTTAGAATCTTTGCTCTGGATAGCTCTATCAGGGGGCGGACATGTTGTTTGGAATCTTGGGTTGGATGAAGGAAGATCTGACCCAACATGTCAGTTAATAAGGTGCTTTATTTGTATTCTTTCATTTCTACACTTGCATAGTTGCCAACATTGGCCATGTTTCCAGGGACACATATTGTTCCACATGCTGCAGACAGAGCATGCAAAGTGCAGCCCGGCAGTATGTAGGATGGATATATACACAGACACAATCCAATTAATTAATGATGGTAGGTCCTATGAGATCTCTACCCTGATTAATTAATTGGATTGTGTGTGTGTATATACATCCTACATACTGCCGGGCTGCACTTTACATGAATTGGATTGTGTCTGTGTGTATATACATCCTACATACTGCCGGGCTGCACTTTACATGAATTGGATTGTGTGTGTGTGTATATACATCCTACATACTGCCGGGCTGCACTTTACATGAATTGGATTGTGTGTGTGTGTATATACATCCTACATACTGCCGGGCTGCACTTTACATGAATTGGATTGTCTGTGTGTGTGTGTGTGTATACATCCTACATACTGCCGGGCTGCACTTTACATGAATTGGATTGTGTGTGTGTGTATATACATCCTACATACTGCCGGGCTGCACTTTACATGAATTGGATTGTGTGTGTGTGTATATACATCCTACATACTGCCGGGCTGCACTTTACATGAATTGGATTGTGTGTGTGTGTATATACATCCTACATACTGCCGGGCTGCACTTTACATGAATTGGATTGTGTGTGTGTGTATATACATCCTACATACTGCCAGGCTGCACTTTACATGAATTGGATTGTGTGTGTGTGTATATACATCCTACATACTGCCGGGCTGCACTTTACATGAATTGGATTGTGTCTGTGTGTGTGTATATACATCCTACATACTGCCGGGCTGCACTTTACATGAATTGGATTGTGTCTGTGTGTGTGTATATTCATCCTACATACTGCCGGGCTGCACTTTACATGAATTGGATTGTGTGTCTGTGTAAATACATCCTACATACTGCCAGGCTGCACTTTACATGAATTGGATTGTGTGTGTGTGTATATACATCCTACATACTGCCAGGCTGCACTTTACATGAATTGGATTGTGTGTGTGTATATACATCCTACATACTGCCGGGCTGCACTTTACATGAATTGGATTGTGTGTGTGTATATATACATCCTACATACTGCCGGGCTGCACTTTACATGAATTGGATTGTGTGTGCGTATATACATCCTACATACTGCCGGGCTGCACTTTACATGAATTGGATTGTGTGTGTGTCTGTGTACATACATCCTACATACTGCCAGGCTGCACTTTACATGAATTGGATTGTGTCTGTGTGTGTATATACATCCTACATACTGCCAGGCTGCACTTTACATGAATTGGATTGTGTCTGTGTGTATATACATCCTACATACTGCCGGGCTGCACTTTACATGAATGGATTGTGTGTGTGTGTATATACATCCTACATACTGCCAGGCTGCACTTTACATGAATTGGATTGTGTGTGTGTGTGTATATACATCCTACATACTGCCGGGCTGCACTTTACATGAATTGGATTGTGTGTGTGTGTATATACATCCTACATACTGCCGGGCTGCACGTTACATGAATTGGATTGTGTCTGTGTGTATATCCATCCTACATACTGCCGGGCTGCACTTTACATGAATTGGATTGTCTGTGTGTGTATATACATCCTACATACTGCCGGGCTGCACGTTACATGAATTGGATTGTGTGTGTGTGTATATACATCCTACATACTGCCGGGCTGCACTTTACATGAATTGGATTGTGTCTGTGTGTATATACATCCTACATACTGCCGGGCTGCACTTTACATGAATTGGATTGTGTCTGTGTGTATATACATCCTACATACTGCCAGGCTGCACTTTACATGAATTGGATTGTGTGTGTGTGTATATACATCCTACATACTGCCGGGCTGCACGTTACATGAATTGGATTGTGTGTGTGTATATACATCCTACATACTGCCGGGCTGCACGTTACATGAATTGGATTGTGTGTGTGTATATACATCCTACATACTGCCGGGCTGCACTTTACATGAATTGGATTGTGTGTGTGTGTATATACATCCTACATACTGCCAGGCTGCACTTTACATGAATTGGATTGTGTGTGTGTGTGTGTGTGTGTGTGTGTGTGTGTGTATATACATCCTACATACTGCCGGGCTGCACTTTACATGAATTGGATTGTGTGTGTGTCTGTGTACATACATCCTACATACTGCCAGGCTGCACTTTACATGAATTGGATTGTGTCTGTGTGTGTATATACATCCTACATACTGCCAGGCTGCACTTTACATGAATTGGATTGTGTCTGTGTGTATATACATCCTACATACTGCCGGGCTGCACTTTACATGAATGGATTGTGTGTGTGTGTATATACATCCTACATACTGCCAGGCTGCACTTTACATGAATTGGATTGTGTGTGTGTGTGTATATACATCCTACATACTGCCGGGCTGCACTTTACATGAATTGGATTGTGTGTGTGTGTATATACATCCTACATACTGCCGGGCTGCACGTTACATGAATTGGATTGTGTCTGTGTGTATATCCATCCTACATACTGCCGGGCTGCACTTTACATGAATTGGATTGTCTGTGTGTGTATATACATCCTACATACTGCCGGGCTGCACGTTACATGAATTGGATTGTGTGTGTGTGTATATACATCCTACATACTGCCGGGCTGCACTTTACATGAATTGGATTGTGTCTGTGTGTATATACATCCTACATACTGCCGGGCTGCACTTTACATGAATTGGATTGTGTCTGTGTGTATATACATCCTACATACTGCCAGGCTGCACTTTACATGAATTGGATTGTGTGTGTGTGTATATACATCCTACATACTGCCGGGCTGCACGTTACATGAATTGGATTGTGTGTGTGTATATACATCCTACATACTGCCGGGCTGCACGTTACATGAATTGGATTGTGTGTGTGTATATACATCCTACATACTGCCGGGCTGCACTTTACATGAATTGGATTGTGTGTGTGTGTATATACATCCTACATACTGCCAGGCTGCACTTTACATGAATTGGATTGTGTGTGTGTGTGTGTGTGTGTGTGTGTGTGTGTGTATATACATCCTACATACTGCCGGGCTGCACTTTACATGAATTGGATTGTGTGTGTGTGTGTGTATATACATCCTACATACTGCCAGGCTGCACTTTACATGAATTGGATTGTGTGTGTGTGTATATCCATCCTACATACTGCCAGGCTGCACTTTACATGAATTGGATTTTGTGTGTGTGTGTGTGTATATACATCCTACATACTGCCGGGCTGCACTTTACATGAATTGGATTGTGTGTGTGTATATACATCCTACATACTGCGGGGCTGCACTTTACATGAATTGGATTGTGTGTGTGTGTATATATACATCCTACATACTGCGGGGCTGCACTTTACATGAATTGGATTGTGTGTGTGTGTATATACATCCTACATACTGCCAGGCTGCACTTTACATGAATTGGATTGTGTGTGTGTATATACATCCTACATACTGCTGGGCTGCACTTTACATGAATTGGATTGTGTGTGTGTGTATTTACATCCTACATACTGCCGGGCTGCACTTTACATGAATTGGATTGTGTGTGTGTGTATATACATCCTACATACTGCCGGGCTGCACTTTACATGAATTGGATTGTGTGTGTGTGTATATACATCCTACATACTGCCGGGCTGCACATTACATGAATTGGATTGTGTGTGTGTGTATATACATCCTACATACTGCCGGGCTGCACTTTACATTAATTGGATTGTGTGTATATACATCCTACATACTGCCGGGCTTCACTTTACATGAATTGGATTGTGTGTGTGTATATACATCCTACATACTGCCAGGCTGCACTTTACATGAATTGGATTGTGTGTGTGTGTGTGTATATATACATCCTACATACTGCTGGGCTGCACTTTACATGAATTGGATTGTGTGTGTGTGTGTGTATATACATCCTACATACTGCCGGGATGCACTTTACATGAATTGGATTGTGTGTGTGTGTATATACATCCTACATACTGCCGGGCTGCACTTTACATGAATTGGATTGTGTGTGTGTGTATATACATCCTACATACTGCCGGGCTGCACTTTAAATGAATTGGATTGTGTGTGTGTGTGTGTATATACATCCTACATACTGCCGGGCTGCACTTTACATGAATTGGATTGTGTGTCTGTGTGTATATACATCCTACATACTGCCGGGCTGCACTTTACATGAATTGGATTGTGTGTGTGTATATACATCCTACATACTGCCAGGCTGCACTTTACATGAATTGGATTGTGTGTGTGTGTATATCCATCCTACATACTGCCAGGCTGCACTTTACATGAATTGGATTGTGTGTGTGAGTGTGTGTATATACATCCTACATACTGCCGGGCTGCACTTTACATGAATTGGATTGTGTGTGTGTATATACATCCTACATACTGCGGGGCTGCACTTTACATGAATTGGATTGTGTGTGTGTGTATATATACATCCTACATACTGCGGGGCTGCACTTTACATGAATTGGATTGTGTGTGTGTGTATATACATCCTACATACTGCCAGGCTGCACTTTACATGAATTGGATTGTGTGTGTGTGTGTGTATATACATCCTACATACTGCTGGGCTGCACTTTACATGAATTGGATTGTGTGTGTGTGTATTTACATCCTACATACTGCCGGGCTGCACTTTACATGAATTGGATTGTGTGTGTGTGTATATACATCCTACATACTGCCGGGCTGCACTTTACATGAATTGGATTGTGTGTGTGTGTATATACATCCTACATACTGCCGGGCTGCACATTACATGAATTGGATTGTGTGTGTGTGTATATACATCCTACATACTGCCGGGCTGCACTTTACATTAATTGGATTGTGTGTATATACATCCTACATACTGCCGGGCTTCACTTTACATGAATTGGATTGTGTGTGTGTATATACATCCTACATACTGCCAGGCTGCACTTTACATGAATTGGATTGTGTGTGTGTGTGTGTATATATACATCCTACATACTGCTGGGCTGCACTTTACATGAATTGGATTGTGTGTGTGTGTGTGTATATACATCCTACATACTGCCGGGATGCACTTTACATGAATTGGATTGTGTGTGTGTGTATATACATCCTACATACTGCCGGGCTGCACTTTACATGAATTGGATTGTGTGTGTGTGTATATACATCCTACATACTGCCGGGCTGCACTTTAAATGAATTGGATTGTGTGTGTGTGTGTGTATATACATCCTACATACTGCCGGGCTGCACTTTACATGAATTGGATTGTGTGTCTGTGTGTATATACATCCTACATACTGCCGGGCTGCACTTTACATGAATTGGATTGTGTGTATATACATCCTACATACTGCCGGGCTGCACTTTACATGAATTGGATTCTGTGTGTGTGTATATACATCCTACATACTGCCGGGCTGCACTTTACATGAATTGGATTGTGTGTGTGTGTATATACATCCTACATACTGCCAGGCTGCACTTTACATGAATTGGATTGTGTGTGTGTGTGTGTATATACATCCTACATACTGCCGGGCTGCACGTTACATGAATTGGATTGTGTGTGTGTATATACATCCTACATACTGCCGGGCTGCACTTTACATGAATTGGATTGTGTGTGTGTGTGTATATACATCCTACATACTGCCAGGCTGCACTTTACATGAATTGGATTGTGTGTGTGTGTGTGTGTGTGTGTGTGTGTGTGTGTGTGTATACATCCTACATACTGCCGGGCTGCACTTTACATGAATTGGATTGTGTGTGTGTGTGTGTGTGTGTATATCCATCCTACATACTGCCAGGCTGCACTTTACATGAATTGGATTGTGTGTGTGTGTATATCCATCCTACATACTGCCAGGCTGCACTTTACATGAATTGGATTGTGTGTCTGTGTGTGTGTGTATATACATCCTACATACTGCCGGGCTGCACTTTACATGAATTGGATTGTGTGTGTGTATATACATCCTACATACTGCGGGGCTGCACTTTACATGAATTGGATTGTGTGTGTGTGTGTGTATATACATCCTACATACTGCGGGGCTGCACTTTACATGAATTGGATTGTGTGTGTGTGTATATACATCCTACATACTGCCAGGCTGCACTTTACATGAATTGGATTGTGTGTGTGTGTGTGTGTGTGTGTGTGTGTGTATATACATCCTACATACTGCTGGGCTGCACTTTACATGAATTGGATTGTGTGTGTGTGTGTATATACATCCTACATACTGCCGGGCTGCACTTTACATGAATTGGATTGTGTGTGTGTGTATATCCATCCTACATACTGCCGGGCTGCACTTTACATGAATTGGATTGTGTGTGTGTATATACATCCTACATACTGCCGGGCTGCACATTACATGAATTGGATTGTGTGTGTGTATATACATCCTACATACTGCCGGGCTGCACTTTACATGAATTGGATTGTGTGTATATACATCCTACATACTGCCGGGCTGCACTTTACATGAATTGGATTGTGTGTGTGTGTATATACATCCTACATACTGCCAGGCTGCACTTTACATGAATTGGATTGTGTGTGTGTGTATATACATCCTACATACTGCCGGGCTGCACTTTACATGAATTGGATTGTGTGTGTGTGTGTATATACATCCTACATACTGCCGGGCTGCACTTTAAATGAAGTGGATTGTGTGTGTGTGTGTATATACATCCTACATACTGCCGGGCTGCACTTTACATGAATTGGATTGTGTGTCTGTGTGTATATACATCCTACATACTGCCGGGCTGCACTTTACATGAATTGGATTGTGTGTATATACATCCTACATACTGCCGGGCTGCACTTTACATGAATTGGATTGTGTGTGTGTGTATATACATCCTACATACTGCCGGGCTGCACTTTACATGAATTGGATTGTGTGTGTGTGTATATACATCCTACATACTGCCGGACTGCACTTTACATGAATTGGATTGTGTGTGTGTGTGTATATACATCCTACATACTGCCAGGCTGCACTTTACATGAATTGGATTGTGTGTGTGTGTGTGTGTATATACATCCTACATACTGCCGGGCTGCACTTTACATGAATTGGATTGTGTGTGTGTATATACATCCTACATACTGCCGGGCTGCACTTTACATGAATTGGATTGTGTGTGTGTGTGTATATACATCCTACATACTGCCGGGCTGCACTTTACATGAATTGGATTGTGTCTGTGTGTATATACATCCTACATACTGCCGGGCTGCACTTTACATGAATTGGATTGTGTGTGTGTGTATATACATCCTACATACTGCCGGGCTGCACTTTACATGAATTGGATTGTGTGTGTGTGTGTATATACATACTGCCGGGCTGCACTTTACATGAATTGGATTATGTGTGTGTGTATATACATCCTACATACTGCCAGGCTGCACTTTACATGAATTGGATTGTGTGTGTGTATATACATCCTACATACTGCCGGGCTGCACTTTACATGAATTGGATTGTGTGTGTGTGTATATACATCCTACATACTGCCAGGCTGCACTTTACATGAATTGGATTGTGTGTGTGTGTATATACATCCTACATACTGCCGGGCTGCACTTTACATGAATTGGATTGTGTGTGTGTATATACATCCTACATACTGCCGGGCTGCACTTTACATGAATTGGATTGTGTGTCTGTGTGTGTGTATATACATCCTACATACTGCCAGGCTGCACTTTACATGAATTGGATTGTGTGTGTGTATATATACATCCTACATACTGCCAGGCTGCACTTTACATGAATTGGATTGTGTGTGTGTGTATATACATCCTACATACTGCCGGGCTGCACTTTACATGAATTGGATTGTGTGTGTGTGTATACATCCTACATACTGCCGGGCTGCACTTTACATGAATTGGATTGTGTGTGTGTGTGTGTATATACATCCTACATACTGCCGGGCTGCACTTTACATGAATTGGATTGTGTGTGTGTGTATATACATCCTACATACTGCCGGGCTGCACTTTACATGAATTGGATTGTGTGTGTGTGTATATACATCCTACATACTGCCGGGCTGCACTTTACATGAATTGGATTGTGTCTGTGTGTGTGTATATACATCCTACATACTGCCAGGCTGCACTTTACATGAATTGGATTGTGTGTGTGTGTATATACATCCTACATACTGCCGGGCTGCACGTTACATGAATTGGATTGTGTGTGTATATACATCCTACATACTGCTGGGCTGCACTTTACATGAATTGGATTGTGTGTGTGTGTATATACATCCTACATACTGCCGGGCTGCACTTTACATGAATTGGATTGTGTCTGTGTGTGTGTATATACATCCTACATACTGCCAGGCTGCACATTACATGAATTGGATTGTGTGTGTGTGTATATCCATCCTACATACTGCCAGGCTGCACTTTACATGAATTGGATTGTGTGTGTGTGTGTGTATATACATCCTACATACTGCCGGGCTGCACTTTACATGAATTGGATTGTGTGTGTGTGTATATACATCCTACATACTGCCGGGCTGCACTTTACATGAATTGGATTGTGTGTGTGTGTATATACATCCTACATACTGCCGGGCTGCACTTTAAATGAATTGGATTGTGTGTGTGTGTGTGTATATACATCCTACATACTGCCGGGCTGCACTTTACATGAATTGGATTGTGTGTCTGTGTGTATATACATCCTACATACTGCCGGGCTGCACTTTACATGAATTGGATTGTGTGTGTGTATATACATCCTACATACTGCCAGGCTGCACTTTACATGAATTGGATTGTGTGTGTGTGTATATCCATCCTACATACTGCCAGGCTGCACTTTACATGAATTGGATTGTGTGTGTGAGTGTGTGTATATACATCCTACATACTGCCGGGCTGCACTTTACATGAATTGGATTGTGTGTGTGTATATACATCCTACATACTGCGGGGCTGCACTTTACATGAATTGGATTGTGTGTGTGTGTATATATACATCCTACATACTGCGGGGCTGCACTTTACATGAATTGGATTGTGTGTGTGTGTATATACATCCTACATACTGCCAGGCTGCACTTTACATGAATTGGATTGTGTGTGTGTGTGTGTATATACATCCTACATACTGCTGGGCTGCACTTTACATGAATTGGATTGTGTGTGTGTGTATTTACATCCTACATACTGCCGGGCTGCACTTTACATGAATTGGATTGTGTGTGTGTGTATATACATCCTACATACTGCCGGGCTGCACTTTACATGAATTGGATTGTGTGTGTGTGTATATACATCCTACATACTGCCGGGCTGCACATTACATGAATTGGATTGTGTGTGTGTGTATATACATCCTACATACTGCCGGGCTGCACTTTACATTAATTGGATTGTGTGTATATACATCCTACATACTGCCGGGCTTCACTTTACATGAATTGGATTGTGTGTGTGTATATACATCCTACATACTGCCAGGCTGCACTTTACATGAATTGGATTGTGTGTGTGTGTGTGTATATATACATCCTACATACTGCTGGGCTGCACTTTACATGAATTGGATTGTGTGTGTGTGTGTGTATATACATCCTACATACTGCCGGGATGCACTTTACATGAATTGGATTGTGTGTGTGTGTATATACATCCTACATACTGCCGGGCTGCACTTTACATGAATTGGATTGTGTGTGTGTGTGTGTGTATATACATCCTACATACTGCCGGGCTGCACTTTACATGAATTGGATTGTGTGTCTGTGTGTATATACATCCTACATACTGCCGGGCTGCACTTTACATGAATTGGATTGTGTGTATATACATCCTACATACTGCCGGGCTGCACTTTACATGAATTGGATTCTGTGTGTGTGTATATACATCCTACATACTGCCGGGCTGCACTTTACATGAATTGGATTGTGTGTGTGTGTATATACATCCTACATACTGCCAGGCTGCACTTTACATGAATTGGATTGTGTGTGTGTGTGTGTATATACATCCTACATACTGCCGGGCTGCACGTTACATGAATTGGATTGTGTGTGTGTATATACATCCTACATACTGCCGGGCTGCACTTTACATGAATTGGATTGTGTGTGTGTGTGTATATACATCCTACATACTGCCAGGCTGCACTTTACATGAATTGGATTGTGTGTGTGTGTGTGTGTGTGTGTGTGTGTGTGTGTGTGTGTGTGTATACATCCTACATACTGCCGGGCTGCACTTTACATGAATTGGATTGTGTGTGTGTGTGTGTGTGTGTATATCCATCCTACATACTGCCAGGCTGCACTTTACATGAATTGGATTGTGTGTGTGTGTATATCCATCCTACATACTGCCAGGCTGCACTTTACATGAATTGGATTGTGTGTCTGTGTGTGTGTGTATATACATCCTACATACTGCCGGGCTGCACTTTACATGAATTGGATTGTGTGTGTGTATATACATCCTACATACTGCGGGGCTGCACTTTACATGAATTGGATTGTGTGTGTGTGTGTATATACATCCTACATACTGCGGGGCTGCACTTTACATGAATTGGATTGTGTGTGTGTGTATATACATCCTACATACTGCCAGGCTGCACTTTACATGAATTGGATTGTGTGTGTGTGTGTGTGTGTGTGTGTGTGTGTATATACATCCTACATACTGCTGGGCTGCACTTTACATGAATTGGATTGTGTGTGTGTGTGTATATACATCCTACATACTGCCGGGCTGCACTTTACATGAATTGGATTGTGTGTGTGTGTATATCCATCCTACATACTGCCGGGCTGCACTTTACATGAATTGGATTGTGTGTGTGTATATACATCCTACATACTGCCGGGCTGCACATTACATGAATTGGATTGTGTGTGTGTATATACATCCTACATACTGCCGGGCTGCACTTTACATGAATTGGATTGTGTGTATATACATCCTACATACTGCCGGGCTGCACTTTACATGAATTGGATTGTGTGTGTGTGTATATACATCCTACATACTGCCAGGCTGCACTTTACATGAATTGGATTGTGTGTGTGTGTATATACATCCTACATACTGCCGGGCTGCACTTTACATGAATTGGATTGTGTGTGTGTGTGTATATACATCCTACATACTGCCGGGCTGCACTTTAAATGAAGTGGATTGTGTGTGTGTGTGTATATACATCCTACATACTGCCGGGCTGCACTTTACATGAATTGGATTGTGTGTCTGTGTGTATATACATCCTACATACTGCCGGGCTGCACTTTACATGAATTGGATTGTGTGTATATACATCCTACATACTGCCGGGCTGCACTTTACATGAATTGGATTGTGTGTGTGTGTATATACATCCTACATACTGCCGGGCTGCACTTTACATGAATTGGATTGTGTGTGTGTGTATATACATCCTACATACTGCCGGACTGCACTTTACATGAATTGGATTGTGTGTGTGTGTGTATATACATCCTACATACTGCCAGGCTGCACTTTACATGAATTGGATTGTGTGTGTGTGTGTGTATATACATCCTACATACTGCCGGGCTGCACTTTACATGAATTGGATTGTGTGTGTGTATATACATCCTACATACTGCCGGGCTGCACTTTACATGAATTGGATTGTGTGTGTGTGTGTATATACATCCTACATACTGCCGGGCTGCACTTTACATGAATTGGATTGTGTCTGTGTGTATATACATCCTACATACTGCCGGGCTGCACTTTACATGAATTGGATTGTGTGTGTGTGTATATACATCCTACATACTGCCGGGCTGCACTTTACATGAATTGGATTGTGTGTGTGTGTGTATATACATACTGCCGGGCTGCACTTTACATGAATTGGATTATGTGTGTGTGTATATACATCCTACATACTGCCAGGCTGCACTTTACATGAATTGGATTGTGTGTGTGTATATACATCCTACATACTGCCGGGCTGCACTTTACATGAATTGGATTGTGTGTGTGTGTATATACATCCTACATACTGCCAGGCTGCACTTTACATGAATTGGATTGTGTGTGTGTGTATATACATCCTACATACTGCCGGGCTGCACTTTACATGAATTGGATTGTGTGTGTGTATATACATCCTACATACTGCCGGGCTGCACTTTACATGAATTGGATTGTGTGTCTGTGTGTGTGTATATACATCCTACATACTGCCAGGCTGCACTTTACATGAATTGGATTGTGTGTGTGTATATATACATCCTACATACTGCCAGGCTGCACTTTACATGAATTGGATTGTGTGTGTGTGTATATACATCCTACATACTGCCGGGCTGCACTTTACATGAATTGGATTGTGTGTGTGTGTATACATCCTACATACTGCCGGGCTGCACTTTACATGAATTGGATTGTGTGTGTGTGTGTGTATATACATCCTACATACTGCCGGGCTGCACTTTACATGAATTGGATTGTGTGTGTGTGTATATACATCCTACATACTGCCGGGCTGCACTTTACATGAATTGGATTGTGTGTGTGTGTATATACATCCTACATACTGCCGGGCTGCACTTTACATGAATTGGATTGTGTCTGTGTGTGTGTATATACATCCTACATACTGCCAGGCTGCACTTTACATGAATTGGATTGTGTGTGTGTGTATATACATCCTACATACTGCCGGGCTGCACGTTACATGAATTGGATTGTGTGTGTATATACATCCTACATACTGCTGGGCTGCACTTTACATGAATTGGATTGTGTGTGTGTGTATATACATCCTACATACTGCCGGGCTGCACTTTACATGAATTGGATTGTGTCTGTGTGTGTGTATATACATCCTACATACTGCCAGGCTGCACATTACATGAATTGGATTGTGTGTGTGTGTATATCCATCCTACATACTGCCAGGCTGCACTTTACATGAATTGGATTGTGTGTGTGTGTGTGTATATACATCCTACATACTGCCGGGCTGCACTTTACATGAATTGGATTGTGTGTGTGTGTATATACATCCTACATACTGCCGGGCTGCACTTTACATGAATTGGATTGTGTGTGTGTGTATATACATCCTACATACTGCCGGGCTGCACTTTACATGAATTGGATTGTGTCTGTGTGTATATACATCCTACATACTGCCGGGCTGCACTTTACATGAATGGATTGTGTGTGTGTGTATATACATCCTACATACTGCCAGGCTGCACTTTACATGAATTGGATTGTGTGTGTGTATATACATCCTACATACTGCCGGGCTGCACTTTACATGAATTGGATTGTGTGTGTGTGTATATACATCCTACATACTGCCAGGCTGCACTTTACATGAATTGGATTGTGTGTGTCTGTATATATACATCCTACATACTGCCGGGCTGCACTTTACATGAATTGGATTGTGTGTGTGTGTGTGTATATACATCCTACATACTGCCGGGCTGCACTTTACATGAATTGGATTGTGTGTGTGTGTGTATATACATCCTACATACTGCCAGGCTGCACTTTACATGAATTGGATTGTGTGTGTCTGTATATATACATCCTACATACTGCCGGGCTGCACTTTACATGAATTGGATTGTGTGTGTGTGTGTATATATACATCCTACATACTGCCAGGCTGCACTTTACATGAATTGGATTGTGTGTGTGTGTATATATACATCCTACATACTGCCGGGCTGCACTTTACATGAATTGGATTGTGTGTGTTTGTATATACATCCTACATACTGCCGGGCTGCACTTTACATGAATTGGATTGTGTGTGTGTGTGTGTATATACATCCTACATACTGCCAGGCTGCACTTTACATGAATTGGATTGTGTGTGTGTGTATATACATCCTACATACTGCCAGGCTGCACTTTACATGAATTGGATTGTGTGTGTGTATATACATCCTACATACTGCCGGGCTGCACATTACATGAATTGGATTGTGTGTGTGTGTGTATATACATCCTACATACTGCGGGGCTGCACTTTACATGAATTGGATTGTGTGTGTGTATATACATCCTACATACTGCCGGGCTGCACTTTACATGAATTGGATTGTGTGTGTGTGTGTATATATACATCCTACATACTGCCGGGCTGCACTTTACATGAATTGGATTGTGTGTGTGTGTGTGTATATACATCCTACATACTGCCGGGCTGCACTTTACATGAATTGGATTGTGTGTGTGTGTGTGTATATACATCCTACATACTGCCGGGCTGCACTTTACATGAATTGGATTGTGTCTGTGTATATACATCCTACATACTGCCGGGCTGCACTTTACATGAATTGGATTGTGTGTGTGTGTATATACATCCTACATACTGCCAGGCTGCACTTTACATGAATTGGATTGTGTGTGTGTGTATATACATCCTACATACTGCCGGGCTGCACTTTACATGAATTGGATTGTGTCTGTGTATATACATCCTACATACTGCCGGGCTGCACTTTACATGAATTGGATTGTGTGTGTGTGTATATACATCCTACATACTGCCAGGCTGCACTTTACATGAATTGGATTGTGTGTGTGTGTATATACATCCTACATACTGCCAGGCTGCACTTTACATGAATTGGATTGTGTGTGTGTATATACATCCTACATACTGCCGGGCTGCACTTTACATGAATTGGATTGTGTGTGTGTATATACATCCTACATACTGCCGGGCTGCACTTTACATGAATTGGATTGTGTGTGTGTGTATATACATCCTACATACTGCCGGGCTGCACTTTACATGAATTGGATTGTGTGTGTGTGTGTGTGTATATACATCCTACATACTGCCGGGCTGCACTTTACATGAATTGGATTGTGTGTGTGTGTGTATATACATCCTACATACTGCCGGGCTGCACTTTACATGAATTGGATTGTGTGTGTGTGTATATACATCCTACATACTGCCGGGCTGCACTTTACATGAATTGGATTGTGTGTGTGTATATACATCCTACATACTGCTGGGCTGCACTTTACATGAATTGGATTGTGTGTGTGTGTATATACATCCTACATACTGCCGGGCTGCACTTTACATGAATTGGATTGTGTGTGTGTGTATATACATCCTACATACTGCCGGGCTGCACTTTACATGAATTGGATTGTGTCTGTGTGTATATACATCCTACATACTGCCGGGCTGCACTTTACATGAATTGGATTGTGTCTGTGTGTATATACATCCTACATACTGCCAGGCTGCACTTTACATGAATTGGATTGTGTGTGTG
This sequence comes from Pelodytes ibericus, assembly GCA_036172795.1. Classification (NCBI taxonomy): domain Eukaryota; kingdom Metazoa; phylum Chordata; class Amphibia; order Anura; family Pelodytidae; genus Pelodytes; species Pelodytes ibericus. Next base: position 75,982,819 of record CM069866.1, read on the forward strand.
TGTGTATACATCCTACATACTGCCGGGCTGCACTTTACATGAATTGGATTGTGTGTGTGTGTATATACATCCTACATACTGCCGGGCTGCACTTTACATGAATTGGATTGTGTGTGTGTATATACATCCTACATACTGCCGGGCTGCACTTTACATGAATTGGATTGTGTGTGTGTATATACATCCTACATACTGCCGGGCTGCACTTTACATGAATTGGATTGTGTGTGTGTGTATATACATCCTACATACTGCCAGGCTGCACTTTACATGAATTGGATTGTGTCTGTGTGTGTATATACATCCTACATACTGCCGGGCTGCACTTTACATGAATTGGATTGTGTGTGTGTATATACATCCTACATACTGCCAGGCTGCACTTTACATGAATTGGATTGTGTGTGTGTGTGTGTATACATCCTACATACTGCAGGGCTGCACTTTACATGAATTGGATTGTGTGTGTGTGTATATACATCCTACATACTGCCGGGCTGCACTTTACATGAATTGGATTGTGTGTGTGTGTGTGTATACATCCTACATACTGCAGGGCTGCACTTTACATGAATTGGATTGTGTGTGTGTGTATATACATCCTACATACTGCCGGGCTGCACTTTACATGAATTGGATTGTGTGTGTGTATATACATCCTACATACTGCCGGGCTGCACTTTACATGAATTGGATTGTGTGTGTGTGTATATACATCCTACATACTGCCGGGCTGCACTTTACATGAATTGGATTGTGTGTGTGTGTGTGTGTGTATATACATCCTACATACTGCCGGGCTGCACTTTACATGAATTGGATTGTGTGTGTGTGTGTATATACATCCTACATACTGCCGGGCTGCACTTTACATCAATTGGATTGTGTGTGTGTGTGTATATACATCCTACATACTGCCAGGCCGCACTTTACATGAATTGGATTGTGTGTGTGTATATACATCCTACATACTGCCAGGCTGCACTTTACATGAATTGGATTGTGTGTGTATATACATCCTACATACTGCCAGGCTGCATTTTACATGAATTGGATTGTGTGTGTATATACATCCTACATACTGCCGGGCTGCATTTTACATGAATTGGATTGTGTGTGTATATACATCCTACATACTGCCGGGCTGCACTTTACATGAATTGGATTGTGTGTGTGTGTATATACATCCTACATACTGCCGGGCTGCACTTTACATGAATTGGATTGTGTGTATATACATCCTACATACTGCCGGGCTGCACTTTACATGAATTGGATTGTGTGTGTGTGTGTATATACATCCTACATACTGCCAGGCTGCACTTTACATGAATTGGATTGTGTGTGTGTGTATATACATCCTACATACTGCCGGGCTGCACATTACATGAATTGGATTGTGTGTGTGTGTGTATATACATCCTACATACTGCGGGGCTGCACTTTACATGAATTGGATTGTGTGTGTGTATATACATCCTACATACTGCCGGGCTGCACTTTACATGAATTGGATTGTGTGTGTGTGTGTATATATACATCCTACATACTGCCGGGCTGCACTTTACATGAATTGGATTGTGTGTGTGTGTGTGTATATACATCCTACATACTGCCGGGCTGCACTTTACATGAATTGGATTGTGTGTGTGTGTGTGTATATACATCCTACATACTGCCGGGCTGCACTTTACATGAATTGGATTGTGTCTGTGTATATACATCCTACATACTGCCGGGCTGCACTTTACATGAATTGGATTGTGTGTGTGTGTATATACATCCTACATACTGCCAGGCTGCACTTTACATGAATTGGATTGTGTGTGTGTGTATATACATCCTACATACTGCCGGGCTGCACTTTACATGAATTGGATTGTGTCTGTGTATATACATCCTACATACTGCCGGGCTGCACTTTACATGAATTGGATTGTGTGTGTGTGTATATACATCCTACATACTGCCAGGCTGCACTTTACATGAATTGGATTGTGTGTGTGTGTATATACATCCTACATACTGCCGGGCTGCACTTTACATGAATTGGATTGTGTGTGTGTGTGTATATACATCCTACATACTGCCGGGCTGCACTTTAAATGAAGTGGATTGTGTGTGTGTGTGTATATACATCCTACATACTGCTGGGCTGCACTTTACATGAATTGGATTGTGTGTGTGTGTATATACATCCTACATACTGCCGGGCTGCACTTTACATGAATTGGATTGTGTGTGTGTGTATATACATCCTACATACTGCCGGGCTGCACTTTACATGAATTGGATTGTGTCTGTGTGTATATACATCCTACATACTGCCGGGCTGCACTTTACATGAATTGGATTGTGTCTGTGTGTATATACATCCTACATACTGCCAGGCTGCACTTTACATGAATTGGATTGTGTGTGTGTGTGTATACATCCTACATACTGCCGGGCTGCACTTTACATGAATTGGATTGTGTGTGTGTGTATATACATCCTACATACTGCCGGGCTGCACTTTACATGAATTGGATTGTGTGTGTGTATATACATCCTACATACTGCCGGGCTGCACTTTACATGAATTGGATTGTGTGTGTGTATATACATCCTACATACTGCCGGGCTGCACTTTACATGAATTGGATTGTGTGTGTGTGTATATACATCCTACATACTGCCAGGCTGCACTTTACATGAATTGGATTGTGTCTGTGTGTGTATATACATCCTACATACTGCCGGGCTGCACTTTACATGAATTGGATTGTGTGTGTGTATATACATCCTACATACTGCCAGGCTGCACTTTACATGAATTGGATTGTGTGTGTGTGTGTGTATACATCCTACATACTGCAGGGCTGCACTTTACATGAATTGGATTGTGTGTGTGTGTATATACATCCTACATACTGCCGGGCTGCACTTTACATGAATTGGATTGTGTGTGTGTGTGTGTATACATCCTACATACTGCAGGGCTGCACTTTACATGAATTGGATTGTGTGTGTGTGTATATACATCCTACATACTGCCGGGCTGCACTTTACATGAATTGGATTGTGTGTGTGTATATACATCCTACATACTGCCGGGCTGCACTTTACATGAATTGGATTGTGTGTGTGTGTATATACATCCTACATACTGCCGGGCTGCACTTTACATGAATTGGATTGTGTGTGTGTGTGTGTGTGTATATACATCCTACATACTGCCGGGCTGCACTTTACATGAATTGGATTGTGTGTGTGTGTGTATATACATCCTACATACTGCCGGGCTGCACTTTACATCAATTGGATTGTGTGTGTGTGTGTATATACATCCTACATACTGCCAGGCCGCACTTTACATGAATTGGATTGTGTGTGTGTATATACATCCTACATACTGCCAGGCTGCACTTTACATGAATTGGATTGTGTGTGTATATACATCCTACATACTGCCAGGCTGCATTTTACATGAATTGGATTGTGTGTGTATATACATCCTACATACTGCCGGGCTGCATTTTACATGAATTGGATTGTGTGTGTATATACATCCTACATACTGCCGGGCTGCACTTTACATGAATTGGATTGTGTGTGTGTGTATATACATCCTACATACTGCCAGGCTGCACTTTACATGAATTGGATTGTGTGTGTGTGTATATACATCCTACATACTGCCGGGCTGCACTTTACATGAATTGGATTGTGTGTGTGTGTATATACATCCTACATACTGCCGGGCTGCACTTTACATGAATTGGATTGTGTGTGTGTGTGTATATACATCCTACATACTGCCAGGCTGCACTTTACATGAATTGGATTGTGTGTGTGTGTATATACATCCTACATACTGCCGGGCTGCACTTTACATGAATTGGATTGTGTCTGTGTATATACATCCTACATACTGCCGGGCTGCACTTTACATGAATTGGATAGTGTGTGTGTGTATATACATCCTACATACTGCCGGGCTGCACTTTACATGAATTGGATTGTGTGTGTGTGTATATACATCCTACATACTGCCGGGCTGCACTTTACATGAATTGGATTGTGTGTGTGTGTATATACATCCTACATACTGCCGGGCTGCACTTTACATGAATTGGATTGTGTGTGTGTGTATATACATCCTACATACTGCCGGGCTGCACTTTACATGAATTGGATTGTGTCTGTGTGTATATATACATCCTACATACTGCCGGGCTGCACTTTACATGAATTGGATTGTGTGCGTGTGTATAAACATCCTACATACTGCCGGGCTGCACTTTACATGAATTGGATTGTGTGTGTGTATATACATCCTACATACTGCCAGGCTGCACTTTACATGAATTGGATTGTGTGTGTGTGTATATAAATCCTACATACTGCCGGGCTGCACTTTACATGAATTGGATTGTGTGTGTGTATATACATCCTACATACTGCCGGGCTGCACTTTGCATGCTCTGTCTGCAGCATGTGGAACAATATGTGTCCCTGGAAACATGGCCGATGTTGGCAGCTATGCACTTGATGCACTAGTTCAATTAAACAGAACTTTTGCTGACAGTTGCCCTTTATCTCTGTCCCACCTTACTCTCCCCGGGGGTCTCCTGTGATTCCTGCGTCTCCAGGAAGTGGACCAGCTGAGACCGTTGTACTTTCCCCACCAGAAGCAGGGATTCTGTATGAGAGAGAGGGAGGATGGGGGGCTTAGGAGATTTCTTCCCCCCATATCATATTATAAACAGTGGTTTATTCGTGAAAGAGGGAGTTGCTGGGAATTGAAAAGGTAATTGCAAAATGAAGGCCAAAGAAGCAGAGTTTGACATATAACTGAATGGGAGATTTTTTCCTTCAGTTTGGCAATTCCCTCTTTCATGAGTTATAATCTAACTTTCCGATAGTCTTTTACAATGAGCAGACCCACCACCAAAAGGAGACCCTTTAAACCACTGGGGACAAGCAGGACTACAATTCCCAGCATGCACAGGATGGAAGTTATCATCTATGAGTATTAGGTTAGCTCCTGTATGTATGTATAGGTTCCCTTATCCTCATGGGAGTCGTATGACCTCTCTCAGCCAGGATTCATGGTCACTGCTCTGAGTTATGTGAAAATGAGTATTAGGGTTAACCCTAAGCCTAATCCCACCATGCAATGGACTATGGGTCGGACGTCACCTGCATTCTCCACCACGGGAAACTCTAGATCATCAGAAGAGGTAACCACGGAAAGAATGTCCTCAAAGCCGGCATCAGTAGCAATGACCTGGATCCCCGTCTTCATAAAGGACTCGGTGATCACCTTATAGGAGCTGTGGAGAGCAGAGAAGCACGTCAAGCTTTATGTCCCTGCCTGGTGCTAAGACGACACCTTTATGGTGCCCAACGTTGCCTCACTTAATTTGCCGGCTGCGGATTCTCGGAAGGTATGGAAGTTTCTTCACGATGATGGTGCCATCATAAAAGGATGGTTGGAACTTCTGGCAGATGGCGTTGGCGATCAGGACGGAGAGAAGGACCGGGAGGATGTGCGCTATCTGACCGGTAGCCTCGAAGACGAGAAGAGAGGTGGAGAGAGTGTGTGTAACCGCCCCCGAGTAAGCAGCAGCTCCTGAAACAAGGCAAGAGGCATGGCAGTGAGGCTCCAGGGTTCTAGGTTACACTACTACTCTGGAACCTGCTTTGGTCAGCGTAAGAAGATTTCTGAGATTAAAGATTTTCCTCTAGATTGGGATCTACCCAACATCCCTTTTCACAGAACACAGTGAGGGTCCATCAGGTATTTACATCTTCTTGGCTTGTGTAAATCTGTCTCTGTATAATTTCTGCACGCTTGGCTCGCTTGCTTATTATCTATGCTTGCTCTTGCCTTTGGTTTGTATCTTTGTACCTTGCAAGCCCAGTGTGGTGCTCCAGCTCTTTGCCTGCTTGGCAACATAGGGGCATTTCGCCACAGAGGGGCATGCTCCCCTAGCTCGGCCACATAGTGGCATTTACCCCACAGAGGGGCATCCTTTCTTAGCTCGGCCACATAGTGGCATTTACCCAACAGAGGGGCATCCACCCCTAGCTCAGCCACATAGTGACATTTCCCCACAGAGGGGCATCCACCCCTAGCTCAGCCACATAGTGACATTTACCCCACAGAGGGGCATCCACCCCTAGCTCAGCCACATAGTGGCATTTACCCAACAGAGGGGCATCCTCCCCTAGCTCGGCCACATAGTGGCATTTCCCCATAGAGGGGCATCCACCCCTAGCTCAGCCACATAGTGGCATTTACCCAACAGAGGGGCATCCTCCCCTAGCTCGGCCACATAGTGGCATTTCCCCACAGAGGGGCATCCACCCCTAGCTCAGCCACATAGTGGCATTTACCCAACAGAGGGGCATCCTCCCCTAGCTCAGTCACATAGTGGCATTTACCCAACAGAGGGGCATCCTCCCCTAGCTCGGCCACATAGTGGCATTTCCCCACAGAGGGGCATCCACCCCTAGCTCAGCCACATAGTGACATTTACCCCACAGAGGGGCATGCTCCCCTAGCTCGGCCACATAGTGACATATACCCCACAGAGGGGCATCCTTTCTTAGCTCGGCCACATAGTGGCATTTCCCCACAGAGGGGCATCCACCCCTAGCTCGGCCACATAGTGGCATTTACCCCACAGAGGGGCATCCTCCCCTAGCTCAGCCACATTGTGGCATTTACCCCACCGAGGGGCATCCACCCCTAGCTCAGCCACATAGTGGCATTTACCCCACAGAGGGGCATCCTCCCCTAGCTCAGCCACATTGTGGCATTTACCCCACCGAGGGGCATCCACCCCTAGCTCAGCCACATAGTGGCATTTACCCCACAGAGGAGCATCCTCCCCTAGCTCGGCCACATAGTGGCATTTCCCCACAGAGGGGCATTCTCCCCTAGCTCGGCCACATCTAGTCCAGTTCTGTTCCCTAGGTTTCTGTCCCAGAGTGGCCCCTACCTGAGAGCCCCCCCGTGACATATGACCAGGGAATCTGTACGTGTGATGACTTCTGTTCCCTTAAAGAAGTTACCCACAAAGCAGTCCTGTTGGTCGCCTCCCTGTGTCTCCATGTCTGCACTATATGGAGCCATACCTGACATATGGCTGTAGGGGACTGTGATGTGTTTAGTGGCTCAGGGGGATCTGTGGCCTGCTCACTGCTAGGTATAGACATTTCTTCTCCCTCAGTATTCAGAGATGTGGTAAGTTCTCACCTGCCAGTGCGTACCCTCCAGGTACGATGGGGTGAATGGTCCCGTCTGAGGTGATGCCATTTGGAAAGATGTAAGATACTGATTCCCCCACTAAACGGCCAATTGCAGCACCTAATGAGTGTGAATGAGTGTGAATGAGTGTGAGGAGTGTGAGGGGAGGAAGGAAAAGGACACAAAGGAGGAAATACACAGCGGTCAAGTCACTAAGGGCATCCACTAATACTAGATCATCCACTAATACTAGATCATCCACTAATACTAGATCGTCCACTAATACTAGATCGTCCACTAATACTAGATCGTCCACTAATACTAGATCATCCACTAATACTAGATCATCCACTAATACTAGAACATCCACTAATACTAGAACATCCACTAATACTAGATCGTCCACTAATACTAGAACATCCACTAATACTAGATCGTCCACTAATACTAGATCATCCACTAATACTAGATCACCCACTAATACTAGATCGTCCACTAATACTAGATCGTCCACTAATACTAGATCGTCCACTAATACTAGATCGTCCACTAATACTAGATCGTCCACTAATACTAGATCGTCCACTAATACTAGATCGTCCACTAATACTAGATCGTCCACTAATACTAGAACGTCCACTAATACTAGATCGTCCACTTATACTAGAACGTCCACTAATACTAGATCGTCCACTAATACTAGATCGTCCACTAATACTAGATCATCCACTAATACTAGATCATCCACTAATACTAGAACAGCCCATGTTAGTGGTCTCAAGGAAAGCTCACCAAATATAAAGACAGGCATGAAGTAACCGGCCGGCATTGGCAGAGTGGTGGCCAAGGTGAACATCCAGAACTGTGGGGGAGAGAAACGGGAGTATGTAACATTGTCTTCTGCTACCACAAACTGTGAAATCATATCATTACTTTTTACTACCTCTAGAGGGAGCCACAACACCAACCCTCAAGGGCCCTTAAAGGACCACAGATTATTGTAATAGTGTCACCTCTGGCCAAGCAGGATTCTCCTTGAATCTGTTGAGTTTGAGGATCTGGAAGGCATGTGTGCGCCTCTGACTTGTGACTCGTGACAGAGTGTGTGGCAGGTTACATGTATTCCAGTGGGATCTCTTCCCCCCCAGTGTTAATGTGGTCCCCAAACACCGAAACCCGGGGAAAAGCCCCCATTTCTAACCTTCATGATCAGAAAGAACAGCAGAGTCCCGAAGATGGTGATGTGGGGGTCTGCCCATTCCAGCCACAGGTTGTTGGGGTCCACCACTTGGGATCTCTCCAGCGAGGCATTCTGGGAAAGTGCCCACCATGTTCGGTTGTCAAAGAGTGAGGTGAGAAGTTCCTTCATTGTGAGCTGGACGGAAACAAATATATCAGAGAAGTATGAAGCCCCCGCCAGTAACAGCAACATGTATATCCACTCATACACTACTAACTAGTGTTGGATGGCAGACTGAAGGGGGTGGCAGCACTGTGCTGCCCACTAGATCACCAGGGAGCAGTATGGTACAGCGCACAGGTTATATGAGGTACGGCCTGGAGAGGATAGGAAGCCACAAAGGACGGCCGGGGTTATTGCATGAGTTTCATCAGACCAAACACACCGGGGGTATTAATCCTGCAGAGAGGGCCTTAATCCACAACAATGGCATATTATAGGCTGCTCTATATAATGTACCGGGCCGGATATAGGAATGTAACCCCCTGAGTAGGAGAAAGGCTTCTTACCCTCGATGCCAGGAACTGCCCCAGGCTCTCTGGAAAGGTTATAGATGCCACGAGGAGGGCGACAAGGGCAGAATATACTGGTTTTCTAGACAGGAAGATGAATAATCATTATTCAGACCTGAAATAGATCCCTGGATTACCCAGATCTAGTGATTAGTGATCACTCTCGGGGGTCTGTGGGAGTTTGGTTAGTAGGTATCAGTGATGACTCTCGGGGGTCTGTGGGAGTTTGGTTAGTGGGTCTCAGTGATGACTCTCGGGGGTCTGTGGGAGTTTGGTTAGTGGGTCTCAGTGATGACTCTCGGGGGTCTGTGGGAGTTTAGTTAGTGGGTATCTCTCGGGGGTCTGTGGGAGTTTGGTTAGTGGGTCTCAGTGATGACTCTCGGGGGTCTGTGGGAGTTTGGTTAGTGGGTCTCAGTGATGACTCTCGGGGGTCTGTGGGAGTTTGGTTAGTGGGTCTCAGTGATGACTCTCGGGGGTCTGTGGGAGTTTGGTTAGTGGGTATCAGTGATGACTCTCGAGGGTCTGTGGGAGTTTGGTTAGTGGGTCTCAGTGATGACTCTCGGGGGTCTGTGGGAGTTTGGTTAGTGAGTCTCAGTGATGACTCTCGGGGGTCTGTGGGAGTTTGGTTAGTTAGTATCAGGGATGACTCTCGGGGGTCTGTGGGAGTTTGGTTAGTGGGTATCGTATCAGTGATGACTCTCGGGGGTCTGTGGGAGTTTGGTTAGTAGGTATCAGTGATGACTCTTGGGGGTCTGTGGTTGCCCCCGTATGTACGTTTCAGACAGGGCAGGCATTACACTCACTCTGTAGCCAGCAGTTTGGCGGTGACTCGGTTTCGCCTGACGTATCCCAATAACCAGCGCTGACAGAAGAGATACGCGCAGCTCACCATCCCACAGATCACTCTGCGCAATATCACATTAACATAACAATGTTATTCATCTCTTACCACTGAGCATCTTATTACACAGAGCCTTGGCTTCTGGGACCACAGAGCTAATCAGGTCCGCCCCCTGACAGAGCTATACAGAGCAAAGATTGTAAACAACATGTCCGCCCCCTGATAGAGCTATACAGAGCAAAGATTCTAAACAACATGTCTGCCCCCTGATAGAGCTATACAGAGCAAAGATTGTAAACAACATGTCCGCCCCCTGATAGAGCTATACAGAGCAAAGATTGTAAACAACATGTCCGCCCACTGATAGAGCTATAGAGAGCAAATATTGTAAACAACATGTCCACCCCCTGATAGAGCTATACAGAGAAAAGATTCCAAACAACATGTGTGCCCCCTGATAGAGCTATACAGAGCAAAGATTCTAAACAACATGTCCGCCCCCTGATAGAGCTATACAGAGCAAAGATTCTAAACAGCATGTCCGCCCCTGATAAAGCTATACAGAGCAAAGATTCTAAACAACATGTCTGCCCCCTGATAGAGCTATACAGAGCAAAGATTCTAAACAACATGTCTGCCCCCTGATAGAGCTATATAGAGCAAAGATTCTAAACCACATGTCTGCCCCCTGATAAAGCTATACTGAGCAAAGATAGTAAACAACATGTCCACCCCCTGATAGAGCTATACAGAGCAAAGATTCTAAACAACATGTCTGCCCCCTGATAGAGCTATACAGAGCAAAGATTCTAAACATGTTCTCCCCCTGATAGAGCTATTCAGAGCAAAGTTTCTAAACATGTTCGCCCCCTGATAGAGCTATACAGAGCAAAGATACTAAACAACATGTCCACCCCCTGATTGAGCTATATAGAGCAAAGATTCTAAACAACATGTCTGCCCCCTGATAGAGCTATACAGAGCAAAGATTCTAAACAACATGTCCTCCCCTGATAGAGCTATACAGAGCAAAGATTCTAACCAACATGTCCGCCCCTGATAGAGCTATACAGACTCCCCACTTGGTCAAACAAATTCCTCCACACTCAACTAGATACCTAATCAGATCACCATGTCCCTATTCCCTTAATCAGATCCCTAATCATCCACTGGATCACTCCTTTACCTAGCAAATCACCTGATTCCTATGCACTACACTGGGTTTCTAATCACCCCACCAGATCCCTACTCACCCCAAAATCATGAAGAAGACTATCTCTGGGAGATCAAATGGAAAGCTTATCTGGAAGTTGGTTTTGAAGATAGCACTTATGGTCTCTGGGGGAGATAAAGGTTTATATTATAACAAGTTACAGTTACACTCCTTGCATCTGTCACACATGTCTGATAAAGCTGGAAGAGGCTCCTAGTCCTGCTCTGATTATTACGTGAGACTCTCCTTCCTCAGAGATCACAATGCGACTCTCTGGCCTGGTCCCTCTTTATTATTTGGGGTGTAGGATGGTAGGGGACCCATGTACCTTTCCGGCCTCTTACCCTGCTCACTGTTGAACACGGCTAACACACGGAACATGAATGCACCGCAGGTGGCCGCGAAGAAACCACGCCAGTAATTCCTCACCGCGAAATGCGAAGACATCACTTCCACGCTGAATAACACCCCTGCCAGACACCGGGAAAATAATGGAAGGTACATGTTAATACCGGCAGAGCAGCTTTACTCACAACGACTTTCCCAACGTCTATCAGCAAGGCAGTGACGGTAAGGCCGAGTAGAGCGGGAGCGTAAGGCCGAGTAGAGCGGGAGGGTAAGGCCGAGTAGAGCGGGAGGGGACGGCCGAGTAGAGCGGGAGGGTAAGGCCGAGTAGAGCGGGAGGGTAAGGCCGAGTAGAGCGGGAGGGTAAAGCCGAGTAGAGCGGGAGGGTAAGGCCGAGTAGAGCGGGAGGGGACGGCCGAGTAGAGCGGGAGGAGACGGCCGAGTAGAGCGGGAGGGGACGGCCGAGTAGAGCGGGAGGGGACGGCCGAGTAGAGTGGGAAGGGACGGCCGAGTAGAGCGGGAGGGTAAGGCCGAGTAGAGCGGGAGGGGACGGCCGAGTAGAGCGGGAGGGTAAGGCCGAGTAGAGCGGGAGGGGACGGCCGAGTAGAGTGGGAGGGTAAGGCCGAGTAGAGCGGGAGGAGACGGCCGAGTAGAGCGGGAGGAGACGGCCGAGTAGAGCGGGAGGAGACGGCCGAGTAGAGCGGGAGGGTAAGGCCGAGTAGAGCGGGAGGAGACGGCCGAGTAGAGCGGGAGGGTAAGGCCGAGTAGAGCGGGAGGGGACGGCCGAGTAGAGCGGGAGGGTAAGGCCGAGTAGAGCGGGAGGAGACGGCCGAGTAGAGCGGGAGGGTAAGGCCGAGTAGAGCGGGAGGGTAAGGCCGAGTAGAGCGGGAGGGTAAGGCCGAGTAGAGCGGGAGGGTAAGGCCGAGTAGAGCGGGAGGGTAAGGCCGAGTAGAGCGGGAGGAGACGGCCGAGTAGAGCGGGAGGGTAAGGCCGAGTAGAGCGGGAGGAGACGGCCGAGTAGAGCGGGAGGAGACGGCCGAGTAGAGCGGGAGGGTAAGGCCGAGTAGAGCGGGAGGGTAAGGCCGAGTAGAGCGGGAGGAGACGGCCGAGTAGAGCGGGAGGGTAAGGCCGAGTAGAGCGGGAGGGGACGGCCGAGTAGAGCGGGAGGGGACGGCCGAGTAGAGCGGGAGGGTAAGGCCGAGTAGAGCGGGAGCGTAAGGCCGAGTAGAGCGGGAGGGTAAGGCCGAGTAGAGCGGGAGGGTAAGGCCGAGTAGAGCGGGAGGGTAAGGCCGAGTAGAGCGGGAGGGTAAGGCCGAGTAGAGCGGGAGGGGACGGCTGAGTAGAGCGGGAGGGTAAGGCCGAGTAGAGCGGGAGGGTAAGGCCGAGTAGAGCGGGAGGGTAAGGCCGAGTAGAGCGGGAGGGTAAGGCCGAGTAGAGCGGGAGGGTAAGGCCGAGTAGAGTGACAGATTTCACATTGCACTTACCACTGATCGGTGCCCCAAACACTGTTGAGACCCCCACGGCTGCCCCCGCCACTAGCATCTCATGCTGCTTGTTTTTATTCTGGGGAAGAAGAGACGTTGCTCAGGTCTTTACTGAAAGCATTAAATAAACAATGGATTCTCTTATATTCTGGGGGTCCGGACACATCAGGAATATATCTTAAGGCAGGTTTAGTTTTGCATATAGTGTATACTGTAATTACACAACTAGTTAAAACACTAAATCAGTATGAGAATACAGCGATCAGGTGCCATGCACGGGCCTCACAGCCCCCATCTGGAGGAGGATCCAGCTGATTCAGGAGCCCCCGATGATGGGGACTGTTTTAGAGAGAGGCGTGCATGTTTTATCTGATGTGAGGTTCACGGACGCACCTCATAATCGCCAGTGACGGAGGATCTCATTCGCCCCAGATACGCTGCGATCATGCTGGAGAGATGGACAAAGGGACCCTGTGGGGAGAAGAGTCACCAACTTAAAAACAAACCTGGGGCTGTTTTCATGTGAGAGGGCGTCGCGGGGAATTCAGCGGGTTCAGACCTGCCAGTTACCCCTCCATGGCGTCGCGTTAGGTCACTCACCACTTTTCCCAGGAACATGGTGCTTCCCGCGGCCAGCACGCATGTCATCCCCACCACCTTGGCCCCAAAGTTCTTGATGGTGAGATAGTCTTCCAGAATGACCCCGGTGAGGATGGTTTTGAGTTCTGGGATCCCAGATCCTACGGATAGAGATCTGATGTGATATACGTCCAGATAACATGATGCTATATAGAAATAGCTAATCACAGAGAGCAGGTGATATGTCTGTAGGTCAGTGCAGGGGCCCCACCTTCTGATACACACAAACATATAGGATAATATATAGGTTAAGAGCCCTGTATAGAATAATATAAAGGTTTAGGAGCCTGTATAGCAGGGTCTGGGGAACATTTGGCACTCCAGCTGCTAATGAACTACATTTCCCATAATGCTCTATCAGGTAAGAGGCTGGCAAAGGAGTATGGGAAATGTAGTCCTGCAACATCTGGAGGGCCATGGGTTCCCCACCCCTGCTGTATAGCATAATATAAAGGTTTAGGACTCTGTATGGTATAATATATAGGTTCAAGGCTGTATATAGTATAATGTAGAACTTGTTTGGAATAATATATAGGCTTAGGGCCCAGTATAGGATATTATATAGGTTTAAGAGTCTGTATAGGATGAAATATAGGTTTAGGAGCCTGTAGGGTCCTTCCATAGGGGACCCCTATCCCTGGGGTAGTTACACACCTTCCCACCCCTACAGGCGCATGTAAAGACTTCTTACCTCCGGAATGAGAGGTGATGCTCTGTGCGAATCCAGTGGAAAAAGCTACCATGGCTGTGGGGTAAACGATCCAGGAGAGGTATCTGAGCAGCATATTATCACCCAGCTGCTGCTGCAGCCACCGGTGGGCTACAGAGAAAACAAAGGGAGCTGGGCATTAACCCTGATCATCCTCAGCCAGCCACTAAACAAGGGAAGTACCAATCCCCCCCAGAATCTTCCCATGGAGGAAATGGACCCAGACACTGAGATTCCTGGCGCCAGGGAATGATTTATTAGCCCCACAGGAGCCATGCTGCCCATTGCACCGTGCCAGCTGCCTGTCACCTCGCTGGCAGCACAGGTGAATGATGACCCTCGTGACTGCAGCCTCTCTGTCCCCGGTGCTAGGTGAGCCAGTGTGACTGAGACTGCAGGGGGTGAAGCGCAGGACCCCCAAATGAATCCACTGTGTATAACCTACAGACAGAGCAGGAATGAGAGCCAGGGACCTCATCTGACCGAGGCATACTCCCCAACGTCTGCCCCCTCGATATCGGACACTGCAAGGTGGAGCTTTGGTGGTGGAAGGCCAGCATTACCGCGCTTACATACAAGATGTGTTCCTCACATCGCAACGTATCAGGACATTAAATCGGCCCCCGGGAATATGGAAAGTTGTGAGGCGAGCCCCCCCCGGCACGTGCCCCAAGGCTAGAGAGCAGGGGGGCCATCCTCTCTTGACAGCCCATGACCCTCATCCAAATCTACCCACGGGGTGAGTACGGATGCACGCCCACTTACCATTCAGCATCCTGGAGACAGTGAAATCCATGGCGAAGCTGATCAGCGCCATAATAATGCCCAGTGCAAAAAGGAAATACCAGTCATCGCCAACGCGAAAAAGGATCCGCTTCAGGCTTTCCAGACACACTGTGGGGACAGGAGAGACTCTAAAAACGCACAGTTATATTACACGTGGCGCTAAATGAACACACTGCACCATACTGGGATACACTCACACACTGCACCATACTGGGATACACTCACACACTGCACCATACTGGGATACACTCACACACTGCACCATACTGGGATACACTCACATACTGCACCATACTGGGATACACTCACATACTGCACCATACTGTGATACACTCACATACTGCACCTTACTGTGATACACTCACATACTGCACCTTACTGTGATACACTCACACACTGCACATTACTGGGATACACTCACATACTGCACCTTACTGTGATACACTCACATACTGCACCTTACTGTAATACACTCACATACTGCACCTTACTGTGATACACTCACATACTGCACCTTACTGTAATACACTCACATACTGCACCTTACTGTGATACACTCACACACCTTACTGTGATACACTCACATACTGCACCTTACTGTAATACACTCACATACTGCACCTTACTGTAATACACTCACATACTGCACATTACTGTAATACACTCACATACCGCACCTTACTGTGATACACTCACCAACTGCACCATACTGGGATACACTCACATACTGCACCTTACTGTAATACACTCACATACTGCACCTTACTGTAATACACTCACATACTGCACCTAACTGTAATACACTCACACACCTTACTGTGATACACTCACATACTGCACCTTACTGTGATACACTCACACACCTTACTGTGATACACTCACATACTGCACCTTACTGTAATACACTCACAAACTGCACCTTACTGTAATACACTCACATAATGCACATTACTGTAATACACTCACATACCGCACCTTACTGTGATACACTCACACACTGCACCATACTGGGATACACTCACATACTGCACCATACTGGGATATACTCACATACTGCACCATACTGTGATACACTCACACACCGCACATTACTGTGATACACTCACACGCTGCACATTACTGGGATACACTCACACGCTGCACATTACTGGGATACACTCACACACTGCACATTACTGTGATACACTCACACACTGCACATTACTGGCATAGACTCACACACTGCACATTACTGGGATAGACTCACACACTGCACATTACTGGGATACACTCACACACTGCACATTACTGGGATAGACTCACACACTGCACATTACTGTGATACACTCACACACTGCACATTACTGTGATACACTAACATACTGCACATTACTGTGATACACTCACATACTGCACCTTACTGTAATACACTCACATACTGCACATTACTGTGATACACTCACACACTGCACATTACTGTGATACACTCACACACTGCACATTACTGTGATGCACTCACACACTGCACATTACTGTAATACACTCACATACTGCACCTTACTGTAATACACTCACATACTGCACATTACTGTGATACACTTCACATTACTGTAATACACTCACACGCTGCACATTACTGTGATACACTCACACGCTGCACATTACTGTGATACACTCACATACTGCACCTTACTGTAATACACTCACATACTGCACCTTACTGTAATACACTCACACACTGCACATTACTGTAATACACACACACACTGCACATTACTGTGATACACTCACACACTGCGCATTACTGTGATACACTCACACATTGCACATTACTGTGAGTATTATTGCTGTGGGGCACTGTGATTTATTAAGAGGTGAGGGATTTCACTTGCAGTAACAGTCCTCACCTTTCACAGTCCGACGTGTTTTTGGCCATGGGCGAAAGATATCTTTCCGTAGTGGTGTTTTCTCATCTTTCTCGTCTTGTTCTATCTCCAGCGCCTCCATCCTGACTCTGGGGAGAGGGTCCAGGTGCCCTGTGGGCATTACACTGGGGGGGGGGGGGTATGTGGGGAGGGGGCAGATATCATATTACAAGATGGGTTCAGGTAAAGGGAAGCTACACATCAAAGTAAAATAAAACAATCACAATAAACTGCCATGAATACAAACTGTGATTTAATCCAAAATCCATTCAGTTCCATGAAAGTCCTATGTTATCAGCTGAAAGGGAGAATTTTCCAAACTCGGCTAGTTTGGCCTTAAGTTTGATACTCCCTTCTCAATTCCCCGCAATTACCTCTTTCATGAATAATTCCATTTGAGAGTAACTAGCTGACCCCTGGGCTCCTCACCCCGGGGGGCACAGCACATGGGAGGCTGACATTATATATAAAGCCAGAGCGATTAGTCACCTCCTCAGTCTGGGTATATGAGCTAATCTGCAACATACATGATCATGACCCCAGGGTCCCCAAGCACCAATACTCCAACCAATAACAGCCCACCTGGGACTAAACCAGTAACAGCCCACCTGGGACTAAACCAGTAACAGCCCACCTGGGACTAAACCAGTAATAATACACCTGGGACTAAACCAGTAACAGCACACCTGGGACTAAACCTTTAACAGCCCACCTGGGACTAAACCAGTAACAGCCCACCTGGGACTAAACCAGTAACAGCCCACCTGGGACTAATCCAGTAACAGCACACCTGGGACAAACCAGTAACAGCCCACCTGGGACTAAACCAGTAACAGCACACCTGGGACTAAACCAGTAACAGCACACCTGGGACTAAACCAGTAACAGCACACCTGGGACTAAACCAGTAACAGCACACCTGGGACTAAACCAGTAACAGCACACCTGGGACTAAACCTTTAACAGCCCACCTGGGACTAAACCAGTAACAGCCCACCTGGGACTAAACCAGTAACAGCACACCTGGGACTAAACCAGTAACAGCACACCTGGGACTAAACCAGTAACAGCACACCTGGGACTAAACCAGTAACAGCACACCTGGGACTAAACCTTTAACAGCCCACCAGGGACTAAACCAGTAACAGCCCACCTGGGACTAAACCAGTAACAGCCCACCTGGGACTAAACCAGTAACAGCACACCTGGGACTAAACCAGTAACAGCACACCTGGGACTAAACCAGTAACAGCCCACCTGGGACTAATCCAGTAACAGCACACCTGGGACTAAACCAGTAACAGCCCACCTGGGACTAAACCAGTAACAGCCCACCTGGGACTAAACCAGTAACAGCCCACCTGGGACTAATCCAGTAACAGCACACCTGGGACTAAACCAGTAACAGCCCACCTGGGACTAAACCAGTAACAGCACACCTGGGACTAAACCAGTAACAGCACACCTGGGACTAAACCAGTAACAGCACACCTGGGACTAAACCAGTAACAGCACACCTGGGACTAAACCAGTAACAGCACACCTGGGACTAAACCTTTAACAGCCCACCTGGGACTAAACCAGTAACAGCCCACCTGGGACTAAACCAGTAACAGCCCACCTGGGACTAAACCAGTAACAGCACACCTGGCACTAAACCAGTAATAGCACACCTGGGACTAAACCAGTAACAGCCCACCTGGGACTAATCCAGTAACAGCGCACCTGGGACTAAACCAGTAACAGCCCACCTGGGACTAAACCAGTAACAGCCCACCTGGGACTAAACCAGTAACAGCCCACCTGGGACTAAACCAGTAATAATACACCTGGGACTAAACCAGTAACAGCCCACCTGGGACTAAACCAGTAACAGCCCACCTGGGACTAAACCAGTAATAATACACCTATACTAAACCAGTAACAGCACACCTGGGACTAAACCAGTAACAGCACACCTGGGACTAAACCAGTAATAATACACCTGGGACTAAACCAGTAACAGCACACCTGGGACTAAACCATTAACAACACTCCTGTGATCCATTATCCACCCAGTACCAATACTCCTGTGATCCATTATCCACCCAGTACCAATACTCCTGTGATCCATTATCCACCCAGTACCAATACTCCTGTGATCCATTATCCACCCAGTAACAACACTCCTGTCATCCATTACCCACCCAGTAACAACACTCCTGTGATCCCTTATCCACCCAGTAACAACACTCCTGTGATCCCTTATCCACCCAGTACCAATACTCCTGTGATCCATTATCCACCCAGTACCAATACTCCTGTGATCCATTATCCACCCAGTACCAATACTCCTGTGATCCATTATCCACCCAGTAACAATACTCCTGTGATCCATTATCCACCCAGTAACAATACTCCTGTGATCCATTATCCACCCAGTAACAATACTCCTGTGATCCATTATCCACCCAGTAACAATACTCCTGTGATCCATTATCCACCAGTAACAATACTCCTGTGATCCATTATCCACCCAGTAACAATACTCCTGTGATCCATTATCCACCCAGTACCAATATTCCTGTGATCCATTATCCACCCAGTACCAATACTCCTGTGATCCATTATCCACCCAGTAACAATACTCCTGTGATCCATTATCCACCCAGTAACAATACTCCTGTGATCCATTATCCACCCAGTAACAACACTCCTGTGATCCATTATCCACCCAGTAACAATACTCCTGTGATCCATTATCCTTCATTGTTCATTTAATGTACATTACTGTCACTGGGGCATAATATAGACACATCTTCCTTTAACGCTGATACAATCCCCCCTCTGAGCTCCAGGATAATCCCAGTGTCAGCTCACCAGTGTGATCCCAGGGTGCAGAGTGTCTCTGGGGAACGTCCTGACTTATCTCTGGGACATGATGTGACGGCAGCTGGTCCTCTGTGTTCCTCTCTGACAGCAGCCCAAACACTGAGTGCAGCTCAGGTACCTGCCACCTCCCCCTGCTTCCCTCACCTGCTTCTACACACTATTACAATGTCCTTGAGAAGTCAGCCAGAACCTGCCTGCAGGCCAATCAGTGAATATCCCAGAGCAGTCACCTTCACCCCTGAGCCCAGTCACCAAATCACATAGTACTTACTACATTACACAGAGACAGACTGATGCTCGCAGAGCTTACAATCTAGAGGGAGTGGGGTACAAGCGGTGTATAAGAAATCCCTGTGTCAATACCCAAACGAAATAACTACGTAACGTAGTATGATGAATTTACTGACGCGTTTCACCCATCTCTGCTGCTCACAAGATTCAGATCTTTCTGTCTGAACCTAGGACACCCCCTGAATTTCAAATCTAAATACATTGATAGGAACCATTTGGTCCATCAACCACTTCTACTGCAAGACTATTCCATACATCCACTACCCTCTCAGTAATGTAATACTTTCATTAGTCCCTGACCTTATCTTATATCTAGGATAGCCTTATACCTATCCCATGCATGCTTAAACTCCTTCACTGTATTAACCTCTACCACTTCTACTGGAAGACTATTCCATACATCCACTACCCTCTCAGTAATGTAATACTTTCATTAGTCCCTGACCTTATCTTATATCTAGGATAGCCTTATACCTATCTCATGCATGCTTAAACTCCATCACTGTATTAACCTCTACCACTTCTACTGGAAGGCTATTCCATGCATCCACTACCCTCTCAGTAATGTAATACTTTCATTAGTCACTGAGCTTATCTTATATCTAGGATAGCCTTATACCTATCTCATGCATGCTTAAACTCCATCACTGTATTAACCTCTACCACTTCTACTGGAAGACTATTCCATACATCCACTACCCTCTCAGTAAAGTAATACTTTCATTAGTCCCTGGCCTTATCTTATATCTAGGATAGCCTTATACCTATCCCATGCATGCTTAAACTCCTTCACTGTATTAACCTCTACCACTTCTACTGGAAGACTATTCCATACATCCACTACCCTCTCAGTAATGTAATACTTTCATTAGTCCCTGGCCTTATCTTATATCTAGGATAGCCTTATACCTATCCCATGCATGCTTAAACTCCTTCACTGTATTAACCTCTACCACTTCTACTGGAAGACTATTCCATACATCCACTACCCTCTCAGTAATGTAATACTTTCATTAGACCCTGGCCTTATCTTATATCTAGGATAGCCTTATACCTATCCCATGCATGCTTAAACTCCTTCACTGTATTAACCTCTACCACTTCTACTGGAAGACTATTCCATACATCCACTACCCTCTTAGTAATGTAATACTTTCATTAGTCCCTGGCGTTATCTTATATCTAGGATAGCCTTATACCTATCCCATGCATGCTTAAACTCAATCACTGTATTAACCTCTACCACTTCTACTGGAAGACTATTCCATGCATCCACTACCCTCTCAGTAATGTAATACTTTCATTAGTCCCTGACCTTATCTTATATCTAGGATAGCCTTATACCTATCCCATGCATGCTTAAACTCCTTCACTGTATTAACCTCTACCACTTCTACTGGAAGACTATTCCATACATCCACTACACTCTCAGTAATGTAATACTTTCATTAGTCCCTGGCCTTATCTTATATCTAGGATAGCCTTATACCTATCTCATGCATGCTTAAACTCCTTCACTGTATTAACCTCTACCACTTCTACTGGAAGACTATTCCATGCATCCACTACCCTCTCAGTAATGTAATACTTTCATTAGTCCCTGACCTTATCTTATATCTAGGATAGCCTTATACCTATCCCATGCATGCTTAAACTCCTTCACTGTATTAACCTCTACCACTTCTACTGGAAGACTATTCCATACATCCACTACACTCTCAGTAATGTAATACTTTCATTAGTCCCTGGCCTTATCTTATATCTAGGATAGCCTTATACCTATCTCATGGATGCTTAAACTCCTTCACTGTATTAACCTCTACCACTTCTACTGGAAGACTATTCCATGCATCCACTACCCTTTCAGTAATGTAATACTTTCATTAGTCCCTGGCCTTATCTTATATCTAGGATAGCCTTATACCTATCCCACGCATGCTTAAACTCCTTCACTGTATTAACCTCTACCACTTCTACTGGAAGACTATTCCATGCATCCACTACCCTCTCAGTAATGTAATACTTCCTGATTTTACTTATAGAAACATTGAATTATATAGTTTAGTAAATCCGAGTTATACACAGTAATATCATAATATCTTATTCCATTTGTTAATTTTATTAGGTATTAAGGACCAGGTGTGGCCGGCTAAGTATGATATGCTTTGTAGGGCATGGGGGGATTGTGTACCCAACATTTATTACTATGTGACCCAATGCATTTATTATTATGTGACTCAATGCATTTAATATTATGTGACCCAACGCATTTATTACTATGTGACCCAACGCATTTATTACTATGTGACCCAACGCATTTATTACTATGTGACCCAACGCATTTATTACTATGTGACTCAATGCATTTATTACTATGTGACCCAACGCATTTATTACTATGTGACCCAACGCATTTATTACTATGTGACCCAACGCATTTATTATTAGGTGACTTGTTGGGAGACTGTGTGGGTTTGCGTTGCATGCGTGTGCTGGGCGTCCGTGTAATCCGTGCCTCTGGGGTGTTGTGTCAATAAGGTCTCATGTTGTGAAAACATTTAATAAAAGTGATTTCAAACCAAAGGGAACAGGAAGGGAATATCTGCACACAGACTCTCTCCCTGCTGTGTCTTGCAGCTGGCATTGCAGGGGTTAATGATCTTGCCCTGGCTGTGTCTGATTAGATGACTGGTGGGGAGGGGGTATCTGGGGGGCACAGTGACTCAGCCAGTGACTGGCATTACTCAGCTGTGATCTGCCAGGCTATTTCTGCAACCAGGTTCATCATTGCCAACTCTGAGAGTCACTCACTCTGACAGTCACTACCACGCTGAGAGTCACTCACTCTGACAGTCACTACCACCCTGAGAGTCACTCACTATGACAGTCACTACCACCCTGAGAGTCACTCACTCTGACAGTCACTACCACCCTGAGAGTCACTCACTCTGACAGTCACTCCGACCCTGAGAGTCACTCACTCTGACAGTCACTCCTACCCTGAGAGTCACTCACTCTGATAGTCACTCCGACCCTGAGAGTCACTCACTCTGACAGTCACTCCTACCCTGAGAGTCACTCACTCTTATAGTCACTCCTACCCTGAGAGTCACTCACTCTGACAGTCACCCCGACCCTGAGAGTCACTCACTCTGACAGTCACCCCGACCCTGAGAGTCACTCACTCTGACAGTCACCCCAACCCTGAGAGTCACTCACTCTGACAGTCACTCCTACCCTGAGAGTCACTCACTCTGACAGTCACTCCGACCCTGAGAGTCACTCACTCTGACAGTCACTCCTACCCTGAGAGTCACTCACTCTGATAGTCACTCCGACCCTGAGAGTCACTCACTCTGACAGTCACTCCTACCCTGAGAGTCACTCACTCTTATAGTCACTCCTACCCTGAGAGTCACTCACTCTGACAGTCACTCCTACCCTGAGAGTCACTCACTCTGACAGTCACCCCGACCCTGAGAGTCACTCACTCTGACAGTCACCCCGACCCTGAGAGTCACTCACTCTGACAGTCACCCCGACCCTGAGAGTCACTCACTCTGACAGTCACTCTGACCCAGAGAGTCACTCACTCTGACAGTCACCCCGACCCTGAGAGTCACTCACTCTGACAGTCACTACTACCCTGAGAGTCACTCACTGTGACAGTCATTCCTACCCTGAGAGTCACTCACTCTGACAGTCACCCCGACCCTGAGAGTCACTCACTCTGATCGTCACTACTACTCTGAAAGTCATTCACTCTGACAGTCACTCCTACCCTGAGAGTCACTCACTCTGACAGTCACTCCGACCCTGAGAGTCACTCACTCTGACAGTCACCCCGACCCTGAGAGTCACTCACTCTGACAGTCACTACTACCCTGAGAGTCACTCACTCTGACAGTCACTCTGACCCTGAGAGTCACTCACTCTGACAGTCACTCCTACCCTGAGAGTCACTCACTCTGATAGTCACTCCGACCCTGAGAGTCACTCACTCTGACAGTCACTCCTACCCTGAGAGTCACTCACTCTTATAGTCACTCCTACCCTGAGAGTCACTCACTCTGACAGTCACCCCGACCCTGAGAGTCACTCACTCTGACAGTCACCCCGACCCTGAGAGTCACTCACTCTGACAGTCACCCCAACCCTGAGAGTCACTCACTCTGACAGTCACTCCTACCCTGAGAGTCACTCACTCTGACAGTCACTCCGACCCTGAGAGTCACTCACTCTGACAGTCACTCCTACCCTGAGAGTCACTCACTCTGATAGTCACTCCGACCCTGAGAGTCACTCACTCTGACAGTCACTCCTACCCTGAGAGTCACTCACTCTTATAGTCACTCCTACCCTGAGAGTCACTCACTCTGACAGTCACTCCTACCCTGAGAGTCACTCACTCTGACAGTCACCCCGACCCTGAGAGTCACTCACTCTGACAGTCACCCCGACCCTGAGAGTCACTCACTCTGACAGTCACCCCGACCCTGAGAGTCACTCACTCTGACAGTCACTCTGACCCAGAGAGTCACTCACTCTGACAGTCACCCCGACCCTGAGAGTCACTCACTCTGACAGTCACTACTACCCCGAGAGTCACTCACTGTGACAGTCATTCCTACCCTGAGAGTCACTCACTCTGACAGTCACCCCGACCCTGAGAGTCACTCACTCTGATCGTCACTACTACTCTGAAAGTCATTCACTCTGACAGTCACTCCTACCCTGAGAGTCACTCACTCTGACAGTCACTCCGACCCTGAGAGTCACTCACTCTGACAGTCACCCCGACCCTGAGAGTCACTCACTCTGACAGTCACTACTACCCTGAGAGTCACTCACTCTGACAGTCACTCTGACCCTGAGAGTCACACACTCTGACAGTCACTACTACGCTGAGAGTCACACACTCTGACAGTCACTCCTACCCTGAGAGTCACTCACTCTGACAGTCACCCCGACCCTGAGAGTCACTCACTCTGACAGTCACCCCGACCCTGAGAGTCACTCACTCTGACAGTCACCCCGATCCTGAGAGTCACTCACTCTGACAGTCACTCTGACCCAGAGAGTCACTCACTCTGACTGTCACCCCGACCCTGAGAGTCACTCACTCTGACAGTCACTCTGACCCAGAGAGTCACTTACTCTGACAGTCACCCCGACCCTGAGAGTCACTCACTCTGACAGTCACTACTACCCTGAGAGTCACTCACTGTGACAGTCATTCCTACCCTGAGAGTCACTCACTCTGACAGTCACCCCGACCCTGAGAGTCACTCACTCTGATCGTCACTACTACTCTGAAAGTCACTCACTCTGACAGTCACTCCTACCCTGAGAGTCACTCACTCTGACAGTCACCCCTCCCTAAGAGTCACTCACTCTGACAGTCACCCCGACCCTGAGAGTCACTCACTCTGACAGTCACTCTGACCCTGAGAGTCACTCACTCTGACAGTCACTCTGACCCTGAGAGTCACACACTCTGACAGTCACTACTACCCTGAGAGTCACACACTCTGACAGTCACTCCTACCCTGAGAGTCACTCACTGTGACAGTCATTCCTACCCTGAGAGTCACTCACTCTGACAGTCACCCCGACCCTGAGAGTCACTCACTCTGATCGTCACTACTACTCTGAAAGTCACTCACTCTGACAGTCACTCCTACCCTGAGAGTCACTCACTCTGACAGTCACCCCTCCCTGAGAGTCACTCACTCTGACAGTCACCCCGACCCTGAGAGTCACTCACTCTGACAGTCACTCTGACCCTGAGAGTCACTCACTCTGACAGTCACTCTGACCCTGAGAGTCACACACTCTGACAGTCACTACTACCCTGAGAGTCACACACTCTGACAGTCACTCCTACCCTGAGAGTCACTCACTCTGACAGTCACTACTACCCTGAGAGTCACTCACTCTGACAGTCACTCCGACCCTGAGAGTCACTCACTCTGACAGTCACCCCGACCCTGAGAGTCACTCACTCTGACAGTCACCCCGACCCTGAGAGTCACTCACTCTGACAGTCACTCTGACCCAGAGAGTCACTCATTCTGACAGTCACCCCGACCCTGAGGGTCACTCACTCAACAGTCACCCCGACCCTGAGAGTCACTCACTCTGAAAGTCACTCTGACCCAGAGAGTCACTCACTCTGACAGTCACTCCGACCCTGAGAGTCACTCACTCTGACAGTCACCCCGACCCTGAGAGTCACTCACTCTGACAGTCACCCCGACCCTGAGAGTCACTCACTCTGACAGTCACTCTGACCCAGAGAGTCACTCATTCTGACAGTCACCCCGACCCTGAGGGTCACTCACTCTGACAGTCACTCTGACCCAGAGAGTCACTCACTCTGACAGTCACCCCGACCCTGAGAGTCACTCATTCTGACCCTGAGAGTCACTCACTCTGACAGTCACTCTGACCCTGAGAGTCACACACTCTGACAGTCACTACTACCCTGAGAGTCACACACTCTGACAGTCACTCCGACCCTGAGAGTCACACACTCTGAGCATTGACTCACTGAGTATTTGCTCACTCTTACCCCAAGCATCCACTCACTCTATCATTCACTCCTACTCTAAGTATTCAGTCACTGAGTATCCACTCATTTTCACAGTCACTCCTACCCTGAGTATTCACTTACCCTCTACAGGTTACTCTCTCCCCTGGCTCACTTCCCCTCACTGTCTAAATAACTCCCTGTTATCAATCAATCACTCTCACTGTCACTCAATCACTCTCTCTCCTCTGGCTCAGTTACTCCGATGACTCACTCTCTTCCCCCATCCAGTTACTCTCTCTTCCCTGGCTCATTTACTCTCTCTCCCTTGTCTCGGTTACTTTCTCTCCTCTCTCTCAGTTACTCTCTCTCTCCTCTGACTCAGTTACTCTCTCTCCTCTGACTTAGTTACTCTCTCCCCTGTCTCAGTTATAGAAAGATATAGAAGATAAGAACCATTCATTCCATCTAGTCTGCCCAATTCTCTAAATACTTTTATTAGTCCCCAGTTCCCTATTTATTCTCTCTCATCTGACTCAGTTACTCTTTCATCTGTCTCAGTTACTCTCTCCCCTGTCTCAGTTATTCTCTCTCCTCTGACTCAGTTACTCCCTACCTGGCTCAGTTACTCTCTCTCCTCTGACTCAGTTACTTTCCCTCCCGTCTCAGTTACTCTCTCTCCTCTGACTCACTTACTCTCTCTCCCCTGGCTCACTTACTCTCGTCTATGGCTCAGTTACTCTCTCTCTCCTCTGATTCACTTACTCTCTCTCCTCTGACTCAG
This sequence comes from Pelodytes ibericus, assembly GCA_036172795.1. Lineage (NCBI taxonomy): Eukaryota > Metazoa > Chordata > Amphibia > Anura > Pelodytidae > Pelodytes > Pelodytes ibericus. Next base: position 76,010,210 of record CM069866.1, read on the forward strand.
TTACTCTCTCACCTCTGACTCACTTACTCTCTCTCCCCCGACTCAGTTACCCTCTCTCTCCTCTGACTCAGTTACTCTCCCTCCCGTCTCAGTTACTCTCTCTCCTCTGACTCACTTACCCTCTCTCCTCTGACTCAGTTACTCTCTCTCCCCTGGCTCAGTTGCTCTCTCCCCTGTCTCAGTTACTTTCTCTCCTCTGACTCAGTAACTCTCTCTACTCTGACTCACTTACTCTCTCTCCCCCGACTCAGTTACTCTCTCTCTCCTCTGACTCAGTTTCTCTCTCTACCGTCTCAGTTACTCTCTCTCCTCTGACTCACTTACCCTCTCACCTCTGACTCAGTTACACTCTCCCCTGTCTCGGTTACTTTCTCTCCTCCTACTCATTTACTCTCTCCTCTGACTCAGTTACTCTCTCTCCCCTGGCTCAGTTGCTCTCTCTCCCATCTCAGTTACTTTCTCTCCTCTGACTCAGTACCTCTCTCTCTTCTGACTCAGTTGCTCTCTCTCCCCTCTCTCAGTTACTCTCTCTCTTGTCTCAGTTACTCTCTCTCCTCTGACTAAGTTACTCTCTCCCCTGTCTCAGTTACTCTCCCCTCTCTCAGTTACTCTCTCTCCTCTGACTCAGTTACTCTCTCCCCTCTCTCAGTTACTCTCTCTCCCCTCTCTCAGTTACTCTCTCTCCTCTGACTCAGTTACTCTCTCTCCCCTCTCTCAGTTACTCTCTCTCCCCTCTCTCAGTTACTCTCTCTCCTCTGACTCAGTTACTCTCTCCCCTCTCTCAGTTACTCTCTCTCTCCTCTGACTCACTTACTCTCTCCCCTAACTCAGGAGGCCGGCTTGCCCTCAGGAATCTAGCCAGACCAACCCTTGCTGCAGCTGTGGGGTCTGAGGTCCATCTGAGGCTCATATGGATTTAACTATCAGAGAAAAGGATTCCTTAATAGGAAACAATGTGTGATACATAACAGGGCAGAGGAGGAGGCCAGGGAGATAAGAGTGCTCAGCTCTGTGTGTACATGAACCCCACAGCTGCCAGAATGCATTGAGATATTGCAGGCAGTCCTGACATCAGTCCTTCCATTGTTTATCATACTCGGCAGAATGGTTAGCAAACAAGGGACCAGATAGACATATTATCACCTCAACCCCCTCACAGTCGCACCCTATCACCCTATTTACTCACCCTTACCCTCCCCATCTCTACATGTCATCCTGAAATGAATGACAAGGTGCAGAGAGAGGAGAGGCTAGGAGAGTGATAGGGAGGCTGGGAGAGAGTGATAGGGAGGCTGGGAGCGAGTGATAGGGAGGCTGGGAGAGAGTGATAGGGAGGCTGGGAGAGAGTGATAGGGAGACTGGGAGCGAGTGATAGGGAGGCTGGGAGAGAGTGATAGGGAGGCTGGGAGAGAGTGATAGGGATTCTGAGAGAGTGATAGGGAGGCTGGGAGAGAGTGATAGGGATTCTGAGAGAGTGATAGGGAGGCTGGGAGAGAGTGATAGGGAGGCTGGGAGAGAGTGATAGGGAGGCTGGGAGAGAGTGATAGGGAGGCTAGGAGAGTGATAGGGAGGCTGGGAGAGAGTGATAGGGAGGCTGGGAGAGAGTGATAGGGAGGCTGGGAGCGAGTGATAGGGAGGCTGGGAGAGAGTGATAGGGAGGCTGGGAGAGAGTGATAGGGAGGCTGGGAGAGAGTGATAGGGAGGCTGGGAGAGAGTGATAGGGAGTCTGAGGAAGCAACAGATAGAAATCAATGTCCTGAGGGAAAGGGAAGTATTTGGACACAGATAATAATAATAATGATGATGATAATAATAATGATGAAATAATAATAATGATGATGATAATAATGATGATGATATCTCTATGCAGTAGATGAGGTTGGAGTATTTGGGGATCACAGGACCTGCTTTACACACGTGTTGGGGGGAGACTGAGTGATAACAGGAATAACCCAAATCCCCATGGACCCTCCACTGACCCACCACTGGAAACCCCCGGAGTGCAGACGCCAGGTCCAGTGTTATTCTGACGTATGAGACCCCGTGCCCCCCTCATCACAGGAGGGACAAAGCCACCTCTCCAACAGAAACTTTCCACAGCTGCCAGAGAGATGTTGCACCTTCCTAAATATAGCCGGGGAGGCTGGGAGATTGGGGATAACGTCACTATATAAGCTACATGCGTTACTCTTCACACAGACACAGCAGCACCTGCCGATCCCCCCGTGTCCTGCTGCAGAGTCCCGACGTATCCTCTTCAATGAACCTGAAGTCCTCCTCAGCTTTTCGATCGGAGCACAGCTTTCAGAAGCGGTCCTCCTCCTCTGCCAGCAGCCAACCCCGGGAGCCCTTCATGGATAAGACGCTGGGCATCTTTAGGGATGACTTTGGCACATTCAGGAGACCCCTTGGAGACCCCCAGGGATTCTCAGGCAAGTCGGACCAGCTCGGCGCATTCTTCAAATCTTCTCAGAGGCCGGGCTCGCCGATCCACAGAGCTGACACTCTACTTATGTTTCCTCAGTCAGTACGCTGGGGGGAGCAATGCGTTGGATGAGTACTAGCATTTATTACCCCCCAGTCACTAACCCCAGCGCATCCCCTACTGCCCCCTCTGTGATGCTGTCGGCCCCAGAGCTGGGTAATATTGAATGAAGAGCCTTTCCAAATTTACCCAATCCTGGAGAGGATACACAGGAGAGACGCTATCTATTTACTAACCCTATCCTGACACAGGAGAGACGCTGTCTATCTATTAACCCTAAAGATGTAACTCTGCATTATCCATGGCCAGCTGATCTCTTCTATATATTCTTCTATACATTGTGCAGGGTCTGGTGAGTTTCTCCTGCTAGAAGAACAGAGTTGGTCCTGTATAATGTATTGTTATAAAGTGACAGTGTGTAAAGATGTAACTCTGCATTATCCATGGCCAGCTGAGCTCTTCTATATATTCTTCTATACATTGTACAGGGTCTGGTGAGTTTCTCCTGCTAGAAGAACAGAGTTGGCCCTGTATAATGCATTGTTATAAAGTGACAGTGTGTAAAGATGTAACTCTATATTATCCATGGCCAGCTGAGCTCTTCTATATATTCTTCTATACATTGTGCAGGGTCTGGTGAGTTTATCCTGCTAGAAGAACAGAGTTGGTCCTGTATAATGCATTGTTATAAAGTGACAGTGTGTAAAGATGTAACTCTGCATTATCCATGGCCAGCTGAGCTCTTCTATATATTCTTCTATACATTGTGCAGGGTCTGGTGAGTTTCTCCTGCTAGAAGAACAGAGTTGGCCCTGTATAATGCATTGTTATAAAGTGACAGTGTGTAAAGATGTAACTCTGCATTATCCATGGCCAGCTGAGCTCTTCTATATGTTCTATACATTGTGCAGGGCCTGGTGAGTTTCTCCTGCTAGAAGAACAGAATTGGTCCTGTATAATGCATTGTTATAAAGTGACAGTGTGTAAAGATGTAACTCTGCATTATCCATGGCCAGCTGAGCTCTTCTATATATTCTTCTATACATTGTGCAGGGTCTGGTGAGTTTCTCCTGCTAGAAGAACAGAGTTGGCCCAGTATAATGCATTGTTATATAGTGACAGTGTGTAAAGATGTAACTCTGCATTATACATGGCCAGCTGAGCTCTTCTATATATTCTTCTATACATTGTGCAGGGCCTGGTGAGTTTCTCCTGCTAGAAGAACAGAGTTGGTCCTGTATAATGCATTGTTATAAAGTGACAGTGTGTAAAGATGTAACTCTGCATTATCCATGGCCAGCTGAGCTCTTCTATATATTCTTCTATACATTGTGCAGGGCCTGGTGAGTTTCTCCTGCTAGAAGAACAGAGTTGGCCCTGTATAATGCATTGTTATAAAGTGACAGTGTGTAAAGATGTAACTCTGCATTATCCATGGTCAGCTGAGCTCTTCTATATATTCTTCTATACATTGTGCAGGGTCTGGTGAGTTTCTCCTGTTAGAAGAACAGAGTTGGCCCTGTATAATGCATTGTTATATAGTGACAGTGTGTAAAGATGTAACTCTGCATTATCCATGGCCAGCTGAGCTCTTCTATATATTCCTCTATACATTGTGCAGGGCCTGGTGAGTTTCTCCTGCTAGAAGAACAGAGTTGGTCCTGTATAATGCATTGTTGTAAAGTGACAGTGTGTAAAGATGTAACTCTGCATTATCCATGGCCAGCTGAGCTCCTCTATATATTCTTCTATACATTGTGCAGGGTCTGGTGAGTTTCTCCTGCTAGAAGAACAGAGTTGGTCCTGTATAATGCATTGTTATAAAGTGACAGTGTGTAAAGATGTAACTCTGCATTATCCATGGCCAGCTGAGCTCCTCTATATATTCTTCTATACATTGTGCAGGGTCTGGTGAGTTTCTCCTGCTAGAAGAACAGAGTTGGTCCTGTATAATCTATTGTTATAAAGTGACAGTGTGTAAAGATGTAACTCTGCATTATCCATGGCCAGCTGAGCTCTTCTATATATTCTTCTATACATTGTGCAGGGTCTGGTGAGTTTCTCCTGCAAGAAGAACAGAGTTGGTCCTGTATAATCTATTGTTATAAAGTGACAGTGTGTAAAGATGTAACTCTGCATTATCCATGGCCTGCTGAGCTCTTCTATATATTCTTCTATACATTGTGCAGGGCCTGGTGAGTTTCTCCTGCTAGAAGAACAGAGTTGGCCCTGTATAATGCATTGTTATATAGTGACAGTGTGTAAAGATGTAACTCTGCATTATCCATGGCCAGCTGAGCTCTTCTATATATTCTTCTATACATTGTGCAGGGTCTGGTGAGTTTCTCCTGCTAGAAGAACAGAGTTGGCCCTGTATAATGCATTGTTATAAAGTGACAGTGTGTAAAGATGTAACTCTGCATTATCCATGGCCAGCTGAGCTCTTCTATATATTCTTCTATACATTGTGCAGGGTCTGGTGAGTTTCTCCTGCTAGAAGAACAGAGTTGGCCCTGTATAATGTATTGTTATATAGTGACAGTGTGTAAAGATGTAACTCTGCATTATCCATGGCCAGCTGAGCTCTTCTATATATTCCTCTATACATTGTGCAGGGCCTGGTGAGTTTCTCCTGCTAGAAGAACAGAGTTGGCCCTGTATAATGCATTGTTATAATGTGACAGTGTGTAAAGATGTAACTCTGCATTATCCATGGCCAGCTGAGCTCTTCTATATATTCTTCTATACATTGTGCAGGGTCTGGTGAGTTTTCTCCTGCTAGAAGAACAGAGTTGGCCCTGTATAATGCATTGTTATATAGTGACAGTGTGTAAAGATGTAACTCTGCATTATCCATGGCCAGCTGAGCTCTTCTATATATTATTCTATACATTGTGCAGGGCCTGGTGAGTTTCTCCTGCTAGAAGAACAGAGTTGGCCCTGTATAATGCATTGTTATAATGTGACAGTGTGTAAAGATGTAACTCTGCATTATCCATGGCCAGCTGAGCTCTTCTATATATTATTCTATACATTGTGCAGGGCCTGGTGAGTTTCTCCTGCTAGAAGAACAGAGTTGGCCCTGTATAATGCATTGTTATAATGTGACAGTGTGTAAAGATGTAACTCTGCATTATCCATGGCCAGCTGAGCTCTTCTATATATTATTCTATACATTGTGCAGGGCCTGGTGAGTTTCTCCTGCTAGAAGAACAGAGTTGGTCCTGTATAATGCATTGTTATAAAGTGACAGTGTGTAAAGATGTAACTCTGTATTATCCATGGCCAGCTGAGCTGTTCTATATATTCTTCTATACATTGTGCAGGGCCTGGTGAGTTTCTCCTGCTAGAAGAACAGAGTTGGTCCTGTCTAATGCATTGTTATATAGTGACAGTGTGTAAAGATGTAACTCTGCATTATCCATGGCCAGCTGAGCTCTTCTATATGTTCTATACATTGTGCAGGGCCTGCTGAGCTCTTCTATATATTCTTCTATACATTGTGCAGGGTCTGGTGAGTTTCTCCTGCTAGAAGAACAGAGTTGGTCCTGTATAATGCATTGTTATAAAGTGACAGTGTGTAAAGATGTAACTCTGTATTATCCATGGCCAGCTGAGCTGTTCTATATATTCTTCTATACATTGTGCAGGGCCTGGTGAGTTTCTCCTGCTAGAAGAACAGAGTTGGTCCTGTATAATGCATTGTTATATAGTGACAGTGTGTAAAGATGTAACTCTGCATTATCCATGGCCAGCTGAGCTCTTCTATATGTTCTATACATTGTGCAGGGCCTGCTGAGCTCTTCTATATATTCTTCTATACATTGTGCAGGGTCTGGTGAGTTTCTCCTGCTAGAAGAACAGAGTTGGTCCTGTATAATGCATTGTTCTAAAGTGACAGTGTGTAAAGATGTAACTCTGCATTATCCATGGCCAGCTGAGCTCTTCTATATGTTCTATACATTGTGCAGGGCCTGCTGAGCTCTTCTATATATTCTTCTATACATTGTGCAGGGCCTGGTGAGTTTCTCCTGCTAGAAGAACAGAGTTGGCCCTGTATAATGCATTGTTATAAAGTGACAGCGTGTAAAGATGTAACTCTGCATTATCCAAGGTCAGCTGAGCTCTTCTATATATTCCTCTATATATTGTGCAGGGCCTGGTGAGTTTCTCCTGCTAGAAGAACAGAGTTGGTCCTGTATAATGCATTGTTATAAAGTGACAGTGTGTAAAGATGTAACACTGCATTATCCATGGCCAGCTGAGCTCTTCTATATATTCTTCTATACATTGTGCAGGGTCTGGTGAGTTTCTCCTGCTAGAAGAACAGAGTTGGTCCTGTATAATGTATTGTTATAAAGTGACAGTGTGTAAAGATGTAACTCTGTATTATCCATGGCCAGCTGAGCTCTTCTATATATTCTTCTATACATTGTGCAGGGCCTGGTGAGTTTCTCCTGTTAGAAGAACAGAGTTGGTCCTGTATAATGCATTGTTATAAAGTGACAGTGTGTAAAGATGTAACTCTGCATTATGCATGGCCAGCTGAGCTCTTCTATATATTCTTCTATAGATTGTACAGGGTCTGGTGAGTTTCTCCTGCTAGAAGAACAGAGTTGGTCCTGTATTATGCATTGTTATATAGTGACAGTGTGTAAAGATGTAACTCTGCATTATCCATGGCCAGCTGAGCTCTTCTATATGTTCTATACATTGTGCAGGGCCTGCTGAGCTCTTCTATATATTCTTCTATACATTGTGCAGGGTCTGGTGAGTTTCTCCTGCTAGAAGAACAGAGTTGGTCCTGTATAATGCATTGTTCTAAAGTGACAGTGTGTAAAGATGTAACTCTGCATTATCCATGGCCAGCTGAGCTCTTCTATATGTTCTATACATTGTGCAGGGCCTGCTGAGCTCTTCTATATATTCTTCTATACATTGTGCAGGGCCTGGTGAGTTTCTCCTGCTAGAAGAACAGAGTTGGCCCTGTATAATGCATTGTTATAAAGTGACAGCGTGTAAAGATGTAACTCTGCATTATCCAAGGTCAGCTGAGCTCTTCTATATATTCCTCTATATATTGTGCAGGGCCTGGTGAGTTTCTCCTGCTAGAAGAACAGAGTTGGTCCTGTATAATGCATTGTTATAAAGTGACAGTGTGTAAAGATGTAACACTGCATTATCCATGGCCAGCTGAGCTCTTCTATATATTCTTCTATACATTGTGCAGGGTCTGGTGAGTTTCTCCTGCTAGAAGAACAGAGTTGGTCCTGTATAATGTATTGTTATAAAGTGACAGTGTGTAAAGATGTAACTCTGCATTATCCATGGCCAGCTGAGCTCTTCTATATATTCTTCTATACATTGTACAGGGTCTGGTGAGTTTCTCCTGCTAGAAGAACAGAGTTGGCCCTGTATAATGCATTGTTATAAAGTGACAGTGTGTAAAGATGTAACTCTATATTATCCATGGCCAGCTGAGCTCTTCTATATATTCTTCTATACATTGTGCAGGGTCTGGTGAGTTTATCCTGCTAGAAGAACAGAGTTGGTCCTGTATAATGCATTGTTATAAAGTGACAGTGTGTAAAGATGTAACTCTGCATTATCCATGGCCAGCTGAGCTCTTCTATATATTCTTCTATACATTGTGCAGGGTCTGGTGAGTTTCTCCTGCTAGAAGAACAGAGTTGGCCCTGTATAATGCATTGTTATAAAGTGACAGTGTGTAAAGATGTAACTCTGCATTATCCATGGCCAGCTGAGCTCTTCTATATGTTCTATACATTGTGCAGGGCCTGGTGAGTTTCTCCTGCTAGAAGAACAGAATTGGTCCTGTATAATGCATTGTTATAAAGTGACAGTGTGTAAAGATGTAACTCTGCATTATCCATGGCCAGCTGAGCTCTTCTATATATTCTTCTATACATTGTGCAGGGTCTGGTGAGTTTCTCCTGCTAGAAGAACAGAGTTGGCCCAGTATAATGCATTGTTATATAGTGACAGTGTGTAAAGATGTAACTCTGCATTATACATGGCCAGCTGAGCTCTTCTATATATTCTTCTATACATTGTGCAGGGCCTGGTGAGTTTCTCCTGCTAGAAGAACAGAGTTGGTCCTGTATAATGCATTGTTATAAAGTGACAGTGTGTAAAGATGTAACTCTGCATTATCCATGGCCAGCTGAGCTCTTCTATATATTCTTCTATACATTGTGCAGGGCCTGGTGAGTTTCTCCTGCTAGAAGAACAGAGTTGGCCCTGTATAATGCATTGTTATAAAGTGACAGTGTGTAAAGATGTAACTCTGCATTATCCATGGTCAGCTGAGCTCTTCTATATATTCTTCTATACATTGTGCAGGGTCTGGTGAGTTTCTCCTGTTAGAAGAACAGAGTTGGCCCTGTATAATGCATTGTTATATAGTGACAGTGTGTAAAGATGTAACTCTGCATTATCCATGGCCAGCTGAGCTCTTCTATATATTCCTCTATACATTGTGCAGGGCCTGGTGAGTTTCTCCTGCTAGAAGAACAGAGTTGGTCCTGTATAATGCATTGTTGTAAAGTGACAGTGTGTAAAGATGTAACTCTGCATTATCCATGGCCAGCTGAGCTCCTCTATATATTCTTCTATACATTGTGCAGGGTCTGGTGAGTTTCTCCTGCTAGAAGAACAGAGTTGGTCCTGTATAATGCATTGTTATAAAGTGACAGTGTGTAAAGATGTAACTCTGCATTATCCATGGCCAGCTGAGCTCCTCTATATATTCTTCTATACATTGTGCAGGGTCTGGTGAGTTTCTCCTGCTAGAAGAACAGAGTTGGTCCTGTATAATCTATTGTTATAAAGTGACAGTGTGTAAAGATGTAACTCTGCATTATCCATGGCCAGCTGAGCTCTTCTATATATTCTTCTATACATTGTGCAGGGTCTGGTGAGTTTCTCCTGCAAGAAGAACAGAGTTGGTCCTGTATAATCTATTGTTATAAAGTGACAGTGTGTAAAGATGTAACTCTGCATTATCCATGGCCTGCTGAGCTCTTCTATATATTCTTCTATACATTGTGCAGGGCCTGGTGAGTTTCTCCTGCTAGAAGAACAGAGTTGGCCCTGTATAATGCATTGTTATATAGTGACAGTGTGTAAAGATGTAACTCTGCATTATCCATGGCCAGCTGAGCTCTTCTATATATTCTTCTATACATTGTGCAGGGTCTGGTGAGTTTCTCCTGCTAGAAGAACAGAGTTGGCCCTGTATAATGCATTGTTATAAAGTGACAGTGTGTAAAGATGTAACTCTGCATTATCCATGGCCAGCTGAGCTCTTCTATATATTCTTCTATACATTGTGCAGGGTCTGGTGAGTTTCTCCTGCTAGAAGAACAGAGTTGGCCCTGTATAATGTATTGTTATATAGTGACAGTGTGTAAAGATGTAACTCTGCATTATCCATGGCCAGCTGAGCTCTTCTATATATTCCTCTATACATTGTGCAGGGCCTGGTGAGTTTCTCCTGCTAGAAGAACAGAGTTGGCCCTGTATAATGCATTGTTATAATGTGACAGTGTGTAAAGATGTAACTCTGCATTATCCATGGCCAGCTGAGCTCTTCTATATATTCTTCTATACATTGTGCAGGGTCTGGTGAGTTTTCTCCTGCTAGAAGAACAGAGTTGGCCCTGTATAATGCATTGTTATATAGTGACAGTGTGTAAAGATGTAACTCTGCATTATCCATGGCCAGCTGAGCTCTTCTATATATTATTCTATACATTGTGCAGGGCCTGGTGAGTTTCTCCTGCTAGAAGAACAGAGTTGGCCCTGTATAATGCATTGTTATAATGTGACAGTGTGTAAAGATGTAACTCTGCATTATCCATGGCCAGCTGAGCTCTTCTATATATTATTCTATACATTGTGCAGGGCCTGGTGAGTTTCTCCTGCTAGAAGAACAGAGTTGGCCCTGTATAATGCATTGTTATAATGTGACAGTGTGTAAAGATGTAACTCTGCATTATCCATGGCCAGCTGAGCTCTTCTATATATTATTCTATACATTGTGCAGGGCCTGGTGAGTTTCTCCTGCTAGAAGAACAGAGTTGGTCCTGTATAATGCATTGTTATAAAGTGACAGTGTGTAAAGATGTAACTCTGTATTATCCATGGCCAGCTGAGCTGTTCTATATATTCTTCTATACATTGTGCAGGGCCTGGTGAGTTTCTCCTGCTAGAAGAACAGAGTTGGTCCTGTCTAATGCATTGTTATATAGTGACAGTGTGTAAAGATGTAACTCTGCATTATCCATGGCCAGCTGAGCTCTTCTATATGTTCTATACATTGTGCAGGGCCTGCTGAGCTCTTCTATATATTCTTCTATACATTGTGCAGGGTCTGGTGAGTTTCTCCTGCTAGAAGAACAGAGTTGGTCCTGTATAATGCATTGTTATAAAGTGACAGTGTGTAAAGATGTAACTCTGTATTATCCATGGCCAGCTGAGCTGTTCTATATATTCTTCTATACATTGTGCAGGGCCTGGTGAGTTTCTCCTGCTAGAAGAACAGAGTTGGTCCTGTATAATGCATTGTTATATAGTGACAGTGTGTAAAGATGTAACTCTGCATTATCCATGGCCAGCTGAGCTCTTCTATATGTTCTATACATTGTGCAGGGCCTGCTGAGCTCTTCTATATATTCTTCTATACATTGTGCAGGGTCTGGTGAGTTTCTCCTGCTAGAAGAACAGAGTTGGTCCTGTATAATGCATTGTTCTAAAGTGACAGTGTGTAAAGATGTAACTCTGCATTATCCATGGCCAGCTGAGCTCTTCTATATGTTCTATACATTGTGCAGGGCCTGCTGAGCTCTTCTATATATTCTTCTATACATTGTGCAGGGCCTGGTGAGTTTCTCCTGCTAGAAGAACAGAGTTGGCCCTGTATAATGCATTGTTATAAAGTGACAGCGTGTAAAGATGTAACTCTGCATTATCCAAGGTCAGCTGAGCTCTTCTATATATTCCTCTATATATTGTGCAGGGCCTGGTGAGTTTCTCCTGCTAGAAGAACAGAGTTGGTCCTGTATAATGCATTGTTATAAAGTGACAGTGTGTAAAGATGTAACACTGCATTATCCATGGCCAGCTGAGCTCTTCTATATATTCTTCTATACATTGTGCAGGGTCTGGTGAGTTTCTCCTGCTAGAAGAACAGAGTTGGTCCTGTATAATGTATTGTTATAAAGTGACAGTGTGTAAAGATGTAACTCTGTATTATCCATGGCCAGCTGAGCTCTTCTATATATTCTTCTATACATTGTGCAGGGCCTGGTGAGTTTCTCCTGTTAGAAGAACAGAGTTGGTCCTGTATAATGCATTGTTATAAAGTGACAGTGTGTAAAGATGTAACTCTGCATTATGCATGGCCAGCTGAGCTCTTCTATATATTCTTCTATAGATTGTACAGGGTCTGGTGAGTTTCTCCTGCTAGAAGAACAGAGTTGGTCCTGTATTATGCATTGTTATATAGTGACAGTGTGTAAAGATGTAACTCTGCATTATCCATGGCCAGCTGAGCTCTTCTATATGTTCTATACATTGTGCAGGGCCTGCTGAGCTCTTCTATATATTCTTCTATACATTGTGCAGGGTCTGGTGAGTTTCTCCTGCTAGAAGAACAGAGTTGGTCCTGTATAATGCATTGTTCTAAAGTGACAGTGTGTAAAGATGTAACTCTGCATTATCCATGGCCAGCTGAGCTCTTCTATATGTTCTATACATTGTGCAGGGCCTGCTGAGCTCTTCTATATATTCTTCTATACATTGTGCAGGGCCTGGTGAGTTTCTCCTGCTAGAAGAACAGAGTTGGCCCTGTATAATGCATTGTTATAAAGTGACAGCGTGTAAAGATGTAACTCTGCATTATCCAAGGTCAGCTGAGCTCTTCTATATATTCCTCTATATATTGTGCAGGGCCTGGTGAGTTTCTCCTGCTAGAAGAACAGAGTTGGTCCTGTATAATGCATTGTTATAAAGTGACAGTGTGTAAAGATGTAACACTGCATTATCCATGGCCAGCTGAGCTCTTCTATATATTCTTCTATACATTGTGCAGGGTCTGGTGAGTTTCTCCTGCTAGAAGAACAGAGTTGGTCCTGTATAATGTATTGTTATAAAGTGACAGTGTGTAAAGATGTAACTCTGTATTATCCATGGCCAGCTGAGCTCTTCTATATATTCTTCTATACATTGTGCAGGGCCTGGTGAGTTTCTCCTGTTAGAAGAACAGAGTTGGTCCTGTATAATGCATTGTTATAAAGTGACAGTGTGTAAAGATGTAACTCTGCATTATGCATGGCCAGCTGAGCTCTTCTATATATTCTTCTATAGATTGTACAGGGTCTGGTGAGTTTCTCCTGCTAGAAGAACAGAGTTGGTCCTGTATTATGCATTGTTATAAAGTGACAGTGTGTAAAGATCTAACTCTGCATTATCCATGGCCAGCTGAGCTCTTCTATATATTCTTCTATACATTGTGCAGGGTCTGGTGAGTTTCTCCTGCTAGAAGAACAGAGTTGGCCCTGTATAATGCATTGTTATAAAGTGACAGTGTGTAAAGATGTAACTCTGCATTATCCATGGCCAGCTGAGCTCTTCTATATATTCTTCTATACATTGTGCAGGGTCTGGTGAGTTTCTCCTGCTAGAAGAACAGAGTTGGTCCTGTATAATGCATTGTTATAAAGTGACAGTGTGTAAAGATGTAACTCTGCATTATCCATGGCCAGCTGAGCTCTTCTATATATTCTTCTATACATTGTGCAGGGTCTGGTGAGTTTCTCCTGCTAGAAGAACAGAGTTGGTCCTGTATAATGCATTGTTATAAAGTGACAGTGTGTAAAGATGTAACTCTGCATTATCCATGGCCAGCTGAGCTCTTCTATATATTCTTCTATACATTGTGCAGGGTCTGGTGAGTTTCTCCTGCTAGAAGAACAGAGTTGGCCCTGTATAATGCATTGTTATAAAGGGACAGTGTGTAAATATGTAACTCTGCATTATCCATGGCCAGCTGAGCTCTTCTATATATTCTTCTATACATTGTGCAGGGTCTGGTGAGTTTCTCCTGCTAGAAGAACAGAGTTGGCCCTGTATAATGCATTGTTATAAAGTGACAGTGTGTAAAGATGTAACTCTGCATTATCCATGGCCAGCTGAGCTCTTCTATATATTCTTCTATACATTGTGCAGGGTCTGGTGAGTTTCTCCTGCTAGAAGAACAGAGTTGGCCCTGTATAATGCATTGTTATAAAGTGACAGTGTGTAAAGATGTAACTCTGCATTATCCATGGCCAGCTGAGCTCTTCTATATATTCTTCTATACATTGTGCAGGGCCTCGTGAGTTTCTCCCGCTAGAAGAACAGAGTTGGTACTGTATAATGCATTGTTATATAGTGACAGTGTGTAAAGATGTAACTCTGCATTATCCATGGCCAGCTGAGCTCCTCTATATATTCTTCTATACATTGTGCAGGGCGTGGTGAGTTTCTCCTGCTAGAAGAACAGAGTTGGCCCTGTATAATGCATTGTTATATAGTGACAGTGTGTAAAGATGTAACTCTGCATTATCCATGGCCAGCTGAGCTCTTCTATATATTCTTCTATACATTGTGCAGGGCCTGGTGAGTTTCTCCTGCTAGAAGAACAGAGTTGGCCCTGTATAATGCATTGTTATAAAGTGACAGTGTGTAAAGATGTAACTCTGCATTATCCATGGCCAGCTGAGCTCTTCTATATATTCTTCTATACATTGTGCAGGGCCTCGTGAGTTTCTCCCGCTAGAAGAACAGAGTTGGTCCTGTATAATGCATTGTTATATAGTGACAGTGTGTAAAGATGTAACTCTGCATTATCCATGGCCAGCTGAGCTCTTCTATATATTCTTCTATACATTGTGCAGGGCCTGGTGAGTTTCTCCTGCTATAAGAACAGAGTTGGCCCTGTATAATGCATTGTTATAAAGTGACAGTGTGTAAAGATGTAACTCTGCATTATCCATGGCCAGCTGAGCTCCTCTATATATTCCTCTATACATTGTGCAGGGCCTGGTGAGTTTCTCCTGCTAGAAGAACAGAGTTGGCCTTGTATAATGCATTGTTATAAAGTGACAGTGTGTAAAGATGTAACTCTGCATTATCCATGGCCAGCTGAGCTCTTCTATATATTATATACCTTGTGCAGGGTCTGGTGAGTTTCTCCTGCTAGAAGAACAGAGTTGGTCCTGTATAATGCATTGTTATATAGTGACAGTGTGTAAAGATGTAGCTCTGCATTATCCATGGCCAGCTGAGCTCTTCTATATATTCTTCTATACATTGTGCAGGGCCTGGTGAGTTTCTCCTGCTAGAAGAACAGAGTTGGCCCTGTATAATGTATTGTTATAAAGTGACAGTGTGTAAAGATGTAACTCTGTATTATCCATGGCCAGCTGAGCTCTTCTATATATTCTTCTATACATTGTGCAGTGTCTGGTGAGTTTCTCCTGCTAGAAGAACAGAGCTGGCCCTGTATAATGCATTGTTATAAAGTGACAGTGTGTAAAGATGTAACTCTGCATTATCCATGGCCAGATGAGCTCTTCTATATATTCTATACATTGTGCAGGGTCTGGTGAGTTTCTCCTGCTAGAAGAACAGAGTTGGCCCTGTATAATGCATTGTTATATAGTGACAGTGTGTAAAGATGTAACTCTGCATTATCCATGGCCAGATGAGCTCTTCTATATATTCTTCTATACATTGTGCAGGGTCTGGTGAGTTTCTCCTGCTAGAAGAACAGAGTTGGCCCTGTATAATGCATTGTTATAAAGTGACAGTGTGTAAAGATGTAACTCTGCATTATCCATGGCCAGCTGAGCTCTTCTATATATTCTATACATTGTGCAGGGTCTGGTGAGTTTCTCCTGCTAGAAGAACAGAGTTGGCCCTGTATAATGCATTGTTATAAAGTGACAGTGTGTAAAGATGTAACTCTGCATTATCCATGGCCAGCTGAGCTCCTCTATATATTCTTCTATACATTGTGCAGGGTCTGGTGAGTTTCTCCTGCTAGAAGAACAGAGTTGGCCCTGTATAATGCATTGTTATAAAGTGACAGTGTGTAAAGATGTAACTCTGCATTATCCATGGCCAGCTGAGCTCTTCTATATATTCTTCTATACATTGTGCAGGGTCTGGTGAGTTTCTCCTGCTAGAAGAACAGAGTTGGCCCTGTATAATGCATTGTTATAAAGTGACAGTGTGTAAAGATATAACTCTGCATTATCCATGGCCAGCTGAGCTTCTCTATATATTCCTCTATACATTGTGCAGGGCCTGGTGAGTTTCTCCTGCTAGAAGAACAGAGTTGGTCCTGTATAATGCATTGTTATAAAGTGACAGTGTGTAAAGATGTAACTCTGCATTATCCATGGCCAGCTGAGCCCTTCTATATATTCTTCTATACATTGTGCAGGGTCTGGTGAGTTTCTCCTGCTAGAAGAACAGAGTTGGCCCTGTATAATGTATTGTTATAAAGTGACAGTGTGTAAAGATGTAACTCTGCATTATCCATGGCCAGCTGAGCTCTGCTATATATTCCTCTATACATTGTGCAGGGTCTGGTGAGTTTCTCCTGCTAGAAGAACAGAGTTGGCCCTGTATAATGCACTGTTATATAGTGACGGTGTGTAAAGATGTAACTCTGCATTATCCATGGCCAGCTGAGCTCCTCTATATATTCTTCTATACATTGTGTAGGGTCTGGTGAGTTTCTCCTGCTAGAAGAACAGAGTTGGTCCTGTATAATGCATTGTTATAAAGTGACAGTGTGTAAAGATGTAACTCTGCATTATCCATGGCCAGCTGAGCTCTTCTATATATTCTTCTATACATTGTGCAGGGTCTGGTGAGTTTCATCTGCTAGAAGAACAGAGTTGGCTCTGTATAATGTATTGTTATAAAGTGACAGTGTGTAAAGATGTAACTCTGCATTATCCATGGCCAGCTGAGCTCTTCTATATATTCCTCTATACATTGTGCAGGGTCTGGTGAGTTTCTCCTGCTAGAAGAACAGAGTTGGCCCTGTATAATACATTGTTATAAAGTGACAGTGTGTAAAGATGTAACTCTGCATTATCCATGGCCAGCTGAGCTCTTCTATATATTCTATACATTGTGCAGGGTCTGGTGAGTTTCTCCTGCTAGAAGAACAGAGTTGGTCCTGTATAATGCATTGTTATATAGTGACTGTGTGTAAAGATGTAACTCTGCACTATCCATGGCAGGCTGAGCTCTTCTATATATTCTATACATTGTACAGGGTCTGGTGAGTTTCTCCTGCTAGAAGAACAGAGTTGGCCCTGTATAATGCATTGTTATATAGTGACAGTGTGTAAAGATGTAACTCTGCATTATCCATGGCCAGCTGAGCTCTTCTATATATTCTATACATTGTGCAGGGCCTGGAGAGCGTTTCTAGCAGGAGAATTCCCCAGGCCCTGCACCATGTACAGTTACTGGAATAGCTGCCATTGTTTGCATGGTTGTGTGTGGTGTTTCTGGAAGGTGACCTCTTTCCTTCTCACACAGGCGGCTCTGGTGGTTCGGAGATGGTGAAGACTTTCGGGAACACTTACCAGTTTGCTGTGGATGTGAGAGATTTCTCCCCTGAAGATATAATTGTCACCACTTCAAACAACCAGATCGAGGTCCACGCAGAGAAGGTGAGGGGCGAATGTCCTAAAAAAGGGAACAAACGAAAAGGAAACAAGGGACACGTCAGTACAAACAGATGGCAAAGGAGTAGGAATCTAGTGTGAATCAGTATAAAGTACAGTATATACAGTGACAATACAGGAAACCTGGATAACACATGGACTTGATCCCTGGAGCAGAATCCTCAATCAGAGACCAAGTCTAATACTGTGCTTCACCCTCTGCGGAGTCAGTGCACAATGCAGACCGACAACATATACAGCCCCCCCCCCCCCATCGCCCCCACCCAATCCCGAGCACGTCCAAATAAAAGTCCAGCTGAAATAAGTAAACATGCCTGTGTCGATATATTTTTATATAATAAAGCCGAGTTTATATTGTGCTTTATACTGATTCACACTATATTCTTGCGTTCTTTTTCCATGTGTCCCCCATGTTTTTATGTGAGACAAGCAAGCCCAGCCTTCCCCTGTTCGAGGGGTATCTCCTTTTCATCTGATTGATGGGATTTGAGGAGTCCTTGAAGGGGTACCCGGCTTCCATTTGACCATTTAGCTCCTATTTATCTGTTGCTCTGTTTGTTCTAAAACCAATGGAATGTCCTTGCTGATTAGTCCTTTTTCACAATGTGGCTCCAGTGAAGCTATTTCTGATCTCATGCGAGCAGTAAAACATTCCCAGCTCCAGACAGAGTATAACTGGATAAGATCATTGTTTTATATAACAGATCCTCCCTTCCAAACAGGACCTGTCTGTCACTGAGATGCTCCACAAACATCTGAGATATTTTTGGAAACCCCCCACCCAAGCCCCCTGATATCCTGTGCTGTGTCATCGCTTACTGGGTTAAACAATAACCATTATCTGAAGATTGTAATGCCGATTGTGTCTCATAATATTTCCACCAAACACACAGCCCGTCCCAAACCCGGCACACAGGACCCCGTCTGCTACTGTGACAGGCTGTGTTTATTGGGATCTTCTGCATGTATTCCATCCGATGGAAGCGCGTTACGCAGGATCTAACCCCCAATTTATCACACGTTCATCCGTTTTTATGTAGCAGCTTTTTTCTAAAGGCCAAGTGTCTGTTTAATTGAAAGATTGCACAAAATGTAGAGATTGTAAATACAAATACTTCAATGAAACAATACAAACAAAGCAACTTGTTGAGCCCTCTTTGCTTTATATATCAGGGGGAGGACATGTTGTTTAGAATCTTTGCTCTGTATAGCTCTATCAAGGGGTGGACATGTTGTTTAGAATCTTTGCTTTGTATAGCTCTATCAGGGGGAGGACATGTTGTTTAGAATCTTTGCTCTGTATAGCTCTATCAGGGGGAGGACATGTTGTTTAGAATCTTTGCTCTGTATAGCTCTATCAGGGGGAGGACATGTTGTTTAGAATCTTTGCTCTGTATAGCTCTATCAGGGGGCGGACATGTTGTTTAGAATCTTTGCCCTGTATTGCTCTATCAGGGGGCGGACATGTTGTTTAGAATATTTGCTCTGTATAGCTCTATCAGGGGCAGACGAGTTGTTTAGAATCTTTGCTCTGTATAGCTCTATCAGGGGGCGGACATGTTGTTTAGAATCTTTGCTCTGTATAGCTCTATCAGGAGCTGGACATGTTGTTTAGAATCTTTGCTCTGTATAGCTCTATCAGGGGGTGTACATGCTGTTTAGAATCTTTGCTCTGTATAGCTCTATCAGGGGGAGGACATGTTGGTTAGAATCTTTGCTCTGTATAGCTCTATCAGGGGGCAGACCTGTTGTTTAGAATCTTTGCTCTGTATAGCTCTATCAGGGGGTGGATTTTGTTTAGAATCTTTGCTCTGTATTGCTCTATCAGGGGGCGGACATGTTGTTTAGAATCTTTGCTCTGTATAGCTCTATCAGGGGGTGGACATGTTGTTTAGAATCTTTGCTCTGTATAGCTCTATCAGGGGGCAGACATGTTGTTTAGAATCTTTGCTCTGTAAAGCTCTATCAGGAGCTGGACATGTTGTTTAGAATCTTTGCTATGTAAAGCTCTATCAGGAGCTGGACATGTTGTTTAGAATCTTTGCTCTGTAAAGCTCTATCAGGGGGCAGACATGTTGTTTAGAATCTTTGCTCTGTATAGCTCTATTAGGGGGCGGACATGTTGTTTAGAATCTTTGCTCTGTAAAGCTCTATCAGGGGGCAGACATGTTGTTTAGAATCTTTGCTCTGTGTAGCTCTATCAGGGGGCAGACATGATTAGAATCTTTGCTCTGTATAGCTCTATCAGGGGACGGACATGTTTAGAATCTTTGCTCTGTATAGCTCTATCAGGGGACGGACATGTTTAGAATCTTTGCTCTGTATAGCTCTATCAGAAGCTGGACATGTTGTTTAGAATCTTTGCTCTGTATAGCTCTATCAGGGGGTGGACAGAGCAAAGGTTCTGAACAACAAGTCCTCCCCTGATAGAGCTATACAGAGCAAAGATTCTAAACAACATGTCCTCCCCCTGATAGAGCTATATAGAGCAAAGATTCTAACAACATGTCCGCCCCCTGATAGAGCTATACAGAGCAAAGATTCTAAACAACATGTCCTCCCCCTGATAGAGCTATACAGAGCAAAGATTCTAAACAACATGTCCACCCCCTGATAGAGCTATACATAGGAAAGATTCTAAACAACATGTCCACCCCCTGATAGAGCTATACATAGGAAAGATTCTAAACAACATGTCCACCCCCTGATAGAGCTATACATAGGAAAGATTCTAAACAACATGTCCGCCCCTGATAGAGCTATACAGAGCAAAGATTCTAAACAACATGTCCTCCCCTGATAGAGCTAAACATAGGAAAGATTCTAAACAACATGTCCTCCCCTGATAGAGTTATACATAGGAAAGAAGGCTCAATAAGGTACTTTGTATTCTTTCCTATTTAAAATGTATACGTTTTATGCCATCTTGTCCTTTGTCCTTTAATATAAACCAGCTGGAGAAATGGTAACTGTCTCTTCATCTGCCCTCAGTTAGCACCAGATGGGACCATAATGAACACATTTACCCACAAATGTCAGCTCCCCGAAGATGTGGACCCGACCACGGTGACCTCAGCCCTTGGGGAAGACGGGGTGCTGACAGTCAAAGCTCTGAGGAATTCTGCCAAGCACACGGACCACCTGAAAGAAACCTTCCGGACTGAGATCAAAATCTAGGCCACGCCACGTGGGGTGACCACGGGACCTGCTGCCACGTAAAGAACTGTTTGATGAGTTTGTGGTTTCACGGACGCCATTGTCTAATGATTGCTGCCTCACCGTGCGAAGCGAGGGAATGATAGGGGGCAGTCTGTGTATGTGTGTGTCTCATGCTAATCCTCACAGCTAGTGTGTGTTGTCCACAAGATGTGGCAGCAGGATCCCACGTAACACAACAGCAACAAGACAGACATTCGGCTTCAATCATGAAAGAGAGAATTGTGGGGAATGGATGGGAGAGGAGGTTTTACTTCTCACCCTGGCTGCTTTGACCTTCACTTGCCAATTCCTTGCCATCCCCTCTGTCATTGATAAAGCCCACGTTGTGGGAAATCTTTAAATCTGGCCTTTTGCAAAAAATTTTTTTTTTTTCATTGTAAAATCTTTTTTTCAATACGTGATTTGGAAGTTTAGTCTGAACGTGAGAATCGATGTCAGATAAATAACTAGAAATCAAATACATTTCTCAATAATTAGCCACAGGAATGGATGTGCTGTGAAAGGTCTGGAGATGTTAAGAGTGGTACTGAAGACACGAAGATTGAACATGTTCCACAGATCGGCTGTCCACGTGGATGATACAGGGGTGTCCAAATTCAGTCCCTGAGGGCTGAATGCACAGCCGGGGGTCCCAAGTAACATTTTTACCTTTTATCAAGTTCCACACAGAATGGGACTAATACATTGAGGAACCCTAAATACCCTAGTAGTATAATGAAGGAGACTGAGTGTGTGTATATCAGAAGGGAGGCTGAGTGTGTGTATATCAGAAGGGAGGCTGAGTGTGTGTATATCAGAAGGGAGGCTGAGTGTGTGTATATCAGAAGGGAGGCTGAGTGTGTGTATATCAGAAGGGAGGCTGAGTGTGTGTGTATCAGAAGGGAGGCTGAGTGTGTGTCCATATCAGAAGGGAGGCTGAGTGTGTGTGTATCAGAAGGGAGGCTGAGTGTGTGTCCATATCAGAAGGGAGGCTGAGTGTGTGTCCATATCAGAAGGGAGGCTGAGTGTGTGTCCATATCAGAAGGGAGGCTGAGTGTGTGTCCATATCAGAAGGGAGGCTGAGTGTGTGTATATCAGAAGGGAGGCTGAGTGTGTGTGTATCAGAAGGGAGGCTGAGTGTGTGTCCATATCAGAAGGGAGGCTGAGTGTGTGTGTATCAGAAGGGAGGCTGAGTGTGTGTCCATATCAGAAGGGAGGCTGAGTGTGTGTATATCAGAAGGGAGGCTGAGTGTGTGTGTGTGTGTGTCAGAAGGGAGGCTGAGTGTGTGTCCATATCAGAAGGGAGACTG
Organism: Pelodytes ibericus; assembly: GCA_036172795.1. Taxonomy (NCBI): domain Eukaryota; kingdom Metazoa; phylum Chordata; class Amphibia; order Anura; family Pelodytidae; genus Pelodytes; species Pelodytes ibericus. The sequence goes on from CM069866.1 coordinate 76,031,980, forward strand.
AGTGTGTCCATATCAGAAGGGAGGCTGAGTGTGTGTATATCAGAAGGGAGGCTGAGTGTGTGTGTATCAGAAGGGAGGCTGAGTGTGTGTATATCAGAAGGGAGGCTGAGTGTGTGTCCATATCAGAAGGGAGGCTGTGTGTGTATATCAGAAGGGAGGCTGAGTGTGTGTATATCAGAAGGGAGGCTGAGTGTGTGTGTGTATCAGAAGGGAGGCTGAGTGTGTGTGTGTATCAGAAGGGAGGCTGAGTGTGTGTATATCAGAAGGGAGGCTGAGTGTGGGTATATCAGAAGGGAGGCTGAGTGTGTGTGTGTATCAGAAGGGAGGCTGAGTGTGTGTGTGTGTGTATCAGAAGGGAGGCTGAGTGTGTCCATATCAGAAGGGAGGCTGAGTGTGTGTATATCAGAAGGGAGGCTGAGTGTGTGTGTATCAGAAGGGAGGCTGAGTGTGTGTATATCAGAAGGGAGGCTGAGTGTGTGTCCTTATCAGAAGGGAGGCTGAGTGTGTGTGTATCAGAAGGGAGGCTGAGTGTGTGTCCATATCAGAAGGGAGACTGAGTGTGTGTATATCAGAAGGGAGGCTGAGTGTGTATATCAGAAGGGAGGCTGAGTGTGTGTCCTTATCCGAAGGGAGGCTGAGTGTGTGTATATCAGAAGGGAGGCTGAGTGTGTGTCCCTATCAGTAGGGAGGCTGAGTGTGTGTATATCAGAAGGGAGGCTGAGTGTGTGTATATCAGAAGGGAGGCTGAGTGTGTTTGTGTATCAGAAGGGAGGCTGAGTGTGTGTCCATATCAGAAGGGAGGCTGAGTGTGTCCATATCAGAAGGGAGACTGAGTGAGTGTCCATATCAGAAGGGAGGCTGAGTGTGTGTCCATATCAGAAGGGAGGCTGAGTGTGTGTCCTTATCAGAAGGGAGGCTGAGTGTGTGTGTGTATCAGAAGGGAGGCTGAGTGTGTGTCCATATCAGAAGGGAGGCTGAGTGTGTGTCCTTATCAGAAGGGAGGCTGAGTGTGTGTGTGTATCAGAAGGGAGGCTGAGTGTGTGTCCATATCAGAAGGGAGGCTGAGTGTGTGTATATCAGAAGGGAGGCTGAGTGTGTGTATATCAGAAGGGAGGCTGAGTGTGTGTGTGTATCAGAAGGGAGGCTGAGTGTGTGTCCATATCAGAAGGGAGGCTGAGTGTGTGTCCATATTAGAAGGGAGGCTACGTGGCCGGTAAAAAATGGCGGAGCTGTGACAATCCTACCCACAATGCACCTGTAACCCAAACGCCAGGCTGCAGGGCCTGTCTGTCGCTTTCTGTTGTACATAGATTGTATCTTTTGCCTTTTTTGCTGTTTCATTTTAAACCATTTGTATCTCTATCATTCTGATCCCTTGTGTCTCTTTTACACAGATTCCTCCATAGCTTTGCCAGCCGGCCGGTGTCTATTTAAATGGGTTAATCCTAATTCCTCCCAGAAGGGGGCAGTGTTTGTACCGGAGGCACGCTCCCCCTCCTGTCTGTGTTATTTATAGGCCTCTGACAATGGAAAGAGGACAGAATGTCCTGAAATCTGAGTGTCTGACTCTATATCAAGGTCACCTTGAGACACAATATGGCAGACAGTGTTTGGTGTAATAAGGGGGCAGATTATTCTAAACGGCAGCGGGGGAGGGGGGGGGGGGCGGCCTGGGAATAGCACAGTTACTCAGACCGTGGTGACTATTTATTATACACACAATATTCAGCTGTGTCCAACACTCACGCTGACAGAAGACAGAAGTAAATATAAAATATTACAATATTGTAGCCCCTGATAGAGCTATACAGAGCAAAGATTCTAAACAACATGTCCGTTCCCTGATAGAGCTATACAGAGCAAAGATTCTAAACAACATGTCTACTCCTGATAGAGCTATACAGAGCAAAGATTCTAAACAACATGTCCGCCCCCTGATAGAGCTATACAGAGCAAATATTCTAAACAACATCCCCCCCCCCTGATAGAGCAATACAGAGCAAAGATTCTAAACAACATGTCCACCCCCTGATAGAGCTATACAGAGCAAAGATTCTAAACAACATGTCCGTTCCCTGATAGAGCTATACAGAGCAAAGATTCTAAACAACATGTCCACCCCCTGATAGAGCTATACAGAGCAAAGATTCTAAACAACATTTCCCCCCTCTGATAGAGCAATACAGAGCAAAGATTCTAAACAACATGTCCGTTCCCTGATAGAGCTATACAGAGCAAAGATTCTAAACAACATGTCCAGCTCCTGATAGAGCTACACAGAGCAAAGATTATAAACAACATGTCCGTTCCCTGATAGAGCTATACAGAGCAAAGATTCTAAACAACATGTCCGCCCCCTGATAGAACTATACAGAGCAAAGATTATAAACAACATGTCCGCCCCCTGATAGAGATATACAGAGAAAAGATTCTAAACAACATGTCCACCCCAGATAGAGCTATACAGAGCAAAGATTCTAAACAATATGTCCACCCCTGATAGAGCTATAGAGAGCAAAGATTCTAAACAACATGTCCACCCCAGATAGAGCTATACAGAGCAAAGATTCTAAACAATATGTCCACCCCTGATAGAGCTATAGAGAGCAAAGATTCTAAACAACATGTCCGCCCCCTGATAGAGCTATACAGAGCAAAGATTCTAAACAACATGTCCGCCAACGATAGAGCTATAAAGAGAATAGAGTTTTAAGAATGTGTATAGATATGTAGTGAGTACGAGGATATGTGGTTCGGCCTGGTAGTGAATGTGTTAAGCCCCAGAGAGAGAGTTAGGGGGGATTGTTGTCATGGAGGAGTTGGGTCTTTGTACTGTCTGTAATGTGGCTCCAGCTGTCTGATCCGTCTCACATTCCCTTCCCCAGGCAGCAATGAGTGGACCGAGGGCCAGTCGGACAGCAGGGTTGGGTAACCTTTTTGGAGAGAGCCAGGGGTCTGCAGTGCAGGGGCAATGGATATAAAGTATATTGTGGGGTGAGAGATCTGCATGTGCCAATCTCAGACACAGACAAGGGTCCCTGGGTCCCAGCCATGGAAGGAATCCCATGGGGGGATTCTCAGGATGCAGCAGACAAAAAACATTGCCCCTGGGCAGAAAGTGTCTGTGCCAGAGAGCAGACACTACAGCAAACTGCAGCCCAGAAATATAATAATAAAGTGTTTTATCCACCTCAGAGGGCTGCGGGGCTGAATCAAGACTGCCAGGAATTGAAGCTGCAACCTCAAGGATGGTAAATGAGCCAGGGACATGTCACCAGCACATTATACTGAGGCTTTATTCATATATATGTGCAGCAGGCTCACTCCTGTCCAGCAAGCTCACTCCTGTCCAGCAAGCTCACTCCTGTCCAGCAAGCTCACTCCTGTCCAGCAGGCTCACTCCTGTCCAGCAAGCTCACTCCTGTCCAGCAAGCTCACTCCTGTCCAGCAAGCTCACCCCTGTCCAGCAAGCTCACTCCTGTCCAGCAAGCTCACTCCTGTCCAGCAAGCTCACCCCTGTCCAGCAAGCTCACTCCTGTCCAGCAGGCTCACTCCTGTCCTGCAGGCTCACTCCTGTCCAGCAAGCTCACTGTACTATATTGCCCCACATCCGTGTCCACTGTACTATATTGCCCCACATCCGTGTCCACTGTACTATATTGCCCCACATCCATGTTCACTGTGACAGTCCCCCATCCCGTCCCCCCCTTTGCACAGCACCAGATTGCTCTCTGGCAGGGCAGGGCAGTGAGCGAGGATGAAAACCTACAGCGGTGGCATTGGCTTTCCTTTTGCCCCCTCCAGTCTGCTGCCCTGGGCTTAGTTTGCACTCAGATCTGTATAGTGCAATAATGGGGCGGAGCTGGGTTATACCCGGGTTAATGATTGTATGATCAGTAAGGAGTGGGGCTGACCTTGGCTCAGAATGAAGGTCACTCGATGTATAATCCCGGAGTGAGGTCCTAACTAATACCTCTGAGGGGTAAACAAGGTTTAATGAGCCGTCCCAGCAGTAACCAGGGTGTGTATGTGAGTGGTTCATGCAGCAGCAACTGTACAGGTCGGTAATGAGCAAGAGAAACCGGCCAATACCTCAACAAGGAGCAATAGTGTAAAAGGTGGAGCAGTTACCATGGTAACCAATGAAATGTTCTGCAGTCACCATGGGAACCAATGGAATGTTCCACAGTCACCATGGTAACCAATAGAATGTTCTGCAGTCACCATGGGAATGTTCTGCAGTCACCATGGAAACCAGTGGAATGTTCTGCAGTCACCATGGAAACCAATGGAATGTTCCACAGTCACCATGGGAACCAATGGAATGTTCCACAGTCACCATGGTAACCAATAGAATGTTATGCAGTCACCATGGGAACCAGTGGAATGTTCTGCAGTCACCATGGAAACCAGTGGAATGTTCCACAGTCACTATGGTAACCAATAGAATGTTCTGCAGTCACCATGGGAACCAGTGGAATGTTCCACAGTCACCATGGTAACCAATAGAATGTTCTGCAGTCACCATGGGAACCAGTGGAATGTTTCACAGTCACCATGGTAACCAATAGAATGTTCTGCAGTCACCATGGGAACCAGTGGAATGTTCTGCAGTCACCATGGAAACCATTGGAATGTTCCACAGTCACCATGGTAACCAATAGAATGTTCTGCAGTCACCATGGAAACCAGTGGAATGTTCTGCAGTCACCATGGGAACCAGTGGAATGTTCTGCAGTCACCATGGGAACCAGTGGAATGTTCTGCAGTCCCCATGGGAACCAGTAGAATGTTCTGCAGTCACCATGGGAACCAGTGGAATGTTCCACAGTCACCATGGGAACCAGTGGAATGTTCTGGATTCAGAGCCTTTTATAGCCTGTAGAGGAGGCAGTTCTGGGATTTGTGTGCAGAGTGTCACTGCTCCGGCCACAGATTAGATTGGGGGATGCTTGGCAGTGAGGGGGGATATCTCCAAACATTCCTCTCTAAAAGCTTTATCTACACTTTACACGTGTGTATATATAAATACACACACACCCCGGCCAAACAGCTCAGTGGCAGGTAACACCCACATTCAAGGAATTTGCTGCATCCACGGATATTTCTGTAAAGGGTTCCATGCCAGAAACCCTGGGGCAGGGGACACGTGACACACTCCAAAATACACTATACACAATGGTTGGTTTCCATGATGATTGTGGAACTTTCCACTGGTTTCCATGGTAACTGTGGAACATTCCAGAGTGACTGCGGAACATTCCATTGGTTTCCATGGTGACTGCAGTACATTCCATTGGTTTCCATGGTGACTGCAGTACATGCCATTGGTTTCCATGGTGACTGCAGAACGTTCCATTGGTTTCCATGGTGACTGCAGAACATTCCATTGGTTTCCATGGTGACTGCAGTACATTCCATTGGTTTCCATGGTGACTGCAGAACATTCCATTGGTTTCCATGGTGACTGCAGTACATTCCATTGGTTTCCATGGTGACTGCAGTACATTCCATTGGTTTCCATGGTGACTGCAGAACATTCCATTGGTTTCCATGGTGACTGCAGTACATTCCATTGGTTTCCATGGTGACTGCAGAACATTCCATTGGTTTCCATGGTGACTGCAGTACATTCCATTGGTTTCCATGGTGACTGCAGAACATTCCATTGGTTTCCATGGTGACTGTGGAACATATAAAGTAAGCCCAATAGGCTGGGGTCATAGATCAGTGACCGGCAGCAGACATGGCAATTTGATAAGACGGGGTAACCATGAATACGAGTGTCCCCCTGAGCATGACCTGAGGACTGGGGGGGGGGGGTCTCCTCTCTCTGTAACTATATCATACTCTACCTGCGTGTATGTGACACAGACATCCCCAATACCCTGTATAATGACAATCTCTCTGTCAGGGGTGGGGGGCTGGCAATCTGAGCCCACCCATTATCATCAGAGACAGACAAACACACAGGCAAAACAGATCTGCTGACAGACGGACACGATCACTGCATAGGAAGAAAGGGTATTGTGAAAAGTCCCCAGCCCACTGAGTCAGGTTAGTGAGCCGCTGGGTCGGGGGGCAGGTGATGGTAATTACCCCTCCGCCTCCATCACCGGCCCTCCCCTGGCCAGAGAGTAATATAATATGGCAGACTAGGGGCATTGAATGAATATCCAGGGGAACAGCGACACCTAGTGGCAGCATTCAATACTTCCACAAGCAGTGAAAACATTCCAAGGATATACATCGGGGAGCAGAGGCATTATTATTATTATTATTATTATTATTATTATTATTATTATTATTATTAAACATATATCTAAACACACCAGACAAGCCAGAAATCTCACATTCACAATGCTACAGTACTGCAAGGGATTCTGGGTAGACATATGCAAGCAAGGGTAACCGTAATCACCTTCTTGCCTCTATATCCCATTTGGAACAAATGCCTGCTGTACTAGACAGTCTATACATCCAGCCCGGGACAGAGGTGCAGAGTCAGATAACCTCTCATGCATGGCTGTACTAGACAGTCTGTACACATAGCCCAGGACAGAGGTGCAGAGTCAGATAACCTCTCATGCATGGCTGTACTAGACAGTCTATACATCCAGCCCGGGACAGAGGTGCAGAGTCAGATAACCTCTCATGCACAGCTGTACTAGACAGTCTATACACATAGCCCAGGACAGAGGTGCAGAGTCAGATAACCTCTCATGCACGGCTGTACTAGACAGTCTATACACATAGCCCAGGACAGAGGTGCAGAGTCAGATAACCTCTCATGCACGGCTGTACTAGACAGTCTATACACATAGCCCAGGACAGAGGTGCAGAGTCAGATAACCTCTCATACACAGCTGTACTAGACAGTCTGTACACATAGCCCAGGACAGAGGGGCAGAGTCAGATAACCTCTCATGCACAGCTGTACTAGACAGTCTATACACATAGCCCAGGACAGAGGTGCAGAGTCAGATAACCTCTCATGCACGGCTGTACTAGACAGTCTATACACATAGCCCAGGACAGAGGTGCAGAGTCAGATAACCTCTCATGCACAGCTGTACTAGACAGTCTATACACATAGCCCAGGACAGAGGAGCAGAGTCAGATAACCTCTCATACACGGCTGTACTAGACAGTCTATACACATAGCCCGGGACAGAGGTGCAGAGTCAGATAACCTCTCATGCACAGCTGTACTAGACAGTCTATACACATAGCCTGGGACAGAGGTGCAGAGTCAGATAACCTCTCATGCACAGCTGTACTAGACAGTCTATACACATAGCCTGGGACAGAGGTGCAGAGTCAGATAACCTCTCATGCACGGCTGTACTAGACAGTCTATACACATAGCCCAGGACAGAGGTGCAGAGTCAGATAACCTCTCATGCACAGCTGTACTAGACAGTCTATTCACATAGCCCGGGACAGAGGTGCAGAGTCAGATAACCTCTCATGCACGGCTGTACTAGACAGTCTATACACATAGCCCGGGACAGAGGTGCAGAGTCAGATAACCTCTCATGCACAGCTGTACTAGACAGTCTATACACATAGCCCAGGACAGAGGTGCAGAGTCAGATAACCTCTCATGCACGGCTGTACTAGACAGTCTATACACATAGCCCGGGACAGAGGTGCAGAGTCAGATAACCTCTCATGCACGGCTGTACTAGACAGTCTATACACATAGCCCGGGACAGAGGTGCAGAGTCAGATAACCTCTCATGCACAGCTGTACTAGACAGTCTATACACATAGCCCAGGACAGAGGAGCAGAGTCAGATAACCTCTCATGCACGGCTGTACTAGACAGTCTATACACATAGCCTGGGACAGAGGTGCAGAGTCAGATAACCTCTCATGCACGGCTGTACTAGACAGTCTTTACACATAGCCCAGGACAGAGGTGCAGAGTCAGATAACCTCTCATGCACAGCTGTACTAGACAGTCTATACACATAGCCCAGGACAGAGGTGCAGAGTCAGATAACCTCTCATGCACAGCTGTACTAGACAGTCTATACACATAGCCCAGGACAGAGGTGCAGAGTCAGATAACCTCTCATGCACAGCTGTACTAGACAGTCTATACACATAGCCCAGGACAGAGGTGCAGAGTCAGATAACCTCTCATGCACAGCTGTACTAGACAATCTATACACATAGCCCAGGACAGAGGTGCAGAGTCAGATAACCTCTCATGCACGGCTGTACTAGACAGTCTATACTCATAGCCCAGGACAGAGGTGCAGAGTCAGATAACCTCTCATGCACAGCTGTACTAGACAGTCTATACACATAGCCCAGGACAGAGGTGCAGAGTCAGATAACCTCTCATGCACAGCTGTACTAGACAGTCTATACACATAGCCCAGGACAGAGGTGCAGAGTCAGATAACCTCTCATGCACAGCTGTACTAGACAGTCTATATACATAGCCCAGGACAGAGGTGCAGAGTCAGATAACCTCTCATGCACAGCTGTACTAGACAGTCTATACACATAGCCCGGGACAGAGGTGCAGAGTCAGATAACCTCTCATGCACGGCTGTACTAGACAGTCTGTACACATAGCCCGGGACAGAGGAGCAGAGTCAGATAACCTCTCATGCACGGCTGTACTAGACAGTCTATACACATAGCATGGGACAGAGGTGCAGAGTCAGATAACCTCTCATGCACAGCTGTACTAGACAGTCTATACACATAGCCCAGGACAGAGGTGCAGAGTCAGATAACCTCTCATGCACAGCTGTACTAGACAGTCTGTACACATAGCCTGGGACAGAGGTGCAGAGTCAGATAACCTCTCATGCACGGCTGTACTAGACAGTCTATACACATAGCCTGGGACAGAGGTGCAGAGTCAGATAACCTCTCATGCACGGCTGTACTAGACAGTCTATACACATAGCCTGGGACAGAGGTGCAGAGTCAGATAACCTCTCATGCACAGCTGTACTAGACAGTCTATACACATAGCCCAGGACAGAGGTGCAGAGTCAGATAACCTCTCATGCACAGCTGTACTAGACAGTCTATACACATAGCCCGGGACAGAGGTGCAGAGTCAGATAACCTCTCATGCACAGCTGTACTAGACAGTCTATACACATAGCCCGGGACAGAGGCGCAGAGTCAGATAACCTCTCATGCACAGCTGTACTAGACAGTCTATACACATAGCCCGGGACAGAGGTGCAGAGTCAGATAACCTCTCATGCACAGCTGTACTAGACAGTCTATACACATAGCCCGGGACAGAGGTGCAGAGTCAGATAACCTCTCATGCACGGCTGTACTAGACAGTCTATACACATAGCCCGGGACAGAGGTGCAGAGTCAGATAACCTCTCATGCACAGCTGTACTAGACAGTCTATACACATTGCCCGGGACAGAGGTGCAGAGTCAGATAACCTCTCATGCACAGCTGTACTAGACAGTCTATACACATAGCCCGGGACAGAGGTGCAGAGTCAGATAACCTCTCATGCACAGCTGTACTAGACAGTCTATACACATAGCCCGGGACAGAGGTGCAGAGTCAGATAACCTCTCATGCACAGCTGTACTAGACAGTCTATACACATAGTCCAGGACAGAGGTGCAGAGTCAGATAACCTCTCATGCACGGCTGTACTAGACAGTCTATACACATAGCCCGGGACAGAGGTGCAGAGTCAGATAACCTCTCATGCACGGCTGTACTAGACAGTCTATACACATAGCCCGGGACAGAGGTGCAGAGTCAGATAACCTCTCATGCACAGCTGTACTAGACAGTCTGTACACATAGCCCAGGACAGAGGTGCAGAGTCAGATAACCTCTCATGCACGGCTGTACTAGACAGTCTATACACATAGCCCGGGACAGAGGTGCAGAGTCAGATAACCTCTCATGCACGGCTGTACTAGACAGTCTATACACATAGCCCGGGACAGAGGTGCAGAGTCAGATAACCTCTCATGCGCAGCTGTACTAGACAGTCTATACACATAGCCCGGGACAGAGGTGCAGAGTCAGATAACCTCTCATGCGCAGCTGTACTAGACAGTCTGTACACATAGCCCGGGACAGAGGCACAGAGTCAGATAACCTCTCATGCACAGCTGTACTAGACAGTCTATACACATAGCCCGGGACAGAGGTGCAGAGTCAGATAACCTCTCATGCGCAGCTGTACTAGACAGTCTGTACACATAGCCCGGGACAGAGGTGCAGAGTCAGATAACCTCTCATGCACAGCTGTACTAGACAGTCTATACACATAGCCCAGGACAGAGGTGCAGAGTCAGATAACCTCTCATACACAGCTGTACTAGACAGTCTATACACATAGCCCAGGACAGAGGTGCAGAGTCAGATAACCTCTCATGCACAGCTGTACTAGACAGTCTATACACATAGCCCAGGACAGAGGTGCAGAGTCAGATAACCTCTCATGCACAGCTGTACTAGACAGTCTATACACATAGCCCGGGACAGAGGGGCAGAGTCAGATAACCTCTCATGCACGGCTGTACTAGACAGTCTATACACATAGCCCGGGACAGAGGTGCAGAGTCAGCTAACCTCTCATGCACAGCTGTACTAGACAGTCTATACACATAGCCCAGGACAGAGGTGCAGAGTCAGATAACCTCTCATGCACGGCTGTACTAGACAGTCTATACACATAGCCCGGGACAGAGGTGCAGAGTCAGATAACCTCTCATACACAGCTGTACTAGACAGTCTGTACACATAGCCCGGGACAGAGGTGCAGAGTCAGATAACCTCTCATGCACGGCTGTACTAGACAGTCTATACACATAGCCCGGGACAGAGGTGCAGAGTCAGATAACCTCTCATGCACAGCTGTACTAGACAGTCTATACACATAGCCCGGGACAGAGGTGCAGAGTCAGATAACCTCTCATGCACAGCTGTACTAGACAGTCTATACACATAGCCTGGGACAGAGGTGCAGAGTCAGATAACCTCTCATGCACAGCTGTACTAGACAGTCTATACACATTGCCCGGGACAGAGGTGCAGAGTCAGATAACCTCTCATGCACAGCTGTACTAGACAGTCTATACACATTGCCCGGGACAGAGGTGCAGAGTCAGATAACCTCTCATGCATGGCTGTACTAGACAGTCTATACACATAGCCCAGGACAGAGGTGCAGAGTCAGATAACCTCTCATGCACAGCTGTACTAGACAGTCTATACACATAGCCCAGGACAGAGGGGCAGAGTCAGATAACTTCTCATGCACAGCTTGTCTAGACAGTCTGTACACATAGCCCGGGACAGAGGTGCAGAGTCAGATAACCTCTCATGCATGGCTGTACTAGACAGTCTGTACACACAGCCCAGGACAGAGGTGCAGAGTCAGATAACCTCTCATGCACAGCTGTACTAGACAGTCTTTACACATAGCCTGGGACAGAGGAGCAGAATCAGATAACCTCTCATGCACGGTGACATTAATTAAGTTAAATTTAGGGTTGGTATAGCAGCTAGGGTTACAATTAAATTAAGATATATTAAGGGTTAGAGTTGGGGTTAAATTTAGGGTTCGGGTTGGAGTCAAATGGTCAATATAGAAAAAGAACAAAAAACACTATTTTGGGGTTTTGCCCCATAACTTGCAAAAAAAAACTGCAGAAAAACATTGAAACAAGCATGTCACGGTAGCCCCCCAACCAACCATGTTTTGCCGTTCGTCAGTGGCCATGTTCCGGCTGAGTTATTTTCCCGTGTAAACTGTGTTTAAAATATATAGTGCATTACCAATGTATTCCTCAGTGATATCCTTCGTGTATGTGTGAATTTATAATCCCCCATGTCCTGTGTCCATTCACTATTCTAATTTAAACTTTAATCCTGTTCTAGTTCCTTTGTTTAATCTGTGTTATCAAGACATGTTACTGTACATATGTCCTGGGTTTTGAATCAATAAACAGTTCTTCTTGTTTTACCATACATGACCGGTCTCGTCCGCTATGTTGGGGAATTGCTAGCAGGGGAACAGTGACTATAGCTCCGTTTGGATATTTTTATTTTCCTGGACTTGGGTTTGATTTTGTGGAACAGATTCTGGTAGGAGCTCTCCATCTAGTAGCCCTCCCGTGACAAAGGATATTTCTGAACTAAAAACAACATATCATTTGTGTGGGTACCGTGTGTGTGAGAGAAGAGAATTACAGCTAAACACAAACACCCCAGAAATGTAAAACAGCCCTTGTCACCAAGGGAAAGTCAAGGTCAAAATGTCTTGTCACTAAGGGGTAAAAATATATTTTTTTGTCTTAATGTATGGGCTTTATTAATGAAAGAGGGAATTGAGAAGTGAATTTAAAAATTTAAGGCCAAAGTAACCGAAATGGAAAAAAATCTTCTATTCAGCTATACTTCAAACTGGCCTTATGTTTGGAATTCTCTTCTCAGTTTCCTCCCAATGTATTTAATTGCAACTTCTGCTAACACAGTTATGTCACTGTATGTAATGTCACTGGATCTGAATAGCAAGGTCATGCCTGGGGTAAGGTTCTAAAAGTGATGTCATCAGCAGGAACATTCCATTGGTTTCCATGGTGACTATGGGACATTCTATTCGTTACCATGGTGACTGTGGGACATTCCATTGGTTTCCATGGTGACTGTGGGACATTCCATTGGTCTCCATGGTGACTGTGGGACATTCCATTGGTCTCCATGGTGACTGTGGGACATTCCATTGGTTTCCATGGTGACTGTGGGACATTGCATTGGTCTCCATGGTGACTGTGGATCATTCCATTGGTTACCATGGTGACTGTGGGACATTCCATTGGTTTCCGTGGTGACTGTGGGACATTCCATTGGTCTCCATGGTGACTGTGGGACATTCTATTGGTTTCATGATGACTACTCCAACTTCAGTCAGCAGAATTGACTTTTATAAATAAGTTTTACTAATTTACTGCTGAATAAAGACATGAGTCGGGGGGGCTCCCCAGAGATAGAAAGTACAAGGTGTTTAATAAATTCAGGGATTATCAGTAGTACAGTCCCAGCAGGAAGGAGTGGGTCAGGCTGGATCTGATCACTATATATAACTAAGGCGGACCCCCACCCCCACGTCACTCCCCCTGCGCCGGGACACAGCACATCACAGTGCGCAGACCAAGTTTCACACTATCCCGCAGACGTTTCAAGAGCTGAGTCTGGACTTCGTATTTTTTATTCTTGGCAGTTTTGGGGGAAGGCTGGTGGTCACCAGTGGGGTCTTCCTGTTTATCACACGGTGTGCCACTTGGTGGGCACAGGGCCATTTTGGTGTGTGCACCCAGCTCGGTGGGGGTCTCCTTCTCACCGCTGTCTGCGAAGCATGTACTGAGCAGGTTTCTCATGGGGGGAACGCGGCTGTGCATTGCCCCGGATTGGGGGTCTCCACTCAGACGGATACACTTTCCTGTATCACAGTTTATAAGGAAGGTATAGTGTGGGCCATATGCCATAGTGACTCTCCTCCGTCCTATTACACAATCACACAGCTGGGAATCTGCAATACAAAAGAAACATGACTTAGTGAAGACCCTGAGTGGAGGCAGCACTGAACTGTATGAGGTGGAGGCAGCACTGAACTGTATGAGGTGGAGGCAGCACTGAACTGTATGAGGTGGAGGCAGCACTGAACTGTATGAGGTGGAGGCAGCACTGAACTGTATGAGGTGGAGGCAGCACTGAACTGTATGAGGTGGAGGCAGCACTGAACTGTATGAGGTGGAGGCAGCACTGAACTGTATGAGGTGGAGGCAGCACTGAACTGTATGAGGTGGAGGCAGCACTGAACTGTATGAGGCGGAGGCAGCACTGACCTGTATGAGGTGGAGGCAGCACTGAACTGTATGAGGTGGAGGCACCGCGGAACAGGATGAGGTGGAGGCAGCACTGAACTGTATGAGGTGGAGGCAGCACTGAACTGTATGAGGTGGAGGCAGCACTGAACTGTATGAGGTGGAGGCAGCACTGAACTGTATTAGGTGGAGGCAGCACTGAACTGTATTAGGTGGAGGCAGCACTGAATTGTATGAGGTGGAGGCACCGCGGAACAGGATGAGGTGGAGGCAGCACTGAACTGTATGAGGTGGAGGCAGCACTGAACTGTATGAGGTGGAGGCACCGCGGAACAGGATGAGGTGGAGGCACCGCGGAACAGGATGAGGTGGAGGCACTGCGGAACAGGATGAGGTGGAGGCAGCACTGACCTGGATGAGGTGGAGGCAGCACTGACCTGGATGAGGTGGAGGAAGCACTAAACTGTATGAGGTGGAGGCACCGCGGAACAGGATGAGGTGGAGGCAGCACTGAACTGTGTGAGTTGAAGGCACTGTGCGTGCAGACCTATTTATTCACATTAGGGAATAAAAGGTTCCGATACTCTCCTATACTAGAGAATAAAGGGTTCCGGTACTCTCCTATACTAGAGAATAAAAGGTTCCGGTACTCTCCTATACTAGGGAATAAAAGGTTCCTGTACTCTACTATACTATGGAATAAAAGGTTCCGGTACTCTACTATACTATGGAATAAAAGGTTCCGGTACTCTCCTATACTAGGGAATATAAGGTTCCGGTACTCTCCTATACTATGGAATAAAAGGTTCCGGTACTCTACTATACTATGGAATAAAAGGTTCCGGTACTCTACTATACTATGGAATAAAAGGTTCTGGTACTCTCCTATACTAGAGAATAAAAGGTTCCTGTACTCTACTATACTATGGAATATAAGGTTCCTGTACTCTACTATACTATGGAATAAAAGGTTCCGGTACTCTACTATACTATGGAATAAAAGGTTCCGGTACTCTACTATACTAGGGAATAAAAGGTTCCTGTACTCTACTATACTATGGAATAAAAGGTTCCGGTACTCTACTATACTATGGAATAAAAGGTTCCGGTACTCTACTATACTATGGAATAAAAGGTTCCGGTACTCTCCTATACTAGGGAATAAAAGGTTCCGGTACTCTCCTATACTAGGGAATAAAAGGTTCCTGTACTCTACTATACTATGGAATAAAAGGTTCCGGTACTCTACTATACTATGGAATAAAAGGTTCCGGTACTCTACTATACTATGGAATAAAAGGTTCCGGTACTCTCCTATACTATGGAATAAAAGGTTCCTGTACTCTACTATACTATGGAATAAAAGGTTCCGGTACTCTACTATACTATGGAATAAAAGGTTCCGGTACTCTCCTATTCTAGGGAATAAAAGGTTCCGGTACTCTCCTATACTAGAGAATATAAGGTTCCGGTACTCTCCTATACTAGGGAATAAAAGGTTCCTGTACTCTACTATACTATGGAATAAAAGGTTCCGGTACTCTACTATACTATGGAATAAAAGGTTCCGGTACTCTCCTATACTAGGGAATAAAAGGTTCCGGTACTCTCCTATACTAGGGAATAAAAGGTTCCGGTACTCTCCTATACTAGGGAATAAAAGGTTCCGGTACTCTCCTATACTAGGGAATAAAAGGTTCTGGTACTCTCCTATACTATGGAATAAAAGGTTCCGGTACTCTCCTATACTAGGGAATATAAGGTTCCGGTACTCTCCTATACTAGGAAATAAAGGGTTCCGGTACTCTCCTGTACTAGGGAATAAAAGGTTCTGGTACTCTCCTATATTATGGAATAAAAGGTTCCGGTACTCTCCTATACTAGGGAATAAAAGGTTCTGGTACTCTCCTATACTATGGAATAAAAGGTTCCGGTACTCTCCTATATAGTGAATAAAAGGTTCCTGTACTCTCCTATACTAGGGAATATAAGGTTCCGGTACTCTCCTATACTAGGAAATAAAGGGTTCCGGTACTCTCCTGTACTAGGGAATAAAAGGTTCTGGTACTCTCCTATACTATGGAATAAAAGGTTCCGGTACTCTCCTATACTAGGGAATAAAAGGTTCCGGTACTCTCCTATACTAGGGAATAAAGGGTTCCGGTACTCTCCTATACTAGAGAATAAAAGGTTCCGGTACTCTCCTATACTAGGGAATAAAGGGTTCCGGTACTCTCCTATACTAGGGAATAAAAGGTTCTGGTACTCTCCTATACTAGAGAATAAAAGGTTCCGGTACTCTCCTATACTAGAGAATAAAAGGTTCCGATACTCTCCTATACTAGAGAATAAAAGGTTCCGGTACTCTCCTATACTAGGGAATAAAAGGTTCCGGTACTCTCCTATACTAGAGAATAAAGGGTTCCGGTACTCTCCTATACTATGGAATAAAAGGTTCCGGTACTCTCCTATACTAGGGAATAAAGGGTTCCGGTACTCTCCTATACTAGGGAATAAAAGGTTCCGGTACTCTCCTATACTAGGGAATAAAGGGTTCCGGTACTCTCCTATACTAGGGAATAAAGGGTTCCGGTACTCTCCTATACTATGGAATAAAAGGTTCCGGTACTCTCCTATACTAGGGAATAAAGGGTTCCGGTACTCTCCTATACTAGGGAATAAAGGGTTCCGGTACTCTCCTATACTAGAGAATAAAAGGTTCCGGTACTCTCCTATACTATGGAATAAAAGGTTCCGGTACTCTCCTATACTAGGGAATAAGAGGTTCCGGTACTCTCCTATACTGGGGAATAAAAGGTTCCGGTACTCTCCTATACTATGGAATAAAAGGTTCCGGTACTCTCCTATACTAGAGAATAAAAGGTTCCGGTACTCTCCTATACTAGGGAATAAGAGGTTCCGGTACTCTCCTATACTAGAGAATAAAAGGTTCCGGTACTCTCCTATACTAGAGAATAAAAGGTTCCGGTACTCTCCTATACTAGAGAATAAAAGGTTCCGGTACTCTCCTATACTAGGGAATAAAGGGTTCCGGTACTCTCCTATACTAGGGAATAAAAGGTTCCGGTACTCTCCTATACTAGGGAATAAAGGGTTCCGGTACTCTCCTATACTAGGGAATATAAGGTTCCGGTACTCTCCTATACTAGAGAATAAAAGGTTCCGGTACTCTCCTATACTAGGGAATAAGAGGTTCCGGTACTCTCCTATACTGGGGAATAAAAGGTTCCGGTACTCTCCTATACTAGAGAATAAAAGGTTCCGGTACTCTCCTATACTAGGGAATAAAAGGTTCCGGTACTCTCCTATACTAAGGAATAAAAGGTTCCGGTACTCTCCTATACTAGAGAATAAAAGGTTCCGGTACTCTCCTATACTAAGGAATAAAAGGTTCCGGTACTCTCCTATACTAGAGAATAAAAGGTTCCGGTACTCTCCTATACTAGGGAATAAAAGGTTCCGGTACTCTCCTATACTAAGGAATAAAAGGTTCCGGTACTCTCCTATACTAGAGAATAAAAGGTTCCGGTACTCTCCTATACTAGAGAATAAAGGGTTCCGATACTCTCCTATACTAGGGAATAAAAGGTTCCGGTACTCTCCTATACTAAGGAATAAAAGGTTCCGGTACTGTCCTGTACTAGAGAATAAAAGGTTCCGGTACTCTCCTATACTAGAGAATAAAAGGTTCCGGTACTCTCCTATACTAGGGAATAAAAGGTTCCGGTACTCTCCTATACTAGAGAATAAAGGGTTCCGATACTCTCCTATACTAGGGAATAAAAGGTTCCGGTACTCTCCTATACTAGGGAATAAAGGGTTCCGGTACTCTCCTATACTAGAGAATAAAAGGTTCCGGTACTCTCCTATACTAGAGAATAAAAGGTTCCGGTACTCTCCTATACTAGGGAATAAGAGGTTCCGGTACTCTCCTATACTGGGGAATAAAAGGTTCCGGTACTCTCCTATACTAGGGAATAAAAGGTTCCGGTACTCTCCTATACTAGAGAATAAAAGGTTCTGGTACTCTCCTATACTAGAGAATAAAAGGTTCCGGTACTCTCCTATACTAAGGAATAAAAGGTTCCGGTACTGTCCTGTACTAGAGAATAAAAGGTTCCGGTACTCTCCTATACTAGAGAATAAAAGGTTCCGGTACTCTCCTATACTAGGGAATAAAAGGTTCCGGTACTCTCCTATACTAGGGAATAAAAGGTTCCGGTACTCTCCTATACTAGGGAATAAAAGGTTCCGGTACTCTCCTATACTAGGGAATAAAAGGTTCCTGCACTCTCCTATACTGGGGAATAAAAGGTTCCGGTACTCTCCTATACTAGGGAATATAAGGTCCAGTATATAAAGGGTTAGCTGCCTCCCCCCATATACACACTGTGCAGCTGACACACCCAACTCATTCATATAATAGCCTATCTCTCTGGGGTCTTACCGGCAATCTCCTGCAGACTGTATTTCAGGCACATAGTCCTCCACTCCGATGACTCTAGTCCAGCAGTCAAGCTCGGTCTTTAGGAGCTTTGTTTCTGGGGTAGGAAGAGTGGTGAATGTCTGTGCAGTGAGGTGAATGTCTGTGCAGTGAGGGGAATGTCTGTGCAGTGAGGGGAATGTCTGTGCAGTGAGGGGAATGTCTGTGCAGTGAGGGGAATGTCTGTGCAGTGAGGTGAATGTCTGTGCAGTGAGGTGAATGTCTGTGCAGTGAGGGGAATGTCTGTGCAGTGAGGGGAATGTCTGTGCAGTGAGGGGAATGTCTGTGCAGTGAGGGGAATGTCTGTGCAGTGAGGTGAATGTCTGTGCAGTGAGGTGAATGTCTGTGCAGTGAGGTGAATGTCTGTGCAGTGAGGGGAATGTCTGTGCAGTGAGGGGAATGTCTGTGCAGTGAGGGGAATGTCTGTGCAGTGAGGTGAATGTCTGTGCAGTGAGGTGAATGTCTGTGCAGTGAGGTGAATGTCTGTGCAGTGAGGTGAATGTCTGTTGGGGATAATAAGGACTTGTCACAGCAGCCTGTGTCAGGCAGTCAGGGGCGGAGATGCCCTCTCTGTATCTAGAAAAGAAACAATTGTGTTTACAGTGACAACACCATGAAGGTCATGAGTGACCTGACCACATCCCTGAGCAAGCTGCAGCTCCATAAACCAGCGTGGCCGTGGTCCTATATACACTATATATAATAATGTGGGATCTGTGAATCAATAGATTGTATCTGGGATTAAATGGTACGAGAGAGAGACAGATCCGTACAACACGCTCTCTGTATGATAAACCAGCCCAATACAGTGGGAGCTATCCCGTGAGCTTCTCTCCCGTGGGACCTGGCAGTTGCTATGTAAGCTCTGATGAATAAACAAAGAGCTGAGACACATCTCTCTGAAAAGCAGAAGATAAAAGGTGTCTGTATATGTGCATGTGTTGCTCACAGACTGGTGACGTGGCACCCACAGACTGGTGACATGCAGTGTAGTTCACGTGGCACCCACAGACTGGTGACATGCAGTGTAGTTCACGTGGCACACACAGACTGGTGACATGCAATGTAGTTCACGTGGCACACACAGACTGGTGACAAGAAGAGTGTCTAATGTGCCTACTTTACCCCACTGGCCTCCTCTACATCACCAGCGTCCCACTGTACCCCGTACTACCAGCCTCCTCTACATCACCAGCGTCCCACTGTACCCTGTACTACCAGCCTTCTCTACCCCACATCATCGGCCCACTGTACCCCGTACTACCAGCCTACTCTACCCCACATCATCGGCCCACTGTACCCCGTACTACCAGCCTACTCTACCCCACATCATCGGCCCACTGTACCCCATACTACCAGCCTACTCTACCCCACATCTTCGGCCCACTGTACCCCGTACTACTAGCCTCCTCTACATCACCAGCGTCCCACTGTACCCCGTACTACTAGCCTCCTCTACATCACCAGCGTCCCACTGTACCCCGTACTACCAGCCTCCTCTACATCACCAGCGTCCCACTGTACCCCGTACTACCAGCCTCCTCTACATCACCAGCGTCCCACTGTACCCCATACTACCAGCCTCCTCTACCCCACATCATCGGCCCACTGTACCCCATACTACCAGCCTCCTCTACATCACCAGCGTCCCACTGTACCCCGTACTACCAGCCTCCTCTACATCACCAGCGTCCCACTGTACCCCGTACTACCAGCCTCCTCTACATCACCAGCGTCCCACTGTACCCCGTACTACCAGCCTCCTCTACCAACATCATCGGCCCACTGTACCCCGTACTGCCAGACTACTCTACCCCACATTATCGGCCCACTGTACCCCATACTGCCAGCCTACTCTACCCCACATCATCGGCCCACTGTACCCCGTACCAGTGGCGTAGCGTGGGTTGTCAGCACCCGGGGCAAGGCAAGTAATTTGCGCCCCCTAACCCGTGGATTTTAGCACTCGAGTCTCTTCTACTAGATTAGTTAAAGAAACCCTTACCCCCCAAGCACATGTATTGTTTGTTATGAAAATACTTATGTAATTAACCCCTTAAGGACAGAGCCTTTGAAACATTTTTGTCCTTTCTGGACAATGGCTATTTTAACATTTCTGTGCTGTTTGTGTTTAGCAGTAATTTTCTTCTTCGTCATTTGCTGTACCCACACATATTATATATTGTTTTTATCGGGACAAAAAGGGCTTTCTATGGATGCCATATTTTTGATCATATCTTATCATATTATTAAAAAAAAATAATAAAATATGGTAAAAAAAAAAAAAATACACAAATTTCTTTGTTTTTATTTGAAACAACTTCTCCTCATCGACAATAGCGAACGAAAAAACATGCTAAATAGATTCTACTATTTCTCCTGAGTACAGGGATACCACCCATGCATAGGTTTGTTGGGTTGTTTGGGGGCTAAAATGCCAAATTTGTGAGGTGCAGTTTTTTGTTTTCCAACTTGAAATTTTTACATGCAGACAGCCTGCACCCATGTCCCATTTGGGACATATTTGAAACCAGCCAGTGTATTTTACCCCATCAACCCATATATTTTTTAAAAGTAGACACCCTAGGCTATCTCAAATGGTGGTATTTTAACACTTTCCATGCACTATTTCTACCACCAGCCTTTGTCAAAGTTTGTGGTAGTAATTTTTTTGTGTTTTTTTTTCACAAACCTTGTACTTCAGACATAAATTTACAGATTTTGGTATGTGTCACTGCCAAATAACACCCCAATAAGTGTTCAGAAACATCTCTTGAGTACAGGGATACCCCCCATGCATAGGTTTGTTGGATTGTTTGGGGGGTAAAAGGCCAAATTTGGGAGGTGAAGTTTTTGGTTTTCCAATTTGAAATTTTGACATGCAGACAGCCTGCACCCATGTCCCATTTGGGACATATTTGAAACCAGCCAGTGTATTTTACCACATCAACCCATATATTTTTTTAAAGTAGACACCCTAGGCTATCTCAAATGGTGGTATTTTTACACTTTCCATGCACTAATTCTACCACCAGCCTTTGTCAAAGTTTGTGGTAGTCATTTTTTTGTGTTTTTTTTTCACAAACCTTGTACTTCAGACATGAATTTACAGATTTTGGTATGTGTCACTGCCAAATAACACCCCAATAAGTGTTCAGCAACATCTCTTGAGTACAGGGATACCACCCATGCATAGGTTTGTTGGGTTGTTTGGGGGCTAAAAGGGCCACATTGTGAAGGTGCGCATTTTCAACTTGGAATATTGACGTGTAGCCAGCCTGAGCCCATCTTTCATTTGGGACTTTTTTTTAAAGTAGGACAGTGTATTTTACCCCAAAAAGTATATATTTTGTAAAAGTAGACACCCTAGGCTATTTTAAATGGTGTTATTTTAACACTTTCCATGCACCAATTCTACCACCAGCCTTTGTCAAAGTTTGTGGTAGTCATTTTATTGTGTATTTTTTCCCACATACATTGTACTTTAGACACAAATTCACATATTTCGGTATGTGTCACTGACAAACAATACCACAATATATGTTCAGCAACATCTCCCGAGCACAGGGATACCACCCATGCATAGCTTTGTCAGCTTTGTTGGGTGTTGAAAGGCTACATTTGAGAGGTGCGCTTTTTGATTTTTAAACTTGGAATTTGAACATGTAGAGCAAGGAAGGGGTTAATAGCTCTTATAAGAGCCTTTGTAGTACTGTACAAAAAAATTAACCCCTAAAAATGCACAGACAAGAAAAAAAATTCTGCTGTGCAGTGATCAGTGGCAGGGAAGGGGTTAATACACTACACTATACAAAGGGTATGGCTTTTATAAAAGCCCTTGGGACTCACAATTTTTTTAACATTTTATTTAATTTATTACAATTAAAAAATTATGTTATACAGATCTGTCTCTTTCCCTCACTAAAACTCAAGTGAGGAGAGGGAGGCAGATCCATATGGGTCAGAACAATATTTACCAATATTGATCGAACCAGACGAATGGTGATGCTCATCTGAGAAATCACCAAACCACCTTTGCCACTGATCGGCTGTTACTGATCGCTATACACGTGTTCAGACAGCTTCAAAAGGAATACACGTAATCCCCTAGTGGGTATAATTAACCCCTAGCGAGTCTGACAAAAAAAAAATGCTGATAGCAAAAAAAAAATCCTTCTGCGACTAGATTGCTCCATATGCGCTGCTTAGGCAGTGACCATATGCACTGCTTAGGAAGTGATATACGGCAAGGAAGGGATTAATAGCTCTTATTTAAAAAAAAAAAATTACGTTAAACGTAGTCCCCTAGCGGGTATAATTAACACGTGACGGGTGTAATAAAAAAGTTTTAAAAAAATTAAAAATGCTTCTGCAGCAAGATTGCTGCATTTGCGTCAGATCTCTGCTTAGGCAGTGATCTACAGCAAGAAAGGGGTTAATCTCTCTTAAAAGAGCTTTTTTTTATACTGTAATGAATTACAGTAAAAAAAATTAACCCCTAAAAAATGCACAGACAGCAAAAAATGTGCTGCTGTGTATGATCACTGCGTACACAGCGATCAATGGCAGGGAAGGGGTTAAATGGCTTTTATAAAAGCCCTTGGTGTTTAAAATTTTATTAAATATTTGTTTTATTATTTTATTTTATTTTTTTACTTTATCTGATCTGTCTCTCTCCCTTACTATAACTAGTAAGGTGAGGGAGGCAGATCAATACTTGTCAAAGGCAATATTTGCTAATATTGCCTTTGACAGTATGATAAGTGCTCATCAGAGCACTTACCATACATGCCTGCACACAGATCACATAGATCTGTTGTGCCGGCATCGATTGGCTCCCCCTAGAGCATCGGAAGTGAAATACTTTCACTTCCGATGCTCTTGCCATTAGAAGGGAAGCGCTGCCTGTATAGGCAGCGTTCCCTTCTACTGAGCCGATGGGGTCGCTCAGGAGAGCGACCACCATCGGCTCTGGGGAGCAGAACGGTGTTGTTAAGTGCCTCGCTGGCGAGGCACTTTAACAACACCGGAGATGCTTAGAAAGCGAACGATCGTTCGCTTTCTAAGCACATGTGTGCAGCCGGCGCAGCCATTTTTAAATGGCTGCTACGATCACTCCGTGGAGTGATCGTAGCGCGCCCCTGCACATTTGGGGGGTGTTGCACAATGCCTCTACCTAGAGGCATTGTAGCAACACCGTTAGAGTAAAGAAAGCGACCGCTGGTCGCTTTCTTTACTCAGTTTAGTGCATGACGTGCCAGGCACGTCACCTGTCGGCAAGTCCTCGATTTGCCGTGACGTGCCTGGCACGTCATCTGTCGTTAAGGGGTTAAAGTAAAATGCATCTAAATACAAGTTTATTTTCCAACACTTTATTGAGTGCGAACATGCATTACACACATTCTCCACATTTTCAGCAGGTCTATGAATACAAATATACACATGTAGTAACCTAGCATGGGCCATGCTATTATATGTCGTCTCACAACCATCGTAAACGACAAAAAATATCAAGAACAAAAACTAAACATCAAAATGGAACCATACCCTGGAGATGATCCAAGACTGGGCTAGATGGAGCCAACTTCCTCAATCCTGTACCTCTAATGTTACCCCCCCCCCCCCCCACACACACACACATATGCCATAATTGTTGTGCCATTCAGATGCCAGTAATATTGTAACTTTCGGATGCCAGTAATATTGTGCCAGTCAGAGCCCAGTAATATTGTGCCAGTCAGAGCCTAGTAATATTGTGCCAGTCAGATGCCTGCAATATTGTGCCAGTCAGATGCCTGCAATATTGTGCCAGTCAGAGCCCAGTAATAATGTGCCAGTCAGATACCAGTAATATTGTGCCAGTCAGATACCAATAATATTGTGCCAATCAGATACCAGGAATATTGTGCCTGTCAGAGCCCAGGAATATTGTGCCTGTCAGAGCCCAGGAATATGGTGCCTGTCAGATGCCTGTAATATTATGCCAGTCAGATGCCTGTAATAGTGTGCAGTCAGAGGCCAGGAATATTGTGCCAGTCAGATGCCTGTAATATTGTGCCAGTCAGATGCCTGTAATATTATGCCAGTCAGATGCTTGTAATAGTGTGCCAGTCAGAGGCCAGGAATATTGTGCCAGTCAGAGGCCTGTAATATTGTGCCAGTCAGATGCCTGTAATATTGTGCCAGTCAGATGCCTGTAATATTATGCCAGTCAGATGCCTGTAATATTGTGCCAGTCAGAGCCCAGTAATATAGTGCCAGCCAGATGCCTGTAATATTATGCCAGCCAGATGCCCAGTATTATTGTGCCAGCCAGATGCCCAGTAATATAGTGCCAGTCAGATGCCCAGTATTATTGTGCCAGTCAGATGCCCAGTATTATTGTGCCAGCCCGATGCCCAGTAATATAGTGCCAGTCAGATGCCCAGTATTATTGTGCCAGTCAGATGCCCAGTATTATTGTGCCAGCCAGATGCCCAGTAATATAGTGCCAGTCAGATGCCCAGTAATATAGTGCCAATCAGATGCCAAGTAATATAGTGCCAATCAGATACCCAGTAATATAGTGCCAATCAGATGCCAAGTAATATAGTGCCAATCAGATACCCAGTAATATAGTGCCAATCAGATGCCCAGTAATATAGTGCCAGTCAGATGCCAAGTAATATAGTGCCAGTCAGATACCCAGTAATATAGTGCCAATCAGATGCCCAGTAATATAGTGCCAATCAGATGCCCAGTAATATAGTGCCAATCAGATGCCAAGTAATATAGTGCCAATCAGATACCCAGTAATATAGTGGCAATCAGATGCCCAGTAATATAGTGCCAATCAGATGCCAAGTAATATAGTGCCAATCAGATACCCAGTAATATAGTGCCAATCAGATGCCCAGTAATATTGTGCCATTCAGATACCCAGTAATATAGTGCCAATCAGATGCCCAGTAATATAGTGCCAATCAGATGCCCAGTAATATAGTGCCAATCAGATGCCAAGTAATATAGTGCCAATCAGATAGCCAGTAATATAGTGCCAATCAGATGCCCAGTAATATAGTGCCAATCAGATGCCCAGTAATATAGTGCCAATCAGATGCCAAGTAATATAGTGCCAATCAGATACCCAGTAATATAGTGGCAATCAGATGCCCAGTAATATAGTGCCAATCAGATGCCAAGTAATATAGTGCCAATCAGATACCCAGTAATATAGTGCCAATCAGATGCCCAGTAATATTGTGCCATTCAGATACCCAGTAATATAGTGCCAATCAGATGCCCAGTAATATAGTGCCAATCAGATGCCCAGTAATATAGTGCCAATCAGATGCCAAGTAATATAGTGCCAATCAGATAGCCAGTAATATAGTGCCAATCAGATGCCCAGTAATATAGTGCCAATCAGATACCCAGTAATATAGTGCCAGTCAGATACCCAGTAATATTGTGCCAATCAGATGCCCAGTAATATTGTGCCAATCAGATACCCAGTAATATAGTGCCAATCAGATGCCCAGTAATATTGTGCCATTCAGATACCCAGTAATATAGTGCCAATCAGATGCCCAGTAATATTGTGCCAATCAGATGCCCAGTAATATTGTGCCAATCAGATACCCAGTAATATAGTGCCAATCAGATGCCCAGTAATATTGTGCCAATCAGATACCCAGTAATATAGTGCCAATCAGATACCCAGTAATATAGTGCCAATCAGATACCAGGAATATTGTGCCAGCCAGCCCCCCCCCCCCCCCCCCCGTACTTACATGAAGCTGCTCCGTGTCCCCCGCCGGATGTCTCCTACGTGCAGTCTTCCCTCTTGCACGGAGGAGGGAAACAGAAACCGGATGTGACGCGACGTCACATCCGGCGGCAGTTTTTTTTTTTCCGGCCGTCGCATCCATCGGATGCGGCTTGCCGGAAAAAAGCGTTCACAAGCGCAATGCGCTGTGAACGCGGCAGCAGGGGCTGGGGGCCCACGGGACAGCTGCCTTGGGGCCCCCCAGGAGTAAATGGGCCCAGGGCAGCTGCCCCGTTTGCCCCGCGTTAAAGACGGCCCTGGCGGCCGCATAGGGCTAGTGCGCCCCCCCAGATATTGCGCCCGGTGCGGCCGGCCCCCCCTGCACCCCCCACGCTACGCCACTGCCCCGTACTGCCAGCCTACTCTATCCCACATCACCGGCCCACTGTACCCCGTACTGCCAGCCTACTCTACCCCACATCACCGGCCCACTCTGCCCCACATCACCGGCCCATTCTTCACCACCCCCACTTCACTCTTTGTTTAACGCTAATTGCTGTTTTAAACGCAGGTCCATACATTACACCAGGGAGGTTGGGTTAAGAGTTAGCCGTTATATACAGAGTTATATATAGCCCTTACTCTAACCCCCTAGTCTAATCGCTCAGATTTCATAGCTTTATACAGTGGATATAAAAAGTCTACACACCCCTGTTAAAATGTCAGGTTTCTGTGCTGTAAAAAAATGAGACAAAGATAAATCATTTCAGAACTTTTTCCACCTTTAATGTGACCTATAAACTGTACAACTCAATTGAAAAACAAACTGAAATCTTTTAGGTAGAGCGAAGAAAAAATATAAAAATAAAATAATGTGGTTGTATAGGTGTGCACACCCTTATAACTGGGATGTAGCTGTGTTCAGAATTAAGCAATCACATTCCAAATCATGTTAAATAGGAGTCAGCATACACCTGCCATCATTTAAAGTGCCTCTGATTAACCCCAAATAAAGTTCAGCTGCTCTAGTTGGTCTTTCCTGAAATGTTCTTAGTCGCATCCCACAGCAAAAGCCATGGTCCACAGAGAGCTTCCAAAGCATCAGAGGGATCTCATTGTTAGAAGGTATCAGTCAGGAGAAGGGTACAAAAGAATTTCCAAGGCATTAGATATACCATGGAACACAGTGAAGTCATCATCAAGTGGAGAAAATATGGCACAACAGTGACATTACCAATAACTGGAGCTCCATCCAAAATTGATGAAAAGACAAGAAGAAAAATGGTCTGGGAGGGTACCAAGAGGCCTACAGCAACATTAAAGGAGCTGAAGGAATATCTGGCAAGTACTGGCTGTGTGGTACATGTGACAACAATCTCCTGTATTCTTCATATGTCTGGGCTATGGGGTAGAGTGGCAAGACGAAAGCCTTTTCTTACGAAGAATGTCAACTGGAAAGTTCCGCTTCAGTGACAATGGTAGAACAGTACTTTTGTCAGCAGTACTTAACAACAGGCTCACCTTTCCAGACGGCATTAGCCCTGACACCAAGGCTGTCTTACGCACTTTGCTGCTGCACTGCGATAGACAGCGTCTGGAAAAAGCTACCATTATTAGAGTGCACCCCTTTTTTCAGTCCATCGATTGGAAACAACTTGAAGAGGGTGCATTAGCGCCACCATTCACACCGAAAGCACAGTCTATGGGGGAGATGTGCAATAGGTTTGGATACATGGTGGCGTACCCAGCAAGCGAACCAGAAGAAGAGAACATTCTTCCGGAAGAGCAAGAAAGGTTCGATGGGTTCTCCTCCACGTCATCTATAACGGTATGTTCCATACCCTTAATAACATATAAAGAACAAATAATACCGTGTTCTGATGGCCTTCATACATTAATCATCTACCGTATATATCCCGAATTCAAACTTGGGTCAACATTAGTAGTAGGGTAGTATGATTTAAAAACATAAACTTGGAGGGACGTGTGCTGACATCTTATGGCACGTTCTGATAGCCATCTTCCATCCATATCCATCCGGATATGGCCCGAATACCAACTGGTTTCAACATTAATAATATGGAATGTGTCGGAAGATAAGAACTATTCCATCCATCTAGTCTGGAAGACTATTCCATACATCCACTACCCACTACCCTCTCAGTAAAGTAATACTATTACTTTAGAGAATCTCCGGAGAACATTACTCCTGATTACAGCATATATACATACTCCTACAACTACCTGAAATCACTCCATCAATGGCATAACAAAGAAACACCAGAAACCAGAAAAAAGAGAGGATCCCTCTGACCCGTTCACCAGCATACGGATCTACGCAGCTCTCTCATCCTTAAACAGCTCAAACTTTGGGACAGTCTCAGAAGCTTCAGAAAACTGCCAGCCTAAAAAGAAGCCTCTTGCCAGAGAATGGACCCTGTCCGCCTTAACACCTTCAGGTTCTCGTTAACCCCTGATGATAAGTATGCGGCCCCCCGTCGCCCCTCAGTCACTACTAAGTTTTGAGGTGACCCTCGTTAATACCTGATCAGTTCTATGTTGTTCATTTGTCCAATATTCAGGTATTGCACTAGGACTATAGCAGGGCTCGACAAACCCCGGGCGCCAGGTCGCCATGGCGACCAGGAAATCAGACCTGGCGCCCGGGTGCTGTTTGTCACAGGGAGCCCTTGCCGGCTGCCATCCGTTTTTCTTTTACTTTCTTTTTCAGCGCGAGGGGAGAAGGTCTTTGCGGATCACACAGACTGTAAGCTCCGCCCCCTCGCGCAACACGCTGTAGTGCCGATTGTCACGTGACAACACGGCACTTGGCAGGAACCGAAAGAGATCGGGCTCCAGCATAAATGTCCCCCTCCCCTGCAATGAGGTAAGCAGCAGGGAGGGAGGACACCGTAAGAAATATTCTTTTGTTCTTTAAAAAAAAAATTAAAAATAAAATAAAAAGGTGTGTATGTGTGTATATAACTGTCTGTGTATGTGGTCTGTGTGTATGTATGAGTGAATGTAACTGTGTATATGGTGTGTGTGTGTATGTATGTATGTATGTATGTGTGTGTGAATGTAACTTGCTGTGTGTGTGAATGTAACTGGCTGTATGTGGTGTGTGTGAATGTAACTGACTGTATGTGGTGTGTGTGTGTGTGTGTGTGAATGTAACTGACTGTATGTGGTGTGTGTGAATGTAACTGACTGTATGTGGTGTGTGTGAATGTAACTGACTGTATGTGGTGTGTGTGTGTGTGTGTGTGTGTGTGTGTGTGTGAATGTAACTGACTGTATGTGGTGTGTGTGTGTGTGTGTGTGTGTGTGTGAATGTAACTGACTGTATGTGGTGTGTGTGTGTGTGTGTGTGAATGTAACTGACTGTATGTGGTGTGTGTGTGTGTGTGTGTGTGTGTGTGTGTGTGTGTGTGTGTGTGAATGTAACTGGCTGTGTATGTGGTGTGTGTGAATGTAACTGGCTGTGTATGTGGTGTGTGTGAATGTAACTGGCTGTGTATGTGGTGTGTGTGAATGTAACTGGCTGTGTATGTGGTGTGTGTGTATGTAACTGGCTGTGTATGTGGTGTGTGTGTATGTATGTATGTGTGAATGTAACTGGCTGTGTATGTGAGGTGGGTGTATGCCACTGTGTCCGTGCGATTTTGTGATGTGCCGTTGTCTGGCTCCTAAATTTTTTGGCTGGCTCCTAAAACTAAATTAAATTTGTCAAGCCCTGGACTATAGTGTTCACACAAGCAATTCAATGTACGCTACCTCTAAAAAGTTAGATAACGTGTTACTCATTAATGGGAATCCTCTTGAAACATACCTAGACATGTTTGCTGCTTTTATTAACACGCACTCATTCCCTATAAGTCGTAAACTGTCATATAATGTCTGATACCTATTGCCATAGTGTGTCTATTATGCAAAATTACAAATGTTTGTTTGTCTACAACTCCATCTGTGGAGATACAAATAGGGGGAAGAGAAGACCCCCCAACCCTGTTGATATAGAAATCACCCCCACTCATCTGGGTATGAGTATAGTGCTATGCAATCTTTCAATTATTCTATACCATACCACCTCCTGAGCCTCACCCTCTCCACCATGGAACCCAGAGACCGCTTGTAGCTATCACAGCAACCCCCCATGGTCCGGATATCTCAACAACTGGCCATCAAATACTCCCAAAATGTGAGTACTATATATCCACAAAATGCCTTTCACTAGAGCTACACACGTACCACACACAATGAGACTTAAATGCATGTCCAGCAATGTTAAAGGACTTAACACTCCCCATAAAAGAGGAATACTGTTCAAAGAAGCGTCCAAATCAAAATCCCACATTAAAAGCAGGAGCATCGATTTGGCTACATGATTCCCAAGCCCTCACTATCTCAAAAGTCAAAAAAGACCCCAAAGGAAGATACATAATTGTACACCACCCTATCAACAACCACCAGTACACGCTACTGAACATCTAGGCATTCGACCCTCATAGTGATATCTCTTCGTCAAACTTGCCTATTCAACTGGAGTAAAGATAATATCTCATATTTGGGCACCAAGCTAACCAGAGATCCTGAGAAATTAATCGACCACATATCACTCAAAGTATGGAAGAAAATCAAACATATGTTGCAGTGGTCCATCCTGTACTCATCCTGGCTGGGACGCATATCGGCTGTCAAAATGACGATCCTACCGAAATTATTATACCTCTTCAGGATTCCCTCCTTCACACTTTACTTCAAAGCGGCAACGATGTCCCAGAATATATTATTACATGTTCCCAAAGGGCATCTAGCCTGGGTAGACATAGAAGATGCTCAAACTCACTTTCACAGACTCTGCAACCTTCTACGGACCCAAAAGAGCTCACAACAAAAAAAACTGTTATAACTCTACCTAGCTCTTCCTCCTGTATAGAAATTTGGAAACAGTTTGTGCATTCTGTACCTGAACTAAATTTCCTCACCCCGGCTATACCACTTTGAGCATTGGAACTACTATCCCCCAGCCTCACTCTTCTTTCCTGGACCAAGTCAGGTACCAACTGATAACAGATCACTCGCTCATCGCTTTTAACACATTGTCGCAACATTTCAATATACCACCAAAGGACTTTTATATACACCTACAGATCTCGTATATGCTCCTGTCCTCGCCCAGTACTCTCTATCAACCAGCACATGTTAGAATAACGCAAGGATGTCTCCGAGCTACAACAACGAAAAAATATTATTTGTTTGCTATTACAATATGATACTACAGCCACCTACCCTCGCCAAACCATCTTCCCAAGCTGCATGGGAAAGAGAGTTGGGGCATGAAATCACCCCAGGGAACTGGAACCAAGCTACTAAAAAAACCTACATGAATACCCACTGGAGCAACCACACTGAACTAACGAAAAAAATTGTACTCAGATGGTACTTCGTCCCAAGAAAGATCGCAAAACTCTACCCAACTTCCTCAAACGAATGCTGGCGCTTATGCCACTTCACAGGATCTATGATGCATACCTGGAGGGTCTGCCCACACATTCGGAGTCACTGGAACACCTTTGCTATCATCAAGGAAACAATGAATGTCACCCTACAACAATCTCCCTAATTAGCATTACTGGACATATTCCCAAAAGCATTGCCGAAAATTGAAAAAAATCCTAATCTGCAAAAACTGTGAGTGGAACAGATCTCACACACTGAATCCCTGCAGAATTCATGATCGCTTGGGTTACATTGCAGCAATAATGAGAAATCCCAAATACTGAGCAGAAATGCAGCTAATGGGTCTTTAGTGTGTCTGCTGCTTATGACCTCACTTCTTGGCTTTGATATGCAAGTCTGTCGTTGCCTCGCCCCTGCCTCCGCTGTCGTTGTCTCGGCCTATTTTCATTGTATGATATATTTCACTATAAAAAAAAAAAAATATATATATATATAATATAGATCCATAAAAAAGTATTTCTAACTTTGATCTGATTTTTTTCCCCCACTATTACAAACTGTAAAGACCCGTCTATATAATTTCTAATATTTGTCCTGAGTTTAGAAATACCACTGTTTGCATGTTGGGTTTTCTCTTATTTCAGGTAATAGGGCAATAAATGATACTAGTTTTTTTTTGTTTTCTAACCAGTTTCTCATACAGTGACCTTTTAACCCCAACCTTAACCCTAAATCTACTCCCACCCCTTAATCTAACCCTTGTACTAACACTAACCCTCCTGTAACCCTACATCTAGGGTCAGCTTTTTCCTTTTTATTTATTTTTTCTAACTGTAATGTTGCTGACTGCCTCTAGGGGCAGAGCGTACGGAAGAGATTGCAGGGTTTTTTTCACTTCCACTGCTCTGTTGGGCATGGCGTATTTGAGGATCACTGGGTGATCGCACTGCCCCTTTTTTTGAGCGAAATTATAAGATATGATGGACATAATATCTAACAAAAGCCTTTCATATGGTGATAAAAAAAATATATATATAACTGGTGTGGATACAGTATGCTACAAAATGTACAGAATATTTCAGCTAAACACAAACACCCCAGAAATGTCAAAACAGCCCATGTCAGCAAGGGTCATAAGGTCATGTCACTAAGGGGTTAATAGGACAATTATATAACCATGGTAGTAGTAACTAACAGACCAGCATATACCTGAGCATCATGGGAAGTGTACAATAGCTGGGGTGGTAAAGATTAGCCACTATTACCCCAGTCTACAATCCCTATGGTATTCAGCCAGTAATGGGCTGGCTGTATGTCAGGGGAGCTGCAGTTAGTGTGCAGTGTAACAATCCCAGTCTGTAACTACAAATCCTATCAAGCTAAGCCAGTAATATGGCTGGATGAATATTATTGTAGTTAGTGTTTGTCCTGTAGATTTACTGTTACCCCATTACCCCCCCTCCTCCTTCTCACACAGCCCCATCCACAGTTACCAACTAGCGATGTTACTTGCATCATGGGAGTTGCAGTCAAGCACAGTTAGTGTTGTGCAGCTCTGTGATGCAAACATTGGGAAGTATTATAAATAGAGCTTTTAGAGCTCTATACTAATTTACACCAGTATAATGTCATCCACCCTGGCCAGTGACACTATAAATAAAGGATTCAGATACTATAGGGCTCAAGTAGCAGAGTCAGTGGACCCTGCAGTGCGACTGAACTCAGGGACGTTTCCCCTCTTTGCTCTGTGGTAAAGACAGCCCTGAGAGAGCAGACCATACCACTCTGACAGGGGGGTGTATACAATGAAATAAACATGTTTTTGCTGATATTCCCTGTCTGACAGGTGTATTTTATGATCTCTGTATCTAGTTAACCAAACCTACCGAGCCAACTGCTTGTCCCTCCCTTGCTGCAGGTCTAATTTCTAAAGGGAAGGGGCAAGTGCCCAATTTTGTGTCCCTCCTCCCCCGCGGATGCCCATGGTGGTGACCTAGAGCATTATTTGGAGGTGGCAGTGACCTAGAACCTCACTGGAGATGGGTGGGGCCTAGCACAGCCCTGCAGGTGGGTGGGGTATGACCATATATGGATTTGGATGTGGCCTAGCACATCACTGGAGATAAGTGTCGCATGACCATATATGGAGTTGGGTGTGGCCTAGCACATCACTGGAGGTGGGTGGGGCCTTGCACATAACTGCAGGTGGGTATGGCATGACCATATATGGAGATGGGTGTGGCCTAGCACATCACAATAGGTGGGTGTGGCTGTGATGTCATGAAATCAGTGTATAAAAGGACCCAGCTGCCAATCATTTATTAGTTCCCTTTGAGCTGCGAAGCGACGAGGTAGCGACTTTTGGAGTTTGAGCGAGCGATAGCGATAGCGATATAATTATTATTATTATTATTCTATTAAAATGAGTAACATCGGAGATAGGAAGGCTAGAAGGGTATGGAACTGCCTAAGGAGGAAGGAAGAACCCGAGGTTCGCGTAAGACGAACATGCTGGGAAGAACCAGTCGTGGAAGAATCTCCTGTGCAACGCGTTCCTCTCAGACGTAGGATCCAACGATTCTTTCAGAATCTGGAAGAGAGGATGCGAACATTTGCCAATCGTCTCAGGCGCAGGCGTAGAGGAGGCCAGGAAGCGCCCAGCACTGTCGTGACCAACGTGCAGCTGCCAGCTCAACAACTCAGGCAGCAGAGACGATCCAGGAGAAAGCCATGCCGTCCCAGAGCACGTGCCAGCACAGCCATGACTACGCTGACAGTCATGGCTCCAACATCTTTAGAGCGACTCGTTTTCCACAAGGTACTCGGTGAAGGAGGATATGGAGCGGTCGCGCTGGCATGTGATTTGGTTAGCAAACGCTGGTTTGCAGTTAAAATCGTGAGGAAGACCTCCATAATAGACTTTAGGGATGTCATGATTGAGAAGCGAGTGCTAGAAATTGCAGCGGGGAGCAATTTCTGCACTCGCTTATATTCCACCTTTCAGACCCCAAGTCATCTGTATTATGTGATGGACTTCCTCAGTGGCGGCAGTCTTGATGATTACATCTACGAGAATGGCAAGCTTCCACTTGCAACCACAACATTCATTGCAGCAGAGATTGTGTGTGGGTTGCAATATCTCCATGGTAAGGGGGTCGTCCATCGTGACCTCAAGCCAGACAACATCTTGCTGACCGGCGAGGGTCATATTAAGATCTGTGACTTCGGTCTTGCCGTGTCAGAGATGTTTGGAGATAGAAGAACTGAAGGGATGTTTGGAACAACTGGATATCATGCCCCAGAAATGCTGAACAGCAGAACATACAATGCAGCTATTGACTGGTGGGCCCTGGGCATTATCGTATTCCAAATGTCAACTGGAAAGTTCCCCTTCAGTAACAATGGTAGAACAGTACTTTTGTCAGCAGTACTTAACAACAGGCTCACCTTTCCAGACGGCATTAGCCCTGACACCAAGGCTGTCATACGCACTTTGCTGCTGCACTGCGATAGACAGCGTCTGGAAAAAGCTACCATTATTAGAGTGCACCCCTTTTTTCAGTCCATCAATTGGAAACAACTTGAAGAGGGTGCATTAGCGCCACCATTCACACCGAAAGCACAGTCTATGGGGGAGATGTGCAATAGGTTTGGATACATGGTGGCGTACCCAGCAAGCGAACCAGAAGAAGAGAACATTCTTCCGGAAGAGCAAGAAAGGTTCGCTGGGTTCTCCTCCACGTCATCTATAACGGTATGTTCCATACCCTTAATAACATATAAAGAACAAATAATACCGTGTTCTGATGGCCTTCATACATTAATCATCTACCGTATATATCCTGAATTCAAACTTGGGTCAACATTAGTGGTAGGGTAGTATGATTTAAAAACATAAACTTGGAGGGACGTGTGCTGACATCTTATGGCACGTTCTGATAGCCATCTTCCATCCATATCCATCCGGATATGGCCCGAATACCAACTGGTTTCAACATTAATAATATGGAATGTGTCGGAAGATAAGAACTATTCCATCCATCTAGTCTGGAAGACTATTCCATACATCCACTACCCACTACCCTCTCAGTAAAGTAATACTATTACTTTAGAGAATCTCCGGAGAACATTACTCCTGATTACAGCATATATACATACTCCTACAACTACCTGAAATCACTCCATCAATGGCATAACAAAGAAACACCAGAAACCAGAAAAAAGAGAGGATCCCTCTGACCCCGTTCACCAGCATACGGATCTACGCAGCTCTCTCATCCTTAAACAGCTCAAACTTTGGGACAGTCTCAGAAGCTTCAGAAAACTGCCAGCCTAAAAAGAAGCCTCTTGCCAGAGAATGGACCCTGGCCGCCTTAACACCTTCAGGTTCTCGTTAACCCCTGATGATAAGTATGCGGCCCCCCGTCGCCCCTCAGTCACTACTAAGTTTCGAGGTGACCCTCGTTAATACCTGATCAGTTCTATGTTGTTCATTTGTCCAATATTCAGGTATTGCACTAGTACTATAGTGTTCACACAAGCAATTCAATGTACGCTACCTCTAAAAAGTTAGATAACGTGTTACTCATTAATGGGAATCCTCTTGAAACATACCTAGACATGTTTGCTGCTTTTATTAACACGCACTCATTCCCTATAAGTCGTAAACTGTCATATAATGTCTGATACCTATTGCCATAGTGTGTCTATTATGCAAAATTACAAATGTTTGTTTGTCTACAACTTCATCTGTGGAGATACAAATAGGGGGAAGAGAAGACCCCCCAACCCTGTTGATATAGAAGTTCACGTAAATCCCTGGGCCTGTTCCTACATGCCCACCCTATGTTTGTGAATGTATCGATCATCCAAATCACCCCCACTCATCTGGGTATGAGTATAGTGCTATGCAATCTTTCAATTATTCTATACCATACCACCTCCTGAGCCTCACCCTCTCCACCATGGAACCCAGAGACCGCTTGTAGCTATCACAGCAACCCCCCATGGTCCGGATATCTCAACAACTGGCCATCAAATACTCCCAAAATGTGAGTACTATATATCCACAAAATGCCTTTCACTAGAGCTACACACGTACCACACACAATGAGACTTAAATGCATGTCCAGCAATGTTAAAGGACTTAACACTCCCCATAAAAGAGGAATACTGTTCAAAGAAGCGTCCAAATCAAAATCCCACATTAAAAGCAGGAGCATCGATTTGGCTACATGATTCCCAAGCCCTCACTATCTCAAAAGTCAAAAAAGACCCCAAAGGAAGATACATAATTGTACACCACCCTATCAACAACCTCCAGTACACGCTACTGAACATCTAGGCATTCGACCCTCATAGTGACATCTCTTCGTCAAACTTGCCTATTCAACTGGAGTAAAGATAATATCTCATATTTGGGCACCAAGCTAACCAGAGATCCTGATAAATTAATCGACCACATATCACCACAGGACGTTTATATACACCTACAGATCTCGTATATGCTCCTGTCCTCGCCCAGTACTCTCTATCAACCAGCACATGTCCCTCATAGAATAACGCAAGGATGTCTCCGAGCTACAACAACGAAAGAATATTATTTGTTTGCGATTACAATATGATACTACAGCCGTATTCAGAGGATTGGAGAAGTACACAATTCGATTCAGGAAGCCAAAGGTCAGGATTGGAGAAATCAGAATGGTCGAGGATATCCGGGTCAGCAACAGGTAATCAAAAATAAAAGTAGCAAGATACTCTAAGGTAGCTTGGAGCTAAGGAGTCAGGAACAACAGCTGCTAGAGACAATACTCAGCGATTTGTGTCTGTTGCAGACTGTTATTTATAGTCACAGGAAGATCGCGTCATTGAAAGGGGCGTGGCCTAATGACGCGATCGCGAGTAAAAAAAAACAAAAGTAAAAATGAAAGCCTGACAGGATCCCCGCCAAAAGGAGCAACCGCAGGGTGCTTAGTGCCGAGGCTTCTCAGGAAATCGCTTATGGAATGAGGCCACGAGATTAGGAGCATGTACTAGATATGTGCATTCGTTTTCGGACGAATGCATTTTCGTCCGAAAATAGCATTTTCGTCCATTCGTCCGAAAAACGAAGAACGAAAATGCTAAGCTAACGAAAGCCGAATTCGTTCATTCTTCCATTCGTAGTACTATTGCATTCTATAAGCCGAAATTGAGTCGGTTTATAGAATACAATAGCATTTTACTACACGGAGACAAAGTCTCCATTCATAATTTTATGAATGGAGACTCTGTCTCCGTATAGTTAAATGCCGACAGCCTATAAACCGAACTTTCGGTTTATAGAAAACATGTAGTACTATTGCCTTTCTATGAACCGAACGAGAGCCCCATTCATAAGAATTTTTTATGAATGGGGCTCTAGTTCGGTTTATAGAAAGCCAATAGTATTACATGTATTCTATAAAACCAACGAATAAAAATTAACGAAACGAAAATAAT
This sequence comes from Pelodytes ibericus, assembly GCA_036172795.1. NCBI lineage: Eukaryota > Metazoa > Chordata > Amphibia > Anura > Pelodytidae > Pelodytes > Pelodytes ibericus. Next base: position 76,070,027 of record CM069866.1, read on the forward strand.
GAACGAATTTCGTCTGAAACGAATGCAGTAATGAACGATATTCGTTTTAGACTAAATAAATAACATTTTCGTCCGAATGGACGAAAACGAAAATTTTAGTTTTGCACATGTCTAGCATGTACCTCGGTTGCATCTTCCCACATGTCCTCCTCAGGTGAATAACCCTTCCATCGGATTAAGTATTGAAGTTTTCGTCTGAACACTCTGGAATCTAGTAATTTGTCAATTTCGTATTCAGGTTGTCCTTCGACACTCACAGGATCAGGGTTTACATATACTTTCCTGGAGAAAGGATCGGGAACGTGTGGTTTTAGGAGGGAGGTATAAAAAACGGGATGAAGACGAAGTGAAGAGGGTAAGGTGAGTTTGACTGCATTTTCGTTAATGATTTTCTCGATTAGGAAAGGTCCCATGTATAATTGGTCCAATTTCTTGGAAGGTCGAGAAGTACGAATATTCTTAGTAGAGAGAAGTACAGCATCACCAATCTGATATGAAGAACTTGGTCGTCTTCTAAGATCATAAAATTTTTTATGGCTTTGGAGAAAATTGTTGAGGTAAGTTTTCAGTTGTTCGAATAACTTTTCCATTTCTGAAATTTGGTGAGTAACGGTGGGGTTTCTTTGTAGTGACGGAATGGATGGGAAGGAAGAAGGATGGAACCCGTAATTCGAGTAGAAGGGGGTCATCTTTGTGCTGGAATGGAGAGTATTATTATACGAAAATTCAGCAAGGGCCAGGAAGGAAGACCAGTCATCCTGAAGATGAGAACAGTAGCACCGTAGGAACTGTTCTAAACATTGATTGACACGCTCAGTTTGTCCATTTGACTGAGGGTGATATGCTGAGGAGAATTTGGGTGATATCTGAAGGGTTGAGCAGAGTTCTCTCCAAAAATGAGAAGTAAATTGAGTTCCTCTGTCAGAGATAATTTCGGTAGGTAATCCGTGTAATTTGAAGATGTTATTAATAAATAGTGAGGATAATTCTTTGGAAGAGGGTAGTTTATTTGTCGGAATGAAATGAGCCATTTTTTTAAATCTATCTACAACAACCAGGATAGTGGTAAATTTATCGGAAGGAGGTAGTTCGACTATGAAGTCCATGGATATGGAACTCCATGGAGTATTGGGTGTAGGTAGATTCATTAATAACCCAAAGGGTTGTTGGTGACTTGGTTTATTCTTTTGGCATGTCGGACAGGAAGATACATAATCCTTGATGGTTTTTCCTTGTTTAGGCCACCAAAATTGTCTTTTTAATAACTCATTTGTTTTCTTCACTCCAGGATGTCCTGCTGTAGGAGAATCATGGAACATATGGAGAATGTCTACTCGTAAAGAAGGAGGTATATAAAGTTTGGTATCTTTGAAATAAAATCCTTCTTCCTGTTGTAAATCAGATAGGTCATCCTTGGTTGCTTCATTTTTTGTGAAGGTTTTGAGTTGATTGATGAAGGTGGAAGAAAGGACACCAATAAATCGTGAGGGTGGTAGAATGTCTGAAGAGGTAAGATTTTCTGGTTTGACTCCTGGGATTTGGGATAAGGAATCAGCCTTTTTATTACGAGATCCAGGTCGATATACAATCTGGAAATTGAACCTATCGAAGAATAGACTCCAACGAACCTGTCTGGCGGTGAGTGTTCTGCTCTTGTGAAGGAATTCGAGATTTCTATGATCAGTGTAGACAACGATAGGTACCTCTGTTCCTTCTAATAAATGCCTCCAATTTTCAAAAGCTGACTTTATAGCGAGTAACTCTTTTTCCACTATAGGATAGTTGACTTCCGCAGAGGTCAATGTACGGGAGAAAAAGGCGACAGGAGTGTTCTGTTGAGATAGAACAGCACCAAGAGTGAAATCAGAGGCATCAACTTCGAGAACGTAGGGCAAAGAAGGATTGGGCATCTTGAGGATGGGAGAGGAAGTGAACTTTGTTTTTAAAACTTCAAAACCCTCTTGAGCTTGGGGGTTCCAGACGAAAGAAGTATTTTTCTTGGTGAGCAGAGTAAGAGGTTGGACTATAGAAGAATTTTTTTTAATAAACTTTCTATAAAAATTGGCAAATCCAAGAAAACTTTGAACTTATTTCACATTTGAAGGTATGGGCCAATTGAGTATACATTGAATCTTGGAATCGTCCATATGTACTTGTTGGGGGGTAATGACGTATCCGAGGAATGAACATTTTTCTGGTTTGGCGTACAAACTATGAGTCCGTAACCTTGACAACACCCATCGTACATGTTTCCGATGTTCTTCTAGATTAAAATGTTGTCAAGGTATATAATGACACACACATCTAGAAGATCCCGGAATATGTAATTTAAGAAGTGCTGGAATGTAGCAGGGGCGTTGCACAATCCGAATGGCATAACTAAATATTCAAATAACCCGTATCGGGTGCGAAAAGCAGTTTTCCATTCGTGATCTTTCTTTATCCTTATAAGATTGTATGCTCCTCTAAGATCAATCTTGGTGTAGATGGTTGCGGTACGTAATCGTTCAAGAAGTTCAGGGAATAGCGGTAGAGGATAACGATTTTTTACAGTGATTTTATTAAGTTGTCTGTAGTCAATAATGGGTCTGATGGTTTTGTCTTTATTTGTGACAAAGAACATCCCAGAGGCTGCAGGAGAGGTTGACGGACGGATAAATCCTTTGCGTAGATTTTCATCCAAATACTCCTTGAGGGTGACTAATTTTTTATCAGACAGAGGATAGATATGCCCGAATGGAATGGGAGCCCCAGGAATCAGATCGATAGGGCAATCATATATCCTGTGTGGTGGTAAAGTTTCGGCTTCTTTTTTACAGAAGACTTCCTTAAAATCAGAATAGCATGGAGGAATGAGTTGTTCTTCTGTAATTTGTAGAAGTGGAGTATGGAGGAAACAGGTCTTGACAGTAATGGGAATCGAGTTGTATTTCAAGATTTTCCCAGTTGATAGTAGGGTTATGTAGATGTAACCAATTCATTCCAAGGATTACAGGGTATAACGGTGAAGAGATGACATCAAATTTGATGTATTCTATGTGATGATGGTTTACTGTCATCTTTAGAGGAATCGTTTCGAAGGTAGTGGGTCCTGAGGATAACATGGATCCATCAACAAGTCGGATAGATACAGGGGAAATCTTCTTTATTAGAGGTATATTCTTTTCCTTCACGAGGTCTTGATCTATGAAGAGACCAGCAGCCCCGGAGTCCAGAATGGCCTCAGTATGTATCCTTTCTTTGTCCCACTGTAAGAGGAGAGAGAGGGAAAGATGAGGAAGAGATTTCTGGGGTATGTAGAGAAGGTTTATGTAAGAGAGTTGCTTACCACTCTTATTTCTGGAGAGAATAGGACAATTTTCCACAGAATGTTCAGGGGAAGCACAGTACATGCAGAGGTTTAATGTTCTCCTCCTTATCTTTTCATCCTGTGAAAGGGGACCACGAATAACTCCCAGCTCCATAGGTTCAGGCGGGGAAGTCTTGTTGGTTTGTTTCACAGGGATTATAGCTCTCTTCCAAGGATTGTTAGTAGAGGACCGTTCGGCTTTCCTCTCTCTAATACGTCTGTCGATGTTGATGGACAATTGCATTGTGGCGTCTAGAGTAGGAGGAAGAACAGTCCTGGCTAATTCATCCTTTACAGCTTCAGATAGTCCGAGACGGAATTGATTCCTTAAGGAAATATCGTTCCATTCAGTGTCTACGGCCCATCTCTTAAATTCAGCAATATAATCCTCAACAGGACGTTTCCCTTGAGACAAGGAGCGGATGGTCATATCTGCTGTGGCTTGTTTGTTTTGATCCTCATATAAAAGAGACATTTCGGTGAGGAACTGGTCTAATGAATCGATGATAGGGTCATCCCTTTCCAAAAAAGTATGAGCCCAGGACATGGGTTCACCTCTTAAAAATGAGATAATTGTACACACCTTTATCCTGTCTGTTGGATAAGATCTGGGTTTCAGGGAAAATAGAAGGGTGCAGGAATTTATAAACTCTCTGTATTTGGATCTGTCTCCAGAGAATTTTTCAGGGGTACACACAGAAGGTTCTGGATATTCCCTTGGGGGAGCAGAGAGTGGAGTGGTGAAACTTCTGCTTTGCAATTCAGTGGTGTATGAAAGTAGGCGGTCGTGTGCCACACTTAAATCCTGAACACTTTGAGTGAGATGATCCACTCTTTGAGTTAATGAAAGAATTTGGGATGCCATTTCTGCTGGTTCCATTTGGTGGGCTGAGTATTTTGTCAGTGTAGCTGTGACTTTAAGAATATTTGGAAACTCAACTGCAGAAATAAATGACAATCCACACAAGGTATATCGTTTAAGCAATTCTTGTATTAAAGTTTAGCAGCAAAAAGAAGAAAAACTGACTGATATTGATTGCAGAGAAAAAATAAATGGTTTGAAGTAATATGGAAAAATATATGTAACTTGATTGAAGTATAAAGTAAAAAAATATGATGGAACACTTGATTGAAGATATGGAAGGTACTTGCGATTAGGTGATAGAGAAAAATGCAGGATAACAGGGACGGTCCGTATTCAGAGGATTGGAGAAGTACACAATTCGATTCAGGAAGCCAAAGGTCAGGATTGGAGAAATCAGAATGGTCGAGGATATCCGGGTCAGCAACAGGTAATCAAAAATAAAAGTAGCAAGATACTCTAAGGTAGCTTGGAGCTAAGGAGTCAGGAACAACAGCTGCTAGAGACAATACTCAGCAATTTGTGTCTGTTGCAGACTGTTATTTATAGTCCCAGGAAGATCGCGTCATTGAAGGGGGCGTGGCATAATGAAGGGGGCGTGGTCTGATGACACGATCGCGAGTAAAAAAACCAAAAGTAAAAATGAAAGCCTGACAGAATGCTGGCGCTTATGCCACTTCACAGGATCTATGATGCATACCTGGAGGGTCTGCCCACACATACGGAGTCACTGGAACACCTTTGCTATCATCAAGGAAACAACGAATGTCACCCTACAACAATCTCCCTAATTAGCATTACTGGACATATTCCCAAAAGCATTGCTGAAAATTGAAAAAAATCCTAATCTGCAAAAACCCTACTGGTTAGAAACTGGAAGTCTACAAGCATCCCATCCACTCCAGAACCTTATAATCTAATTCACTATAATCTACAAATGGAAAAGCTACATTATCCCACAAATGGATCACTAGCCACATATCCAAAAATGTATACGTTTTGGTCCAATTCTGCCCAATCGATAATCTGAGGGGAGGCTCACCCCCATCACCCACCCATTCTCACTACTCCCAATGTTCTTAACTCTGAACTCTAACTACGAGAACAAGACAACCTACAGAACTGAGACACCGATACGGTGCGGATAACCTTCAAATTGATCTAATCCTCATGTTGATAAATTGTACTCACTGTATACTGTCAAGAGGTTGTTACTGTTGTAACCTAGCGAAGCCCTTGTTTTGTCGTTCTCTCACCTGTTTTGTTTTGTTTGTTTCTATGTCTGAAAGAAAAAATAAAGAAATAAATATTAATAAATAAAAACAGTCTCATTTGTTTATATCAACAAACTCCTTAAAGGACAACTAAACGTTTTTTTACTCAAGCCAATAATTAAGTTCACTGCACTTATTTATTATTTTTGGGGGGGGACTTTATTTGATTCATATGGGTCGACTCACTAAAGTTTGATTTTGAAG
>CM069866.1:76085715-76168215 GCA_036172795.1 Pelodytes ibericus
GCATTATCTCTAAAGCAAGTAGCTGAGGAGCCAACTGGAAAGCTATATTAGATTTAGTGTTCACAAATGGAGAGTTGGTATCCGATATTACTGTAGGTGATGTTTTAGATTTTAGAAAAACAGACTTCTGTAATGAGATTGTGCCATTATCAGACTGGAGCAGTTTAAATGGAGTCCAGGAGAAATGAGATTGTTTGTTTAAAAGTTGCACTACTGAAGGCAACAGAAAATTGCATTAGGCTTGTCAGTAAGAGCAAGAAATTGAAGAAAATACTGCAGTAAACTGCAGAGGTGGCCAGAATAGTGAGGAAGATAGAAAGTTCTATTAGTGTAGGCAGAAAGAGGCAAAGCCAACTATAACTTTTTTTTTTTTTTAGGTATGTAAATTAGAAAAGGATAAAGGTCTAGCAGACTGCCTCAATTCATATTTTTATTTAGTGTTTACAAATTAAAATGAGGGTAAGGGACCTCATTCAGGGAAAAAGACTAATGAGTCTTTTGATGCATGTAAGTTTACAGAGGAAGTGGTTGTAATTAAGCTGTCTGAAGTAAAGACAAATAAGTTTATGGGACCTGATGGGATACACCCAAAGTTATTAAAAGAACTTAGTGGTGTACTAGCAAAACCGTTAACAGATTTATTTAACCAATCATTGGTAACGGGAGTAGTTCCAGAAGATTGGAAATTAGCAAATGTTGTGCCCATTCACAAGAAAGGTAGTAGGGAGGAGGCGGGCAACTATAGACCAGTAAGTCTTACTTCAGTAGTGGGGAAAATAATGGAAACCTTGTTAAAGAATAGGATTGTTGAACATCTAAAGTCGCTTGGATTTCAAGATCAGAGACAGCATGGGTTTACTTCAGGGAGATCATGCCAAACTAATCTTATTGATTTTTTTGATTGGGTAACTAAAATAATAGATCAGGGTGGTGCAGTAGACATTGCTTACCTAGATTTCAGTAAGGCTTTTGACACTGTCGCACATAGAAGGCTTATCAATAAACTGAAATCTTTGAGTTTGGATTTCAATATTTTTGAATGGATTAGACAATGGCTGAGTGACAGGCAACAGAGGGTTGTAGTCAATGGAGTATATTGGATGCAAGGGTTTGTTACTAGTGTGGTACCTCAGGGATCTGTACTTGGACCCATTCTCTCTAATATTATTAGTGATATTGCAGAAGGTCTTGTTACTAGTGGGGTACCTCAGGGGTCTGTACTTGGACCCATTCTCTATAATATTGTTATTAGTGATATTGCAGAAGGTCTTGTTACTAGTGGGGTACCTCAGGGGTCTGTACTTGGACCCATTCTCTATAATATTGTTATTAGTGATATTGCAGAAGGTCCTGTTACTAGTGGGGTACCTCAGGGATCTGTACTTGGACCCATTCTCTATAATATTGTTATTAGCGATATTGCAGAAGGTCTTGTTGGCAAAGTATGTCTTTTTGCTGATGATACAAAGATTTGCAGCAGGGTTGATATTCATGGAGGGATAAGCCAAATGGCAAATGATTTAGCTAAACTAGAAAAATGGTCAGAGCAGTGGCAACTGGCATTTAATGTGGACAAGTGCAAGATTATGCACCTTGGGCGTAAAAACCCAAAAGCAGAATGTAGACTATTTGGTACAGTCCTAACCTCAACATCTGAGGAAAGGGATTTAGGAGTAATAATTTCATAGGACTTAAAGATAGGTAGGCAATGCAATAGAGCAGCAGGAAATGCTAGCAGAATGCTTGGATGTATAGGGAGAGGTATTAGCAGTAGGAAGAGGGAAGTGCTCATGCCATTGTACAGAGCACTGGTGAGACCTCACTTGGAGTATTGTACAGAGCGCTGGTGAGACCTCACTTGGAGTATTGTACAGAGCGCTGGTGAGACCTCACTTGGAGTATTGTACAGAGCGCTGGTGAGACCTCACTTGGAGTATTGTACAGAGCGCTGGTGAGACCTCACTTGGAGTATTGTACAGAGCGCTGGTGAGACCTCACTTGGAGTATTGTACAAAGTGCTGGTGAGACCTCACTTGGAGTATTGTACAAAGTGCTGGTGAGACCTCGCTTGGAGTATTGTACAAAGTGCTGGTGAGACCTCGCTTGGAGTATTGTACAGAGCGCTGGTGAGACCTCGCTTGGAGTATTGTACAGAGCGCATGTGAGACCTCACTTGGAGTATTGTACAGAGCGCATGTGAGACCTCACTTGGAGTATTGTACAGAGCGCTGGTGAGACATCACTTGGAGTATTGTACAGAGCGCTGGTGAGACCTCACTTGGAGTATTGTACAGAGCGCTGGTGAGAGCTCACTTGGAGTATTGTACAGAGCGCTGGTGAGACCTCACTTGGACTATTGTACGCAGTACTGGAGACCGTATCTCCAGAAGGATACTGATACTTTGGAGAGAGTTCAGAGAAGGGCTACTAAACTGGTTCATGGGTTGAAGGATAAAACTTACCAGGAAAGGTTAAAGCATCTTAACATGTATAGCTTGGAGGAAAGACGTAACAGGGGGGATATGATAGAAACATTTATATACATAAAGGGAATCAACACAGTAAAGGAGGAGAGTATATTTAAAGAAAGAAAAACTACCACAACTAGAGGACATAGTCTGAAATTAGAGGGGCAACGATTTAAAAGTAATATCAGGAAGTATTACTTTACTGAGAGGGTAGTGGATGTATGGAATAGTCTTCCAGTAGAAGTGGTAGAGGTTAATACAGTGAAGGAGTTTAAGCATGCATGGGATAGTTATAAGGCTATCCTAGATATAAGATAAGGCCAGGGACTAATGATAGTATTACATTACTGAGAGGGTAGTGGGTGCATGGAATAGTCTTCCAGTAGAAGTGGTAGAGGTTAATACAGTGAAGGAGTTTAAGCATGCATGGGATAGTTATAAGGCTATCCTAGATATAAGATAGGGAACTGGGGACTAATGAAAGTATTGAGAAAATGGGGCAGACTAGATGAGCCAAATGGTTTTTATCTGCCGGGGACACAGTTTTGCGACACGTCATTACATGATTAATGTTCCCAGCCGCCAACTGCTGATATCATCGATCACTAGTTTGGCTCACTGAGCTGCGGCTCCCTGGTACGGTCACACTAGATTAAACTGGTGCCGATATTATATATCTGTTATAATGTTTAGTGGACTGGACACATGAACCACCGGTAATTAGCTACACTCCCAACACCTGCCCTAAATACAGTGGGTCTGGGGCACAGTGGGTCTGGGGCACAGTGGGTCTGGGGCACAGTGGGTCTGGTACGTGTTCTGCAGTTTCATCCAGTTTATTTTCTGTATATTGTACATCAGGATGTGACAAAGTTCTGTAGACTTGACAAGCCAGACAGACAACAATGCAGCTGAGGCCTCTGGGACATGGTGTGACATCGGTATCCAACGCATTTTACCCAGTCGCACGCACCGCTTTGTTCTAGTGTTGTATGTTTGATTAGTGGGATCTAGCACTGTGAGGTGGATGTGAGATAATGCGTTGGTGGTTTGTCTTCTCTAGGACATTGCAGTCCAGGCTGCTGTCATTCCAATTCATTCACCTGTATTTGTGTGCTAGCGTGTCAGCTCTTCGGGCACGCTCCCCTGACGATTCTTGTTCTTCCAGCTATGGATTTCCCCCAGCATAGTCGTCTTGTTCTGCAGCAGTTGAATCAGCAGCGGCAGCTGGGTCTGCTCTGTGACTGCACCTTCGTAGTGGACGGGATTGACTTCAAGGCCCACAAGGCGGTGTTGGCAGCTTGCAGCCAGTACTTCAGGATGCTGTTTGTGGAGCAGAAAGATGTGGTTCATCTGGACATCAGCAATGCAGCAGGTACTGACTGTACCACGGTGAGTTCTGTGCCACTGGCCAAAGCCAACCAACCAGAACCCGGCCGGAAGTTAGTATCTAACTGTACCATGTATAACCTGACCCAGGCCTGAGAAAAACACATCGGTAAGAGAGTACATGTATTCCAGAACCTGGCCCAAGCCTGAGACAGACACGTGTTCCTAGCATGTTACTGCTCTCGAACCCTCGTGTCTTTCTCATGCCTGGGACAGGTTCTAGAATAGATGCACCCAGCATGATAATTCAGACTCCCTGTGCTCTCTCTCCCTTGTCTGGGTCAGGTTCTAGAACCGATGTACCAAGCACGTTACTCCAGATTCCTTGTGCTATCTATCCCTTGTCTGGGTCAGGTTCTAGAACCGATGTACCAAGCACGTTACTCCAGATTCCTTGTGCTATCTATCCCTTGTCTGGGTCAGGTTCTAGAACCGATGTACCAAGCACGTTACTCCAGATTCCTTGTGATATCTATCCCTTATCTGGGTCAGGTTCTAGAACCGATGTACCTAGCACGTTACTCCCTGTGCTCTCTCTCCCTTGTCTGGGTCAGGTTCTAGAACCGATGTACCCAGCATGATAATCCAGACTCCCTGTGCTCTCTCTCCCTTGTCTGGGTCAGGTTCTAGAACCGATGTACCTAGCACGTTACTCCAGACTCCCTGTGCTCTCTATCCCTTGTCTGGGTCAGGTTCTAGAACCGATGTACCCAGCATGATAATCCAGACTCCCTGTGCTCTCTCTCCCTTGTCTGGGTCAGGTTCTAGAACCGATGTACCCAGCATGATAATCCAGACTCCCTGTGCTCTCTCTCCCTTGTCTGGGTCAGGTTCTAGAACCGATGGGTCTCTAACCCTTGTGTCTTTCTCAGGTCTAGGCCAGGTTCTGGAATTCATGTACACGGCTCGTCTTAGCCTGACTCGGGAGAATGTGGAAGATGTTCTGGCTGTGGCACGGTTTCTGCAGATGCAAGAGATTGTAAATGCGTGTACTGCTCTGAAATCACTCAGCATGCCGGCCGGGACTGCTTCACACAGCCTGGGAACACTCCCAGCCAGCCAAGGTACAGCCCTGAATCTCCAATGTGTTACAGGGTCTGTGAGACTAATCATTGCCTATACTGTGATTATAGAGAATAGTCGACTCCACAGATACATTTAAAACACGTATATTTCTTGTTTTTATGCATTTGCTGCAATTCTTCTAACTCAATGTTTAGATCATTTATACTCTACATTCACAGTTCAAGCAGTGTTTAGGTGATGGCCTCCCCAGTATACATTATTCCTGAATAAACATTGGATAACTTCACCAATAGCCTGTAAATTCCTAATCCCCCCCCGCCCCACCTATACACCAGTCTAGTAATGGGTAGGTCTGTCAGACCCACTAGTTAAATGCTGAAATGCTGGGGGATCTCACGGGGGTCAACCAACCTTGCAGGTACTCCTGTTTTGGTCTGTACTTTTTCTTTGGTGTAATTTTCTAGCGTCGGGAGGGGTTGCAGTATATTTTGGTGTGCATGAAGGTTGCAGTATATTTTGGTGTGCATGCAGCTTGCTGTCAGTGGGGGTTGCAGTATATTTTGGTGTGGATGCAGGTTGCTGTCAGGGGGGGGTTGCTGTATATTTTGGTGTGCATGCAGCTTGCTGTCGGGGGGTTGCTGTATATTTTGGTGTGCATGCAGCTTGCTGTCGGGGGGGGGTTGCAGTATATTTTGATGTGCATGAAGGTTGCTGTCGGGGGGGGGGGGGGTTGCTGTATATTTTGGTGTGCATGAAGGTTGCTGTCAGGGGGGGTTGCTGTATATTTTGGTGTGCATGAAGGTTGCTGTCAGGGGGGGTTGCTGTATATTTGTGGTGTGCATGCAGGTTGCAGTATATTTGTGGTGTGCATGCAGGTTGCAGTATATTTGTGGTGTGCATGCAGGTTGCTGTCAGGGGGGGTTGCAGTATATTTGTGGTGTGCATGCAGGTTGCTGTCAGGGGGGGTTGCAGTATATTTGTGGTGTGCATGCAGGTTGCAGTATATTTGTGGTGTGCATGCAGATTCTTGCTGTCAGGGGGGCATCCACCCCTTTCAGTCCCGGTGCAGTTTTGTCACTATAATCATCTCCAAACTCTTTGCAGATTTACAATGCACCCAACTAGATCACCCGTTTATTAAGCTCTGTGTAAATTGTTGGCACTATAGAAATAAATGGTAATATAATGTGTGCAGGTATCATATTGGCACTTTTGTGTCTGTGCTGCCAGTAGGTGGCAGTATTACCCAGACTGAGGGTAGTGTTACTGTCACTTGCTGAATTTAAGGTGTAAGAGCATCTAACCCCTGACTCACCCCTGGCCCCCAGGTGGTCTGACGAATGTGGAGGCAGGACTGGCGGCTCCGGTGGAGGAAGCAGGGCTGGTTGTGGAGGAGAGTGTTACAGTTCCAGTGATATATCAGCAGAGGAGCGAACCGGGCTCTGCAGAGGGTGAGTCTCAGGGTTATTGGCAAAGTACTAAAAAGTGATGTCATCAGCAGGAACATTCCATCGGTTTCCATGGCGACTGCTCCACTTTTAGATTTTTCAGAGCAGGAATGGAATTATCCGTGTGTGTGTGATCGTGGGCACCAAATGACAGTATGCCCCTCCAATATGGCGCAGCCCTATAGCCGCCAAGAGCAACGGAAGTGATCAGAGATCAGTCTGCAGTATTGCCGGCAAAAAAATAGCCTAACTTAACCCTAGATCTAGAGTTAGGGTTCCACTGAAGGTAACAGATGGGTAACAAATGCTGCTTTCGATTACTGCCCTATAACTTGTGGAAAACATGTAAACATGGGCTATTTCAAACGAATGTTAGACACTATTGCTAAAAAGATAGAACACAGAGGGTTGTTGTAAATGGAAAATCCTCATACAGGGAGTGCAGAATTATTAGGCAAATGAGTATTTTGACCACATTATCCTCTTTATGCATATTGTCTTACTCCAAGCTGTATAGGCTCGAAAGCCTACTACCAATTAAGCATATTAGGTGATGTGCATCTCTGTAATGAGAAGGGGTGTGGTCTAATGACATCAACACCCTATATCAGGGGTGCATAATTATTAGGCAACTTCCTTTCCTTTGGCAAAATGGGTCAAAAGAAGGACTTGACAGGCTCAGAAAAGTCAAAAATAGTGAGATATCTTGCAGAGGGATGCAGCACTCTTAAAATTGCAAAGCTTCTGAAGCGTGATCATCGAACAATCAAGCGTTTCATTCAAAATAGTCAACAGGGTCGCAAGAAGCGTGTGGAAAAACCAAGGCGCAAAATAACTGCCCATGAACTGAGAAAAGTCAAGCGTGCAGCTGCCACGATGCCACTTGCCACCAGTTTGGCCATATTTCAGAGCTGCAACATCACTGGAGTGCCCAAAAGCACAAGGTGTGCAATACTCAGAGACATGGCCAAGGTAAGAAAGGCTGAAAGACGACCACCACTGAACAAGACACACAAGCTGAAACGTCAAGACTGGGCCAAGAAATATCTCAAGACTGATTTTTCTAAGGTTTAATGGACTGATGAAATGAGAGTGAGTCTTGATGGGCCAGATGGATGGGCCCGTGGCTGGATTGGTAAAGGGCAGAGAGCTCCAGTCCGACTCAGACGCCAGCAAGGTGGAGGTGGAGTACTGGTTTGGGCTGGTATCATCAAAGATGAGCTTGTGGGGCCTTTTCGGGTTGAGGATGGAGTCAAGCTCAACTCCCAGTCCTACTGCCAGTTCCTGGAAGACACCTTCTTCAAGCAGTGGTACAGGAAGAAGTCTGCATCCTTCAAGAAAAACATGATTTTCATGCAGGACAATGCTCCATCACACGCGTCCAAGTACTCCACAGCGTGGCTGGCAAGAAAGGGTATAAAAGAAGAAAATCTAATGACATGGCCTCCTTGTTCACCTGATCTGAACCCCATTGAGAACCTGTGGTCCATCATCAAATGTGAGATTTACAAGGAGGGAAAACAGTACACCTCTCTGAACAGTGTCTGGGAGGCTGTGGTTGCTGCTGCACGCAATGTTGATGGTGAACAGATCAAAACACTGACAGAATCCATGGATGGCAGGCTTTTGAGTGTCCTTGCAAAGAAAGGTGGCTATATTGGTCACTGATTTGTTTTTGTTTTGTTTTTGAATGTCAGAAATGTATATTTGTGAATGTTGAGATGTTATATTGGTTTCACTGGTAAAAATAAATAATTGAAATGGGTATATATTTGTTTTTTGTTAAGTTGCCTAATAATTATGCACAGTAATAGTCACCTGCACACACAGATATCCCCCTAAAATAGCTAAAACTAAAAACTACTTCCAAAAATATTCAGCTTTGATATTAATGAGTTTTTTGGGTTCATTGAGAACATGGTTGTTGTTCAATAATAAAATTAATCCTCAAAAATACAACTTGCCTAATAATTCTGCACTCCCTGTATTGGACCAGGGTATTGAGTGGAGTACCTCAGGGGTCTGTTTTAGCCCCTCTGCTTTTTAATCTGTTTATTAATGATCTCCCACGTTGTGCTGAGTGCCATGTCTCAGTGTTTGCTGATGACACTAAATTAGGTAAGGTAATAAAGACTAATCAAGATGTTTGTTCTTTACAGGAAGATTTGGACAGAGTGGGGGACTGGGCAAGAAAGTGGCAAATGAGGTTCAATATAGACAAATGTAAAGTTATGCCTTATAGGAAAAATAATAACAAAGCAACATATACGTTAAATGGTATTTCCCTGGGAAAAACTACTAACGAAAAGGATTTAGGAATCATTGTAGATAACAAACTTGGCAACAGTGCCCAATGCCAGTCAGCAGCTGCAAGGGCCAATAAGATATTGGCATGTATAAAACGAGGTATAGATTCACGGGAGGAGGATATCATCTTGCCTCTTTACAAATCAATGGTAAGACCTCACCTTGAATATGCAGTACAGTTCTGGGCACCAGTCCTTAAAAAATGATATTATGGAACTAGAAAAAGTGCAAAGGAGAGCTACAAAATTAATAAGGGGATTGGAGGATCTTAGTTATGAAGAGAAACTAAAAAAGTTACATTTATTTATGTTAGAAAAAAGGCGTCTCATAGGGGATATGAAACCATTATATAAATATGTGCAGGGCCAATATAAGGAGCTCTCCAGGGACCTGTTCATTAACAGAAATGTACAAAGCACAAGAGGTCACCCCCTGAGACTGGAAGAGCAAAGATTTCATAGACAGCAAAGGAAGGGATTCTTTACGGTTAGGACAATAAAGTTATGGAACTCACTGCCAAGAGAGGTAGTGCTATCAACCACAATAGATGCATTAAAACATGGAAAAGAACATACAGGGCTATTAATAATAGAATAAGCATTAATAATAGAGCTTATTGACCCAAGGAGAAACCTGATTGCCCTTCGGAGTCAAGAAGGATTTTCCCCCCTTGAGGCAAAATTTGAAATATCTTCCTTAGGGGTTTTTGCTTCTTTTGGATAAAAAGCTGGAATGATGGGTAGAAGGGTTGAACTTGATGGACTTGTGCCTTTTTTCAACCTAAATTACTATGTTATTTAGAAGGGGTCTTTTTTACCGTTTTTGTAATTGTGTAAAAGGTTTTTGAGGTCAGTTATAAAAATTGTTTGTTTTTTCTTTCAATTGTTTCATCATAATTTATAAAAATTGTTTGTTTTTTCTTTCAATTGTTTCATCATAATTTATAAAAAAAATTTTTTATTATAGTAAATTATATGATGGAAAAAAATGCCAGCTAAAAAAAGCCCTTTTTATGGCAAACCATAGAATATATGTGTGTACATTAAATGAGAGGAAGATTACAGCTAAGTACAAACACCGCAGAAATGTTAACACAGCCATTGTCATGGAGAGTATAAACATTTCAAAATGGTATCCTGTCACTAAGGGGTTAAAGTGACTGTATCACCCAAACACTGCTTATACTGTGACTGTATCACCCAAACACTGCTTATACTGTGACTGTATCACCCAAACACTGCTTATACTGGGACTGTGTCAGCCAAACACTGCTTATACTGGGACTGTGTCAGCCAAACACTGCTTATACTGGGACTGTGTCAGCCAAACACTGCTTATACTGGGACTGTGTCAGCCAAACACTGCTTATACTGTGACTGTATCACCCAAACACTGCTTATACTGTGACTGTATCACCCAAACACTGCTTATACTGTGACTGTCACATACACACTGCTTATACTGTGACTGTATCACCTAAACACTGCTTATACTGTGACTGTATCACCCAAACACTGCTTATACTGTGACTGTGTCACCCAAACACTGCTTATACTGTGACTGTGTCACCCAAACACTGCTTATACTGTGACTGTGTCACCCAAACACTGCTTATACTGTGACTGTGTCACCCAAACACTGCTTATACTGTGACTGTGTCACCCAAACACTGCTTATACTGTGACTGTATCACCCAAACACTGCTTATACTGTGACTGTATCACCCAAACACTGCTTATACTGTGACTGGATCGCCCAAACACTGCTTATACTGTGACTGGATCGCCCAAACACTGCTTATACTGTGACTGGATCGCCCAAACACTGCTTATACTGTGACTGTATCATCCAAACACTGCTTATACTGTGACTGTATCATCCAAACACTGCTTATACTGTGACTGTATCACCCAAACACTGCTTATACTGTGACTGTATCACCCAAACACTGCTTATACTGTGACTGTATCACCCAAACATTTCTTATACTGTGACTGTATCACCCAAACACTGCTTATACTGTGACTGTATCACCCAAACACTGCTTATACTGTGACTGTGTCACCTAAACACTGCTTATACTGTGACTGTATCACCCAAACACTGCTTATACTGTGACTGGAGAGAATAAAACATAATCTATACATCGTGTCGACAAAATTGCAGCAAATGCAGAAAATACGTTTAAATGTGTCTGTTGTCTCCTGTTTATGACATCACCGGTGGCTTGACATGCAAGCTAGACATTTCCAAAACCAATGAATTTGCATGTGAAGACACAAGGTGATGTCATAAGCAGGAGACAACAGACACATTTAAAACCTATATTTCTCTTAGCAGAACTGCAGCAAGGTGTAGGTCATTGCTCTAATGTAATGTTGATTTCTGATTGGTTTCCATTTCCCTGGCTCCTGAATCGGTCTGTCTGTCACCACTCTGCTTCATTGTGGGGGGGATATTGTATATATTAACCCCCGTGTCTGGATCCATTGCAGGCAGTGTTGCAAGTACCAGTGATGCCAGCGTGGAGAGTGCGTCCGAGGCCAGGGATAATGAGGAATCCGGACAGAAAGGCCCAGAAGAAGGTGTGTGGGGGGCGTACGCGATGGAGAGGAGGGTCGAGAATTTAGTTAGAAGCCGCTATAAAGGCTCACGACATGGCACGTGACGGACTCCCCAGTGGTGGGGTAGGACAACTCGTCTGTGAATCTGATTTCATGGGGCTGCCATGGTTTGGGTAACTTCTCCTCCCAGCACTTGCTGTGCTTCTGTGTGCCGAGCTCTGTATTGGTGAAGAGGAGTAACTGGGGGGGGGGGGGGGGGGGGGGTGATCATGGCCACTGATATGTTTCTCCAGCAGATGGCGCTGATGCTGGAGGCAAAGCACAGGAGATACTGAACCCCACAGCCTGTCAGCCCACACCGGCAGAGAAGACTGATTCAGTGCCTGATGTCACCAAAGCCGCGGCAGCACAGCCAAAGGAGCGAGCGCCGGATGAGCACCAGCACCTGGAGCTGATGTGCGAGCAGGACGAAGACAGCGATTCTTCACAGACGGAGCGTCTGAGCAAGCTTCAGGAGGAGGAGATGGCCGCGCAGCTGGAGGAGGAAGACGAGGAGGAGGAGGAGGAGGAGGAAGAGGAGGACGGTGATGGAGAGCAAGAGATGGAGGACGGGGAAGAAGGAGAGCAAGAGATGGAGGACGGGCAGGATGAGAATAAATCCTCCACCGTGGACTCTGCTAAGAACACGTCTCTGGGATACCACCACCTGCGCACCACCACCTTGGCATACGCGGATCGCACAGAGACCCGGACGTACGGCTCCATCACCCACAAGTGTCAGGTAAATATTGTGCCACAGGAATCTGGCTCTGAATAACCCGAAGAGCGAATTACTAACTGTCCTGTCCTCGCAGTACTGCAGCAAAACATTCACTCACACCGGCAACTTCACCCGGCATATGCGTACCCACACAGGGGAGAAACCCTACACCTGCCAACAGTGTAACAAGGCCTTCTCCGACCCTGCTGCCTGCAAAGCTCACGAAAAAACTCACAGGTAATAACTGTCTGTAGCCTCCTTCCTGACAGACACAATGCCACAATCTCCCCCTCATGATCTTCTCCCAACAGCCCCCTGAAGCCGCACGGCTGTGAGGATTGTGGGAAGAGTTACCGCCTGATGAGCCTCCTCAACCTGCACAAGAAACGCCACACAGGCGAACCGCAGTACCGCTGCAAGGACTGCGGCAAGATGTTCACCACTTCCGGCAACCTGAAGAGACATTATCTGGTCCACAGCGGGGAGAAGCCTTATATGTGCGAGTACTGCAATCGCCCCTTCTCCGATCCCACCTCCAAGATGCGCCACCTGGAGACACATGACACCAACAAGGAACACAAATGCCCCCACTGCGATAAGAAGTTCAACCAGGTGAGTATATTATTATATTATATACAGAGCAAAGATTCTAAACAACATGTCCGCCCCCTGATAGAGCTATACAGAGCAAAGATTCTAAACAACATGTCCGCCCCCTGATAGAGCTATACAGAGCAAAGATTCTAAACAACATGTCCGCCCCCTGATAGAGCTATACAGAGCAAAGATTCTAAACATGTCCGCCCCAATAGAGCTATACAGAGCAAAGATTCTAAACAACATGTTTGCCACCTGATAGAGCTATACAGAGCAAAGATTCTAAACAACATGTCCGCCCCGATAGAGCTATATAAGCAATGAGTGACCAATATGGTACTTTATTTCTATTCTTTCTTGGTGCAATTTGTAAAATAAACTCCATTTGTTGCGGTCAGTTCTCCTTTAAACAGTTTTTGTAATGCAGGGAGTGAGTCAGCTTTGCGTGCTGTGTAATATAAAAGGTGGGATTGGGCAGGAGCAATAAACGTTTTACACTTGTATTTGCAGCTTTTAGGAGATTGCTTGTTTGTTTCTTTAAATTTAATAATAAAACAATTTTACTCTGCAGCTGGGAAACCTAAAAGCCCATCTGAAGGTTCACATCGCGGACGGACCCCTGAAGTGCAGAGAGTGCGGGAAGCAGTTTACCACCTCAGGTAATGAGGCACCAGGCCGAGGCGTGCACGGGGATTTATTCGCCATCAGACCCGCGTTCACTTTGTGCGTGTTTTTCTTGCGCAGGGAATTTAAAGCGACACCTCCGTATTCACAGTGGAGAGAAGCCCTACGTGTGCGTTCATTGCAAGCGGCAGTTTGCTGACCCGGGGGCGTTACAGAGGCATGTGCGGACCCACACAGGTAATTTTACTAGACTGTCCCACATGTACAGCGCTCTACCTGTTCTTGCCAATGTCCTCCTCACGCGCCTTTTTGTTTCATTGGTCAGGGGAGAAGCCGTGTCTGTGCATGATCTGTGGCAAGGCTTTCACCCAGGCCAGCTCCCTCATTGCCCACGTCCGGAAACACACGGGAGAGAAGCCGTACGTGTGCGAGCGCTGTGGGAAGAGGTGAGAGATTTGTCTCGTTAGTGGCATCTTGCTGCTGCTCCTTTGTACTCAACCCTCCTCGTCTTTCCTGCAGCTTCGTCCAGTCCAGCCAGCTAGCCAATCACATCCGCCATCATGACAATATCCGACCTCACAAGTGCAACATCTGCAGCAAAGCGTTTGTCAACCTCGGCGATCTGACCAAACATGTTATTATTCATACCGGTGAGCGCTGCCAATCTCCTGTTTATAAGAAAGGTTATGTCTCACTGCTTTATACACGAGAGGGGACTTTCAAACCACAAGAGCCAAGTTGTCAGTGCAAATCTCTCCAATAAGGCCATGGTTTCTGAATGTACCTTTTGCAGATGACTTCATAAGCTATCCTGCAGTTGGCTGCACTTGGGAGAATCAGTTTGTGAAGCTGCTAGTGGTGTCTGTATGTAAACAGGGAGGGAAGAAAGTATGTGTGAATGCAAACAGGAAAGGAAGACTGTGAATAGGAGGCAGCCAGAGCCTCAGAGGAGTTACACAGGGTGTTGGTGCTGTACTAGAAGGGGGAGCACAGAACATGCTGAAGATTCATAGGTAAGTTGGTTGGCAAACTGCAGCGCTTTCCACTGTTGCAGGTTGTTTTTGTTTAGTTTGCAGGACAGCTGTAGAATTCCCCTCTCCTCCCAATATACCCCATATTTGCTCGATTTTTAGACTACTTAAATCCTCCTTGCAGTCAGCCAGTGGATATCTGCACGCTGATGCAGCAGGGGTCACATGACCTCCCCTGGCAGAAGTGTCGAGCAGCATTGGAGGAGGTCTGTGCGCAGTGACATCCTCCAGCTGCTCCCAGTAGACACCAGCGAGAGTGCTGGGAGCAGTTGGCAAATAAATTAATACCATTTTATTTATATTTTTATTAAATATGAAGGAACATGCAGTAGTAAAACTTATTTCCTATCTGGTTGTCTTAGATTTAGGCTTATTTTTGTTCCTCCCCTAAATTAATGTCCAATGCTTGGGGCGTCCAGCACATACAGTAGGCGTGAATCTCAAGAAAATGTTAATTGTCGTGAGGGATATGTTAGACTTTTCTGTTCTGTTCCCCCCCCCATGGTCACACAAACCTATTGTATGACCACATGAACTCAGGTAATATTATATAGCTACGCATGCATGCTGATATGATTATATTGGTCTGAGAATACTGCCCTCTTTAATATCTTGGATTAGGGGAAAAGCCGTTCCTGTGTGACAGGTGTGGGCGTGGCTTTAACCGCGTGGATAACCTGCGCTCTCATGTGAAAACCGTGCACAAGGGCCAGGCTGGCATGATCATAAAGGATGACGACGAGGAGGATGACTATGACGAGTTGAATGTGGTGACTGTGACTGCGGATGAGATGGTGGCTATGGACGAGGAGGCTCTGAGCCAGACTGCGGTCACGGAGCTGACAGGTGAGACATGGGCTTGTGGGCGGGGCCAGAGCATTGCGGGTTGGTTTAGATAACCTGGTAACGTCTCGGTTTTCCCCAGTGGTTCCAGTCACCGACTCTGAGACAGCAGATGAAACGGAAGCTCTGAAGGCCGAAATCACCAAGGCCGTGAAACAAGTGCAGGAGACAGGTAACAGAATCTGTCATGGCATTAACCCATAATACTGCCATGCCACACGAGAAGTACCCACTGGCCCTAGTATGAGGATAAATAGCCATGCTGCTTCTGTAGCCCCGAGACTGTTACTATGGCCACTGTGTCGGTGGGAGACTCGGTAAACCTGTGTATATTTGGGAAGATGCAGGGGGCTGTTGCTTCTATTCGTGATGCCGCCCTGTTCAGCACTTTATGGGCTCATGAAATAAATACAAATGTTAAACCAGCCAGCGGATCCTGCTGTGCTCATACTTTCCCTTCTGTTACATTTTCCTCCATCTTTTTTACATGTAGGTGTAAATCCTTTTCCTGGTGGGGTTATAGGCAATACATTGATTTACATGCAGGGTGGAACTGATTATACAGGTTACATCACTGTACCCCAAATAACAGAATCCTCAATGTGTACTTTTCTGCTCCTTCCTTGGAGGATGCGAGGACCCTATTTTAATTATACCTGGTGTCCATTTTTGCAGACCCCAACACCCAGATTCTGTATGCCTGTGATTCCTGTGGAGATAAATTCCTGGATGCCAACAGTTTGGCGCAGCATGTGCGTATTCACACGGCACAGGCACTGGTGATGTTTCAAGCCGACACAGACTTTTACCATCAGTACAGTGCCCCTGGGACGTGGCACACAGAGCAAGTGATCCAGTCCAGTGAGCTCCTCACAGAGCAGCAGCAGAGCATGGATTGCCAGAGTCCTGGAGAGTAAGGAGGACTGCGGCAGTCACAGAGAGGTTTTTTTTCTTCTTTTCATAAAATTAAAGTTCACCGGATTCTGCGTCTGACTCGGGGAAGCCGAGCTTTACGCCTGTACTGGCTCCCTCATATTAAGGATTTTTTTTAATGTGGCTCTTGCTAAGTTGGGCATGCCCCACGGGATTACTCATTATAGTCTAAGCAGCAGCTATTGAGGGGTTATTGGATCCTGTGGTGGGAGCAGAAGGGACTCGTTCTAGAGTCAGATGGTAACACTTTGTAGAAGGTTGGTGGTCTGGTGTTGGAGGATGATGAAAGGTTTGCTTTTACTGACAGATTCTCAAGCCCCCCAGTCTTATTTTCCAAACCTTTCCCTGTAGTTTTTGCCCTGGCATGCATCATAGGCTCTCACTCTTTACATGTGTAATAAAAACACCCCTCCGTATCATGGCTGTCTATCCTCATTTACATGCATTGGGAGGGCTGGGGATGTCATACTACACAGGGCATTTGGTTACACTAAAATCACAGATCTGGATTGAGTTTATCTGCAAGTAACTAAAATATTCAAAGTGAATCCATTTTCAAATCCCAGTGGCCACAACGCCAAACTGATTATTTGATGTAATACACATCCTGAACGCTCTGCTAGAAGCTCAACCAATACAGAATGGAGGTAGTGTGGGGAGATTAAATTAATTTACATAGATTTTACACAGATACAACTTCCACCGTAGAAACGGCATAATAGCCAGTCAGTAAGCGCCGCTAATAGCATGAAACATGTCAGTCACACGTTACCGGAACAATTAATCATACCTGAGTAACACCGGCTTGTATCTTTTTTTTAATAAACTTGGTAATCCAATGGACACACAAAAAAAAAAAAATTCAGAACAGGGGAGGGAAGGAATAATATTCCATAAATTAATAGGTGTCAGCAAAAAAAAAAGATATAAGAGTGGGGGACAAGAGGGTTTTATAAAGTCTTTTGTCCAAGCGTGTAACACTTTCACATGGATTGTTATGAGCAAATGTCAATGAAAAGCACTTACAAATGAAGGACAAAACGTCTGTATGAAAATAAGATTTTTCTCTGAAAACACATTTTTTGGCACAGATTAAAAAAATGTATGTGGGGGCTTGATTTCTTTAAAGTCCGTATTATATATATTTATATATATAATATATATTATATATACTTATATACACACACTCATGGAGTCCTATATTATCCAAGGAAATGTATAGATCTCCCTTTTCGTATGGTTTCCCATGTAAACTGTACATCCCAAATGGGAAAAAAAAATAAAAATAAAACATATCAACGAGGCTGGCTGAGGGTGGTAAGAGATCCAGAAGCGAGGGGGAGGGCCAGCCAACAAATCCCAGATCTTTACTAAAGCATTGTATGTTTCGCAGTCACTAGTCCAATATTCACAGGTTCCTGCTCATTAGTCCATCAGCAAAACCAAATCCGGTGTCCAGATAATCCAACAGCATATGTCACTGAAACATATGACACAAGGGGGAAGGGGAAATGCTGTACAAAGATCCAAGTCACTAATTTAGTGCAAAGGCAGGGTCAGCTCCTTGGAAAATAAACACAACAAGCACACAAACGGAAAGCATTCCTTGCCCCACACTGGCAGTCTGTGTGCGTAAGCAATATGTAAACACCGAGCAGGAGACATGTCCCGCGTGTGCTGGCTCCGTGTGAGGAAAGCTGGAGCTCATACAGATGCAATAACGATCATCAGGTGAGGGGAGATGTTGGAGATGCTGGCTAGCAAGTCAGGCGCGAGGTGGGACAGGTGACTTTCCGAAAATTCACAAGGAGGGAAGATTTGCAGAACATAGGCAGGCTGGAAAGACAAGGAGAGGTCATGGCACACGGGATCCAAACACTGTACAACATACATGTACATTATGCACGCGATATAATATATCAGGCGGGTACACCATACAATAAACACACGCAGGGATATTCTGTACATTACACACGGGCGGGTACACCATACAATAAACACACGCAGGGATATTCTGTACATTACACACGGGCGGGTACACCATACAATAAACACACGCAGGGATATTCTGTACATTACACACGGGCGGGTACACCATACAATAAACACACGCAGGGATATTCTGTACATTACACACGGGCGGGTACACCATACAATAAACACACGCAGGGATATTCTGTACATTACACACGGGCGGGTACACCATACAATAAACACACGCAGGGATATTCTGTACATTACACACGGGCGGGTCACACTGTACATTACACACACAGTACATTATATCATACATACACACAGTACACACACGGTATATCATACACACACACTAAGGGACGGTGATGGGATTATTGGTAATACCTGGTTGGATCCGGGGTTGGGGACATTGATTATCCCAGCTGCCTGCTTGGCCTGTAGGTAGGTGATAAACGCAGATTTCAGCGACTCTGTTTGATTGATCACATCCTCCTGATCGCGGCCACATGGAAGTGCGAGGAGCAGGCAGTAGTCACTCTCCACCTGCGAATTGGGAGGAGTTATTACATCCCCTCAACAGAGACTTAACCCGTCCGGGAATATGAGTCAAACCTTACAGGAACGCTTCATGCAGCAGAGATATGGAATTACGGACGGTTTTGGTTTTTAGACTATTTTTAAATAAAGGCGCCTTTGCCCCCAGACCCCCCCCCCCCCCCCCCCCGGGAGATAACGGAAGTCAGGTGACTGGGTAATTATTTAACCTGTATAATGTGTCCCGCGCCTGGGTGTAGAGATAGAAAACGATCTGTGCATGATGTGCTATCAGAAAAGAATTAGAGGAATATATGGTGTAAAGGTGTCTCCTGTTTATGACATCACCTGTGGCTTGATAGGCAATGCATCTTATTAGCATATCATGCCACACTGATGTCATAAGCAGGAGACGCCACAGGCACATTGGTTTGAATGTATACATCATGTGACATTGTTATGTTAAATTCACAAACGCTTGACACAAATCGTGTAAACAAGTGTCTCACCGTCATCCTGCGAGCAACTCCATCCAGCTGAGTGGCCTCCAGCCTCATGCGCTGAGCGATCCTCAGGGGCGGGCCTCCCTCGGGGGCTGGCAACGAGCGGTGAGCCAGGACATTATTCCCAGACACAAAGTGCAACTGCACAGCTGCGGTGTCATTTTTCAGAGCCAGGAGTCCCTGCCACACGATGGGGTATTTCTGCAAAGTGGAGAGAATATGTCCTTTAATGAACCCAGCACATGGCCTAGAAAGGAAACATGGGGCAAGTCTGCAGGTTTTGGAAGATCCTGTTTAATCCATTGAAATTAGTTTGTATGTGTAAAAGGGAGACAGAAAACACAAACATATAATAGTGTAGAACCAATGGTATGTATAGTATAGTGGAATTGCTGGAGCTAGGCATTGTGCGAGTCTTCTGGGAGTGTAACATTATTTTATACACAATCTTTTTATGCAGTTGACTGTACTCTCCCCACACTATGATTTGTTTGTCTCATTTCTCTCCCTTTACATATAGCCTGGGGGGGAGTATAATTTTTACCTTTGATTAAGACCACTACTTTTGCTTATATTGTTCTATATATTTTGCACAATTGTAAGTTGCTGTTTAACCTGGTTTGGTTTGATTAATCCAGAGACTATCATTAAGACGGTTGGGGGTGATGGTAGGATAAATGATAAAGTGCCACACGACCATTAGACAGCGGGCTGAGCAACATAAAGCACAACTTAGATCTACCAATACTGCTACCCCATCGGCACCAGATCCTCATCCGGAGCAATAAAACAGTAACTGGGCCAGGAAAGAGTTTCCCACGCGGGGCAATTAAACCCTATCTGGCCCGGGAAACTCTCCCACGCAGGGTAATAAAACAGTAACTGGGCCCGGGAAAGTCTCCCACCCGGAGCAATAAAACAGTAACTGGGCCCGGGAAAGTCTCCCACCCGGAGCAATAAAACAGTAACTGGGCCCGGGAAACTCTCCCACGCGGGGTAATAAAACAGTAACTGGGCCCGGGAAACTCTCCCACGCGGGGTAATAAAACAGTAACTGGGCCCGGGAAAGTCTCCCACCCGGAGCAATAAAACAGTAACTGGGCCCGGGAAACTCTCCCACGCGGGGTAATAAAACAGTAACTGGGCCCGGGAAACTCTCCCACGCGGGGTAATAAAACAGTAACTGGGCCCGGGAAACTCTCCCACGCAGGGTAATAAAACAGTAACTGGGCCCGGGAAACTCTCCCACGCGGGGTAATAAAACAGTAACTGGGCCCGGGAAACTCTCCCACGTAGGGTAATAAAACAGTAACTGGGCCCGGGAAACTCTCCCACGCGGGGCAATAAAACAGTAACTGGGCCCGGGAAACTCTCCCACGCGGGGTAATAAAACAGTAACTGGGCCCGGGAAACTCTCCCACGCAGGGTAATAAAACAGTAACTGGGCCCGGGAAAGCGTTTCCCACGCGGGGCAATAAGCAGAATAATGTGCAGGAAGGGCACTTACCGTTAAGAGTTGTACCATATCCACAGATCGTTGGGGTGGGTCTTGTTTCGGGACAGACTGGACTTCAGTCCTGGACAGAGCACTGATGCTTGACGTGCCAGTCATAAACATTGAGTGTTTCTGAACTGTCTGTGTCTGATGCGCTGACAGTTCTGATTTCAGGCCAATTGTACCAGACGACGGATAGGAAGATTGAGAGGTGTCCACCGGGGCTCTCTGGAGATGCTGGATGTGTGGCTCCATTTGGCCGGTGTGCCTGCTGAGGGCACTGTGTGAAGCCTGCTCACTGACTGAGGATTGTGGTACCTTGGACTCCTGGCTGACCTGTAGAGTTTTGCTGTGCCCTGGCTGGCTCGAGTGGGAATGATCAGAGTCTGCTGCAACCTGTAACAAGCGGAAATTAGTGTAATCATTCTCAATAACCAGATCCAGCTATACAGAGCAGAGAGAGCTTAATAACCAGATCCAGCTATACAGAGCAGAGAGGGCTTAATGACCAGATCCAGCTATACCGGGCAGAGAGGGCTTAATGACCAGATCCAGCTATACAGAGCAGAGAGGGCTTAATGACCAGATCCAGCTATACAGAGCAGAGAGAGCTTAATAACCAGATCCAGCTATACAGAGCAGAGAGGGCTTAATGACCAGATCCAGCTATACCGGGCAGAGAGGGCTTAATGACCAGATCCAGCTATACAGAGCAGAGCGAGAGCTTAATGACCAGATCCAGCTATACAGAGCAGAGAGGGCTTAATGACCAGATCCAGCTATACAGAGCAGAGCGAGAGCTTAATGACCAGATCCAACTATACAGAGCAGAGAGGGCTTAATGACCAGATCCAGCTATACCGGGCAGAGAGGGCTTAATGACCAGATCCAGCTATACAGAGCAGAGAGGGCTTAATGACCAGATCCAGCTATACAGAGCAGAGAGGGCTTAATGACCAGATCCAGCTATACAGAGCAGAGCGAGAGCTTAATGACCAGATCCAACTATACAGAGCAGAGAGGGCTTAATGACCAGATCCAGCTATACCGGGCAGAGAGGGCTTAATGACCAGATCCAGCTATACAGAGCAGAGAGGGCTTAATGACCAGATCCAGCTATACAGAGCAGAGAGGGCTTAATGACCAGATCCAGCTATACAGAGCAGAGCGAGAGCTTAATGACCAGATCCAACTATACAGAGCAGAGAGGGCTTAATGACCAGATCCAGCTATACAGAGCAGAGAGGGCTTAATGACCAGATCCAGCTATACAGAGCAGAGCGAGAGCTTAATGACCAGATCCAGCTATACAGAGCAGAGAGGGCTTAATGACCAGATCCAGCTATACAGAGCAGAGCGAGAGCTTAATGACCAGATCCAACTATACAGGGCAGAGAGGGCTTAATGACCAGATCCAGCTATACAGAGCAGAGCGAGAGCTTAATGACCAGATCCAACTATACAGGGCAGAGAGGGCTTAATGACCAGATCCAGCTATACAGAGCAGAGAGGGCTTAATGACCAGATCCAGCTATACAGAGCAGAGAGGGCTTAATGACCAGATCCAGCTATACAGAGCAGAGCGAGAGCTTAATGACCAGATCCAACTATACAGGGCAGAGAGGGCTTAATGACCAGATCCAGCTATACAGAGCAGAGCGAGAGCTTAATGACCAGATCCAACTATACAGGGCAGAGAGGGCTTAATGACCAGATCCAGCTATACAGGGCAGAGAGGGCTTAATGACCAGATCCAGCTATACAGAGCAGAGAGGGCTTAATGACCAGATCCAGCTATACAGAGCAGAGAGGGCTTAATGACCAGATCCAGCTATACAGAGCAGAGAGGGCTTAATGACCAGATCCAGCTATACAGAGCAGAGAGGGCTTAATGACCAGATCCAGCTATACAGAGCAGAGCGAGAGCTTAATGACCAGATCCAACTATACAGGGCAGAGAGGGCTTAATGACCAGATCCAGCTATACAGAGCAGAGAGGGCTTAATGACCAGATCCAGCTATACAGGGCAGAGAGGGCTTAATGACCAGATCCAGCTATACAGAGCAGAGAGGGCTTAATGACCAGACCGGGCTTAATGACCATATCCAGCTATACAGAGCAGAGAGGGCTTAATGACCAGATCCAGCTATACAGAGCAGAGAGGGCTTAATGACCAGATCCAGCTATACAGAGCAGAGAGGGCTTAATGACCAGATCCAGCTATACAGAGCAGAGAGGGCTTAATGACCAGATCCAGCTATACAGAGCAGAGAGGGCTTAATGACCAGATCCAGCTATACAGAGCAGAGAGGGCTTAATGACCAGATCCAGCTATACAGAGCAGAGAGGGCTTAATGACCAGATCCAGCTATACAGAGCAGAGAGGGCTTAATGACCAGATCCAGCTATACAGAGCAGAGAGGGCTTAATGACCAGATCCAGCTATACAGAGCAGAGCGAGAGCTTAATGACCAGATCCAGCTATACAGAGCAGAGAGGGCTTAATGACCAGATCCAGCTATACAGAGCAGAGCGAGAGCTTAATGACCAGATCCAGCTATACAGAGCAGAGAGGGCTTAATGACCAGATCCAGCTATACAGAGCAGAGAGGGCTTAATGACCAGATCCAGCTATACAGAGCAGAGAGGGCTTAATGACCAGATCCAGCTATACAGAGCAGAGAGGGCTTAATGACCAGATCCAGCTATACAGAGCAGAGAGGGCTTAATGACCAGATCCAGCTATACAGAGCAGAGAGGGCTTAATGACCAGATCCAACTATACAGAGCAGAGAGGGCTTAATGACCAGATCCAACTATACAGAGCAGAGAGGGCTTAATGACCAGATCCAACTATACAGAGCAGAGAGGGCTTAATGACCAGATCCAGCTATACAGAGCAGAGAGGGCTTAATGACCAGATCCAGCTATACAGAGCAGAGAGGGCTTAATGACCAGATCCAGCTATACAGAGCAGAGAGGGCTTAATGACCAGACCGGGCTTAATGACCATATCCAGCTATACAGGGCAGAGAGGGCTTAATGACCAGATCCAGCTATACAGGGCAGAGAGGGCTTAATGACCAGATCCAGCTATACAGAGCAGAGAGGGCTTAATGACCAGATCCAACTATACAGAGCAGAGAGGGCTTAATGACCAGATCCAACTATACAGAGCAGAGAGGGCTTAATGACCAGATCCAGCTATACAGAGCAGAGAGGGCTTAATGACCAGATCCAGCTATACAGAGCAGAGAGGGCTTAATGACCAGATCCAGCTATACAGAGCAGAGAGGGCTTAATGACCAGATCCAACTATACAGAGCAGAGAGGGCTTAATGACCAGATCCAGCTATACAGAGCAGAGAGGGCTTAATGACCAGATCCAGCTATACAGGGCAGAGAGGGCTTAATGACCAGATCCAGCTATACAGAGCAGAGAAGGCTTAATGACCAGATCCAGCTATACAGAGCAGAGAGGGCTTAATGACCAGATCCAGCTATACAGAGCAGAGAGGGCTTAATGACCAGATCCAGCTATACAGAGCAGAGAGGGCTTAATGACCAGATCCAGCTATACAGAGCAGAGCGGGCTTAATGACCAGATCCAGCTATACAGAGCAGAGCGAGAGCTTAATGACCATATCCAGCTATACAGAGCAGAGAGGGCTTAATGACCAGATCCAGCTATACAGAGCAGAGCGAGAGCTTAATGACCATATCCAGCTATACAGAGCAGAGAGGGCTTAATGACCAGATCCAGCTATACAGGGCAGAGAGGGCTTAATGACCAGATCCAGCTATACAGAGCAGAGAGGGCTTAATGACCAGATCCAGCTATACAGAGCAGAGAGGGCTTAATGACCAGATCCAGCTATACAGAGCAGAGAGGGCTTAATGACCAGATCCAGCTATACAGAGCAGAGAGGGCTTAATGACCAGATCCAGCTATACAGGGCAGAGAGGGCTTAATGACCAGATCCAGCTATACAGAGCAGAGAGGGCTTAATGACCAGATCCAACTATACAGAGCAGAGAGGGCTTAATGACCAGATCCAGCTATACAGAGCAGAGAGGGCTTAATGACCAGATCCAGCTATACAGAGCAGAGAGGGCTTAATGACCAGATCCAGCTATACAGAGCAGAGAGGGCTTAATGACCAGATCCAGCTATACAGAGCAGAGAGGGCTTAATGACCAGATCCAGCTATACAGAGCAGAGAGGGCTTAATGACCAGATCCAGCTATACAGAGCAGAGCGAGAGCTTAATGACCAGATCCAGCTATACAGAGCAGAGAGGGCTTAATGACCAGATCCAGCTATACAGAGCAGAGAGGGCTTAATGACCAGATCCAGCTATACAGAGCAGAGAGGGCTTAATGACCATATCCAGCTATACAGAGCAGAGAGTGCTTAATGACCAGATCCAGCTATACAGAGCAGAGCGAGAGCGAGAGCTCAATAAGGTGTTTTATTTATATTCGGTCATTAAAGCATTTCTATTTATTCTACACTTGATGTAATCTTTCCATTAAACACTTGTCCTTTAACGGGTCTCACTCAACTGAACATCGTTATGCAAATTACCTACTTTGTAAAATCTAATTTGCATACTGGGCCACACGTGAGACAGTCACTTTACTGTCATAATCAACATTGTTTAGACAGAGAATAAAAATATATAATATATATAATTGCAGCAAATGTATAAAATAAGAGAAAAATGTGTTTGGAGTCTGGAGTCTCCTGCTTATGACATCACATGTGGCTTGATATGTAAATGAACTAATTTTCAGTGGGAAATGTGTATTCTGCATATTAAGCCACAAGGTGATGTCATTAGCAGCAGACACCACAGACTAATCTAAAACTACTTTTCTCTTATTTTACGCAATTTTGGTAAGACAATAAATAGATCATTTTATATTCTCTACATTTACAGTATCAGCAATGTTTAGCTGACAGAGCCCCTTTAATTACAAGCCCCACCCCATACATCTTTTTTGTTAAAGGGACAGTATCACTTGAACATTATTCTTACTGTGAATGTAGAGCATAAAAGATGATTGAAAATGATCTATACATCGTATTAGCAAAACTGCCAGCAAATGACTGAATTAGGAGAAAAACGTGTTTTAAAGGAGTCTGGGGAGTCGGCTGTTTATGACATCACTTGTGGCACGGTATGCAAATAAACTGCTTTTCAATGGGAAATGGGTAATTTGCATACCGTGCCACAGTAAGGATAATGTTACTAATGAACATAGAAGATATTCCTAAGGAACCCTCCCCAGTCACAATCCGGAATAAACATTCTCCTGGCCAAGCACCATGAGATTTACAGTATTCAATGCAAGAGATGGTCTATTCCTTGACTATACAAGTGCAGCCTGATTCTCACCTGTGAAGGGGTCATACTCCGAGACTGGATGTTGATGGGTGATGCCCCGGGAAACTGGGGGTGTGCAAGTTGGGCAGCAGTGTGGTAGTTCCGTATATCCGTGTAGACCTGGCGGTAATCGTGAAAGGAAGTGGCTGACGGGTGTATCATTGGGAGGCCGTGCGGGACCACCACCTGCTGAGGTAAGTTCAGTCCGCTGGAAGGGACGCTGAGCATCCGGGACTCGTTGTGTGGAGAATGGGGCATTTTGCCATCCGCCTGTTTGGTCAAGTCTTTCACGGGTTGTGGGGTCTTGCTGGTGGGAGGCGTCTTGACCGGTCCTTCGGGGGTCCTGGATTGTCGACCCTCCTGATGGTGCTCACCAACAGATGGGATATGCGAGTGCATCATGATGCGGACGTCACGGGACACTGCGTAGGGGTCCATACGCATTCCTGACGCAGGCATGCGGTAATCAGGCTGCATGACCAACACGTCTGACTGCACGTGCCCAGAACCTCTGGACACTGAATGGTGATAGTGCATCTCCTCTTCAGGCGGATGCTGGGAAGACATTGTAGGAAGTACCATTTCTCGTAGGGGCGTTGGCTGAGGAGTGCTGGATCTCTGGGGTCGGACATCAAGCTGCGACTGCATAGCTGCTCTGGGAGAGTGAAGCGCTTCTGACCGGATGCCGTACTGCATGGCGGGAAGAGGCGGCGTGTTTATCCGTACATCTCCTTGTGATAAGTGGCCGAGAGACACGGGCTGTGTGACGCTGTGTGGAGGCATGATAACGGTCTGCTCTGGATGCATGCTGGGGAGGTAAGGAGGCACTGGGATCCCAGAAGCCAGCATGACAGAAGCATTGTTATTTAAGGCAGATGAAGCTGTAACGCTGGGGTGACAAGACCTGGCAAAGGGCGATGGAGAATGGCCAGTGGTGCAGGGAGAGTGAGGCTCCTGTTTCACTCCGAGATGGGGGAGAGTTCGTTCTGACTGAGCACCGGAGCCACTGCCCACATGGTTTGCTTCCGCCTGTATTTTGACAGGCAGCGAAGAGTGATGAGGACTGAGACCAGGACTTAGGTTGGTAGGCTGAAGGACCTTGGACTCCACTTTGGGGTCCCCCATCTTCTTGATGCTACCCGCTCCCATCATTTGGCTGTGCATTTGGCCAGTGTTCTGCGTCAGGACTTTGACGGCTGCAGACTGAGAGGGTGCGTTTGGAACATTAACATGACTTGACTCAGGTTTTTCCAGGGACGGGCGCTCCTGCTTGATGGACGAGATGACGGGGGAGGCGTTGTACGGCTGGTAGCCCGCAGGGGTTTGAGAACCTTTGGGCAGTATCTGTGACGCAGTGGGAGGCTCCTGTTTAATTTGAGTCTTGGACACTGACTGCTGAATCTCTATATCAACGGCACTTGCAGGTGGAATCTGGCTGATCTTTGCGCTAATCCTTTGCGGCCCCTCCGTTTTCTGACCAGAGTAGGTTAAGACCATTATCCCTTGGGACGTGTTCACCCTCAGGCTGGGCCCGGTTTCTGTGGGCCGGTCTTCTAGGATGGACATTGTGGGTTTCATGCTGGATCTATTGTCGCTTGTAACTTGCCTTTGCTTTATTTTCTGCGAGGGATTACAAGGTGGGGCAGGTTGAAGCTGCGGAGAAGAGTGCTTTGTCGCGGGGATTCTTGGCATGACGTCTAGATCAAAGCTGGGAGCTATCCTGCTAATCACAGAGGTGGCCATGGGAGTTACCGTGGTCCCCTTCTCTTGGAAGACGGGGGCTTCTGCTGCAGGTGGGACTATAGCATTTGTGAGGGGAACAGAGGTTTTTTCCTCTGAAACAGGTTTAATAGCCTCTATGGGAAGAGGGACAGGATCTTCAACGTGTGAAGCAGAGACGGGCTCGGAGATGGAAGGCGTGACAGTTGTTGGGTTATTGCTAGAGGAGACGTACTTCGGCTCCATTAGAATCTTCCTTAATGTGCTGGAGTTCGTATCCACGTCGGAGGCCTTCGTGTCTGGTGGCAAAGCGGGAGGCGGAGTGGAAATGGTGGTGCGTTCTTCGTGCCGCACCATCCAGTCAGACATTATTGATGTCCCTGTGTGCGATAATGCAGAAGTCGGCACGGGTGGTGGGATTTTGCCTGGTGTGGCTGCCTGGAATGAAGGAGTGGTGACACTAGGTGGCGTCATAGGGGCATTTTCTGTACTCGAACGTAGCTTTAAACTGCCCTGACTAACATCATCGATGAGAAGTGCTTGGGGCGAGCGGCTAACATTTGTAGGGACCAAGTTGTCGGCATCCTGCTCGGCATCTTGGGAAGTCACGTCAGAATTCAAGCAAGAGCCTGGAGCTGGTTTGTCAGGGATCGGAGGGGCAGATACTTCAGTGGGCTTCTCCGTCTGCGCTTTGTCTGTCGAGGCCTTGTCGTCTTTTCTTGGAGATAAACCTGGTGCGATGGTGTTGCTTTCTGCGGCGTCAGACTTTTTGTCCGGTACCTTTTTGCGCCTTGGCCGAGACACTTTATGTCGACCTTTCTTTTTGGGAGTGGAATCTGCCTCGCGCGATGGTTCCGCCTCTTGGGCAGAATTCGACGACTCGCTGAAGTTCACCTCTGCATCTTTGCCTTCTCTAGAGTCTGCCGCGGGTGGAGCTGCTGATCTGCTCTCAGTAGTGCTACCAGTAGCAGTACCAGTAGAACCGGTCTCTAAAATGATATTGATTGCCTGATTAGTCTCGGGCTCCATGTCTTCTGGCTGGGATGTAGAAGAAGCAGCAGGAGCGTCTGCTGGGAGCCCTGCTTCACCTTCAGGTGGATAGGTTGGGGCGGCAGGAAAGCTTTCTGCGTCAGTAGAGATGTCATATATTATGGACCCAATGGCCAGTGCCAACTCAGTTTCATTAGCCTGGTGGCCAGGTTTATCTCCATCCTCTTCAGAGCGACCTTCTGCTACTTCCCCACCCTGGGCATCTTTATAAGCTGGCACGGTGGAAGTTTCAGTGATCTTTTCAATGTTCTCTACTGCCTGTTCCAGTTCTATCTGCCGTGCCAGTTGTGCAGCTTCAGGTGAAAGTTTGGGTTCTCGAGCAGTCTCCTTATCAGGTGTTTCTGGGAATGCCTCCTCTGTTTTTTTGGTGTCTTCTTTTGCAGGGCTCTTAATCGGGGAGACAGCCATTGGCTCAGCATTTTCAAGTGGTCTCATGGCACCTTTGACCTCATCCACGTTGAGGCGGATTTCAACTTTTTTCAAATGCATGACCGCCTTGGTGCACTTTGACCGTCCACCTTTTGATTTGGGCGTTTTTTCCAGACTTTTCTTCTCGGGAAGGTCCGTGCCGGAGTTTTCTGCTGGCACTTTGTCCGTGTCTGGTTCTTTTTGATCGTGTTTCACATCCGTAACATTTTCCTCTTTGACCAACTTGGACTTGCCTCCGTCTTCACTGGCGGGTTCGCTACTTTCGTTGCCTTCCTCGTTGGATTCTCCTGAACCATCATGTGGCAATTTAGAGTCCGTCTTCCCTTTTTTACCCTGTTGGCTGCTAGAGACAGGAGAATGAGCCGTTCCGATCTTTTGGGATCGTGGCGACCGCCAACCTTCAGCTGGCTTGGGGATTTCCATTGGCTCCTTATTTTCAGCATCCTCGTGTTCTTGTTTTATAACTTCTGCTTTAATGGGCGACGCCTCCTCACCGGTTTTGCGCCGCACCTTTGGGGGGCGCCCTCTTCTTGGTGTGTTTGGTACAGCGGCAGGTGGATCTTGTGGTTCTTTTTCTATGCGCTTTCTCGTTGACCTTGGCGTCTCTGCTGGCTCTTTTGTAGAATGCGGTCCATCGTTGTCCCCTGTTGTTAGATAGACGGATTTGACATTTTGGCGCCGTGATCGTCCTGACACCAAGCTGGTCTCCGAGATCTCAGGTTCTGGTACACTGCTTGGCGACTTCGCTGCGCGCCTTGAAGCCCGCTCTGACTCGCATTTCATTTCTAACTGCTTGGGGGCCTCACCACGTGGAGATGTGGATCGATTGCGTTTCTCGCGGTCAATTCTTACACTTTTTCTTGTTGCTGGCTTGTCCGCCACATTTAACCTTTTGCCTTTAATGCGATTCTTCTCTTTTACTGGGGTGGGCAGCTTGGCTTCCACGTCATTGTCAGGGCCTTGCGACTGCAGCTCTGGAACCACGTCGGCCTTCTGACACGTATTTGTGTCGGTACTTGTAGATGAAGTGTTCCCTTCTGAGGGTTCGCTGAGGTCCTCTATTTGAGTAGCAGTCTTGGAAGGAGATCCACTACCAGCGTCATTTTCCA
Source organism: Pelodytes ibericus (assembly GCA_036172795.1). Taxonomy (NCBI): domain Eukaryota; kingdom Metazoa; phylum Chordata; class Amphibia; order Anura; family Pelodytidae; genus Pelodytes; species Pelodytes ibericus. Next base: position 76,115,913 of record CM069866.1, read on the forward strand.
CTTCAGGTTCCGGATCAACATGAGTCTCAGTGAAAGAGGCACCTGGAGTAGGGGGCTTTGTATCCAGGTACGAAGGATTCTCCTCAGGTGGTGGACCCAAAGGAGCAGATGGTGGAGGCAAAGGTTCCTTTACCTCCTCAATAACTTGTACTGGTTCTACCAACATTGGTGGCTCAACAACGAGTGGAGGAGGAACATGAAGTGGTTTGGGGTCCTCTGGTGGTGGTTCAGATGGCTCAGCTGGCCTTTCGCTTTTAGCTAGAATTACATCAGGTGGGGGTTTTTCAGGAATTGATTTCTCTGAAATAGGTGGTGCGGGCTCGGGTTGAAAAACTGGGGCTGGGATTGGCACAGAAGATAAAGGAGGTTTAAGCTCTCGTTCCTTGGGCTCAGGAACCGAATCAGGAGTTTTTGGCTGTGCTTTTTCCTCTAGTTTTTCGGTATCTTTAGGCTTTTGCTCTTTTTCTTTCTCTTTCTGCTGCATCCTTGTCAGTTCCACAAATCGACTGTGAAAAAGGACGACGGGCTCCTGCACAATTTCAGATGAGCTACTGATCCCATCAGAAGAGACCTGTCTCCCATATGGTCGAACAAGTGCAAGGTCAATATCGTCCTCTTTTTTTTCCAGGTGTTGCAGACGTTTCGAGTCTTGCTCAAAAATCGAGCTATGCAAGAAACGGGAGGCAAACAACTCTTGCTTTTCCTGCTCTTCTTCCTTGTGATCTTCTTTCTTATCATCCATTTTACCATCAGAGTCTGTTCGGATTTTCTTCTTTTTCATGTACCAAGAAGGAATGGGCCTTGGAGCAGAGTCAACCTTTTCTTTGTCTTTGTTGCTGCGGAAAGGGGCAAACCTGGGGTCCCAGTCTAAAAAAGACCAGTTCTCCTCTCGAGAAGAGGAAAGGGATTTAGCCCTCTCGAGCAAGGCTTTCGTATCAGGAGTGATGGTCTTGTCCAAAGCAAAAGAGTAAAATTTGTTTCTTTCCAGGGAGCTAGACAGCCTTTCTTCTCTGTCACGTAACTTCTCTTCCCCATCTCGTAACAAAATAGAAAACCTAGAACTGTCCAGCAGAGAGGAAAGTTTGGGTGAATGCGACTTTTGATCGCATTCGTCATCTGAATCAGAGGGAACCTCTCCGGGCTCTAAATCCCTTGAATGTTTTCTACTGCTGTCTCTCGTCACGATGTTGCTGGGGAAGCCGATATCTACTCTGTTGCTTTCTTGCTTGATTTGGCTATCCCACTTACAGTATTCTTCTCCGGGACTCATAACTGGATGTTTCACCACTTTGGCTGTTTCCATTATCTGTTCCTTCTTGATGGAGTCACTGGGAAGTAACCTGTATGGTTCCTCTTTCACGGGTGCGCTGGGGAAAACCGGTTTGTCGTCCGCTTTGGGGGAATCTTTGAATTCTTTAGCTGCCATCGCCCGCGAAGGGTCCACTGCTTCCTCTTCCTCGGGAAAAGGAAAAAATCGCAAGCTTGGAGAACAGGAAGTCCTTTCTGACTCATCGCTGATTTGTCGAGAACTTCTGTAATTTCTCTCCCTCTTGGTGGCGATCTCAAACTCTAGATGATCAGTCTTTTTTTTTTTACTTGGAGGAGAGTCATCAGTGACATCTTGAGGTGGTTTGCCCACTTCGTGCACCAAACTCCGTTTCTCATACTCATCAGTTTCCTTGTTTGGGCTCCCAAATTTTTCCGATTTTAATATTTCCAGCTCCATCTGCTGTTTGAGCTTCCGGCTCTGCTCCATTTGCTTTCTGTAACTCTGAGTGTAGTCAATGTCTATAGCCAGTTTCTCTTCAGCCTCCGTTCTCTCCAAGCCTAACAGAGCAGTGTACATCTTCCGGTTCTCTTCTTTGGATTCTTCTTTATCAGGATCCTCTGTTAACTGCACATGCCGCTGGAGAGTCTTCATCACATTCATTTTCTTACTAGCAACCTCTGGCGTTTCGAATGGTTCTTCAACTGGTTCTCCCAAACGGGACTGCAAATCTAAACTGGGGCGCAGAGCAAGTCCAAGGGTTACCTGGTCTTGGCCATCTTTGGGACTGGTGACTGTAAACAGCTTTTCGGGTCTAGGTTTCCTTGATTCCCTCTTCAGAAGATCTTTTCTGGATCCTTTCCTTTCAGACTCTCCTTCACGAAGCACGGTCATTTCTCTTGAGGAGACCTGATCCAGCTGCTTTTTTGAAGGTGCACGTCCATCCTCCTCCTCTTGGTTGCTTCGTCTGACTTCTGGTTTCAGCCGTTCGCATTTTAAGCTAATGTCAGCAAATCTCCTTTTTCGAGCTTCCAGCTTGTCTAGATCGGCGGCAGTGGCCCCTTCTGTAGGTTCCACCTTCAAGTGCTTCTTAACTTTTTGTTTACCCTCTTTATCTACCACTTCTACATGGCTGGCAAGCACCTTCTCCTTTGGCACTTTGCTCCTGGCTGTTTCAGGTTTTGCTTGTTCAGGTCGAGGAGTAGGCAATTTTTGATCCAGTGGTGGGGACTTTATTGATTCATTGTCTGATTTAGACTTCACTGCTTTCTCAAGGATGGGGGGTTCAAAAACTTTGCCTTCATTAACTCTAGTAAGCACCACACATGGCATAAGATCCAAGAGGTTTTTAGTGGTGGCATCCTTATCATTCTTTTCTTTCGCCGGCTGTTTATTGCTTTTCGGTTTCTCCAGGCTAGCTTCCTTTTCATTTTCTTGATCCGTTTCTGAAGACTGCGAGCTTGGAGAATGGTTTTTAGACCTTCTCCGGGCTCGGTCAGGTTTATCTTTCTCCTGCTTATCAGTCTTTTCTTTCCGCGGGGGCCTTTTCTCTTTGTCAAGCCTTTCCAAATCAAAAGCGCGTTCCTTTTCCACCTTGTCGTTTTTGATGTAGCGCTCCGCCCGGGCTTTGTCCAGCTTCTCAAACCGCGAAGGAGAAAGAGAGCTGCAGCTGCCGCTGCGATCGGATGAGCGGCTGTAGATTCTGCGCTCGGGGTCACTTGCAATTCTTTCAGACTGTGGTGGAGATCCGGCCGGGCTCTGAGGACGCCGCGAATGGGTGGGACTTTGGCTTCTTTCAATTGGTCGTCGTTCGTGATCTCTGTCTGTTTCAAACCGTTCTCTTTCCCTCTCACGTTCTCTCTGCCGATAGCTGTATTCTCGAATATCCTGCTCATACGGATCCCTGTAGGAATCCCGGTACTCTCGTGTCTCATCGTAGTACCGCTCATAGTAATCCGCTGGATAGGAATCCCAATCGGCATATAATTCTCTGCTTCTAGCAGGATACTCTCTCCTCGATTCCTCCGGGTATGTTCCTGGGGTACGAACAGTGTCATAGTATGTACGCTCTGTGGAGGTAAATTCGTGATAAGATCCTCCCCTCCGTGTTTCGTCCGTTCTGTTAAAACAAAAAAAACAAAACAAAAAAATCAGTCATGAACCAAACAAACTATAAATACACTGATTAAACAATAGATATGTCCACATGGTAACTTCTCTACATTTTAGATACCAGGTTGTCTGGGGCGACGTTTCTGAGAGGGTGTGGGGATAGGGTGAGAATCTTGACACTGTGTATTAAGTTATAAGACATTATAGTATTAAGAGTGTTACTAATATAACATCCTCAAGGTGTCAAACATTTTATTGTCATGTTTGTCCATCATGTCGGAAGGGAAGCTTGACAAACACAACTATGATTGCAGCTCTGTTTTTCCATTTCATCAAGCTCTCTTTTCTTATCAAAGTACAATTATTAAATGAAGACACAAGGCTAACTGACAGGTTTACAATCTACCAGGGCACAATACAAAGATATTATATATCGTCTAGTGTCTATTTGTGATGCCAAAATCAAGAGAAAGATTATGTAACTGTACTGACATTGGGGGCTACTCACATTTCATCTCCCCAGTTTAGCAATATATTGTGCACAGACAAAGCTGTTTCCCCCTGTAAGAAAATTCACCCTGCATTACGCAAGCTAAATTGGTGAGCTGAAATGGTTCACTCACCTTTTAGTGTGAAGCCCCATTATCTTCACACCAATTAGAGCACCCCAAAGACATGGTTACATACCTTCTTTCAGAGATGATGTCATAGAAATCCCGGATATCTTGGCCGGAAGACTCCATGGAACCATAAAACGCTAACTGACTCTCCTGATTTGCAAAATCCACCTTAAAAAGAAAGAATGCATTCTAATCAACATCTCACAAATGTCTCCGATTAGATAGATCCATTTTTGTGAAAAGCACATCTCCATGAATAAATGTAGGTGCCTTAAATAGGATGGGAGGAAGAACAATTCTACAGCTGATAAATATCACATAAAAGAAGCTAAAACAAAACATGAAAAATTAAAAGCTGAATTTTTGCATGGTAGACATTGGCATCATATTTCCACAGTGTTCAAAATGTGCATTAAATTCATATTACAGGGGATGCCAGGCACCAATGCAATGAAGGGGTAGTCATCTTTCATCTTCCCAGAATGACAAAAGGGACAAAGAAAAAGGGGAATAAACACCAGGTCCAAACGTTAAACATTTATCATGTGCATAATAATATTAACCTTCAAATACCATAAGACAGGGAAGCAAACTAATGAAATAGGAGAAATTGTCAGAATACGATATATTAGGAGAAAGGACAGAGGTTGTAGGGAAAGTATCTGATGAAGTTATGGAGCTTCCGAGCAAGTGGGGGCTTACTTGGTAATAAAGGCAGAATGACTAGGAGAGATTTGTGTCAACCTATCTATTGCTCCTCCAATCAGAAGAGCCTTTACCCTGAAGCAGCATTTATCCTGGAGGATTGTGGGAAATAAGATGGATTTTAAACTGCTTTCAGGAACTGAATCGACATCTTGCCAAATTCAGGGTTACCTTGGTGTGGTGGTCTTAACTGCTTACCAGTAACAACAGAAGTTTAATGAAACACCAAGTAGCTTAGAGACACAAGGTAAACTCTGTCTGGGCTTTAGCAAAATGATCCACGCCTTAGTGACGTGCTGAGGGAAGATGCTGTGTCACCTTAAATAGCCTGCAAAACCCTTTATTACTGATTCTCCCCGCCTCCCATGATAATAAAAATATTCCCGGTCTGATTTTAAGAGCTTGAGATTATTAAATTTTGATACGCTTAATTAAGGTGGTCCCTGCACACCTTAACGTCATTCCCACCAATCTTCCTCCCCTTGGTCTCTTTTACAGCTGCTTGGGCATATTCAATCTCATTGTAGAGTACCAGGGCCATGCCTTTAAACCGATCAAACACCACCTGTCAAAAAAAAAAAAAAAAAAAAAGGACACATAAGCCTTGTCCATCTGGGACTGGGAAAGAGCATTGTTTCTGTTCTGCTTTCAAATGAATGGCTGGTGCCTTGTCTCCTCCCGCACTGCGTCAGCCGCCATGACAGTCAGTCTAACCCGCCAACGCATTTTGGTCTCCAGCTTTTTTTTTTTTTAATTTTAGGATTCTAAAAATAATTTTTATTTTCCAGGCTCTTCAGAGAGAAGAAAATGTCAAATTGCCAGCGTTATCCACATATAAAAGGTAAAAAAGCTCCTTGTATTGTATTGTTACTGGTAAGACAGCTGTTAGGCCCTGGGAAGGGTGAATGGTAACTGCCTTGGCTAAGTAATGGTATAAAGCAGACTTGCACCCTCTTCCTTAACATCTGCCTGGGAAGATCACGTTGGTGATGAGGACGGTGCACATACTATGTGTGTACTGTTACACGGCTGTTACATATACAGTCAGACGAGATCCTTATATGCCTGGTATTAAAAGGTCTACAGCCTAGCGGGCAACCTTCGCCCTGTCTGACCATATGTGTAATTAGAAGGGAAGAAAGGACAGGAAAGTGCTTCCAAAAAGATGTGGCATTGACTAAATCAAAAAGCAAAAAACACATCCAGCCCAGCGTCCCACCTACCTTTACTACTGGTCCATAGCGGCAAAAATGGCGAGTTAAATATTGATCCGTGACGCCAGAGGAAAGGCCGTCTATCCACACGCAGTTGGTAGGCATACTCTTCCCAAATCCCAGCTGGGTAAAAACAAAAAAATTGTTACTGTGACAATAAGGCACGAGATCCCAAGGTGGTCACTTCAGGGCCATAACATTTTAAATAATGTTATTTCACAGAGAAAAAGGAAGCAGATTATGTAACATAGGCACAAACATTATTTAGAAGGACAGATGTAGCAACAAATGTATTTTTTTTGTATGAAAGATATCATTAAGTTAAGGGTTTATACAGAAAAATGCTTTAATGAAAGAATATAAATAAAGCCCCTTATTTTAAATCCTCTTTGCACTGCCTAGCACTTTCCAGAGGCAGACATGGTGTTTAGAATCTTGGGTCAGATCTTCCTTCATCCAACCCAAGATTCTAAACATGTATGCCCCCTGATAGAGTTATAAAGCTCAATAAGGTGCTTTATTTATTTTCTTTCATTAGAGCATTTCTGTATAAACCATCTACACTTTGTGCAATCTTTAAAAAAAGAAAAAAAAAAATAGGTTTAGTTGAAACGATAAATTGTTTAAATATGTTTATTTCATGATTAGCATTTCTATTAGCTAGGGTCCTTCCAGGAAGGTGAGGATTAAATCACAGGAATAGAAGTTCTAGAACCTCTCACACATTAAGCCAATGGCTTAATTTACACAATGATTGATGGACATGCGGTCATGGACCATTCTCAGTCCTAGCAAAAAAATGATTTGTTTGCCTGCCATGCATACTGTTACATGTTCCAGAGGAGCAGGAAGAGGTACAAAGCTATGGGTTATTCTATGAGGTTTTTTTTTTTTTAAAGCAATAAAGTGGGGTTTGAAATCTGGGAGTGGAATAATGTGCTGAGTGTTTATTATACCTTCAGCCGGTTATTCCCAAGGTACTCTCCATCCATCTTCTTAATGGCTTTACACACGCTGGCAATGTCACAGTACTGCAGGAAGGCATACTGGGGGACTCCATTCACCTTCTTTACATCAATATCCTGGACAGGGAAAAAAATGATGAGTACAGTCAAATAAATGGAGATCACCCAGGAGATCCAAAAAACTACGGGCAATCTGTCTATAACGGGCAATCTGTCTATAACGGGCAATCTGTCTATAACGGGCAATCTGTCTATAACGGGCAATCTGTCTATAACGGGCAATCTGTCTATAACGGGCAATCTGTCTATAACGGGCAATCTGTCTATAACGGGCAATCTGTCTATAACGGGCAATCTGTCTATAAAGGGCAATCTGTCTATAAAGGGCAATCTGTCTATAAAGGGCAATCTGTCTATAAAGGGCAATCTGTCTATAAAGGGCAATCTGTCTATAAAGGGCAATCTGTCTATAAAGGGCAATCTGTCTATAAAGGGCAATCTGTCTATAAAGGGCAATCTGTCTATAAAGGGCAATCTGTCTATAAAGGGCAATCTGTCTATAAAGGGCAATCTGTCTATAAAGGGCAATCTGTCTATAAAGGGCAATCTGTCTATAAAGGGCAATCTGTCTATAAAGGGCAATCTGTCTATAAAGGGCAATCTGTCTATAAAGGGCAATCTGTCTATAAAGGGCAATCTGTCTATAAAGGGCAATCTGTCTATAAAGGGCAATCTGTCTATAAAGGGCAATCTGTCTGGGCTTCTACGGAAATACGGTCAGCGGGACTGGGATAATAAACATGGAAGTACTTTCAAGAAGGTCAGAGTTATGCAAAGTCCTGATTTATATCAGGTATGGCACAAACCGAGCATGAAACAGAAGAGAGACTTCCCTTGGATGACAAAGTATGGGAGATTTTACACATATTGAAAAACTTTCCCAATGAATTAGAAAGCTGCATTACTGCATTAAATTAGCCGGTTAAAACAGTGTATAAAGCAGCACGTGGTCAATAAGTCTGAAATAGGCACAGAATTCAGTGCTACACAACAAATCTGTGTGTTTATACTTTACAGAATTACAAATGATCCCTGAGTGCGCATCAGTAAATTAGAAAGGAACTAGTGCTCTGCCCTACCCCTGCACAAGCCGTAACAGGTGTGTTCATTATAGGGAAAGTTCTGCAAGGCTAATGGAATAGAAGGTGTCAGGAGTTCTTTCAGAAAGCGTGCTCCTTTGAAGGTCAGCAGGCATATTTCCAAATATATTTTCTGTAGTTTATTTCAAACTTCCTATCAGACATCTCTAGAGGGGCAGGAATAGGTGCTTCGTACCACTATCTCGCCAAACCGCTGGAAGATGTTGTGAAGTTCGAGGTGGGTGGTGGTCTTCTCCAAGTTACCAATAAACAGAGTTCTGGTTGCTTTTGGGTGAAACTCGTCTATCCTTTCATCCAAAGGTCGGAATTCATTCTCACTTTCAGTCTCTGAAGAAAAAAAAGCAACATTGAAATTGAAAATCAGGATATGATCAAAAGCAGACTTTATTCTGAATGGTCTGCAGATCCATGGAGTAAAGTACAGGATAGAACCGCAATGAGTTAGAGGAGATTTGGGTATTATTAGATAACAGGAGTCAGCCACGGTCACAGTTTTGTGAATGTTCACAGGGCAGGGGGTTTATCCCCAACTTTCTGACTACAACAACTTCATTCCACTCTCACACTGGGCAAATTCCTGCAGCATTTACTAGCCATAGATGGAATTAGCACGTTAGTATAACACATAATCCATGTGCTCCCACTGCATATTATTACATCCTAACATTCACTTTGTCTAGTCTGACGGGATTTCCCTATTAAAAAAGATTATATTTTCCTGGGGATTATCCTTTTTTATTTTTTTGACACATATTAAACAAAGCTTTGTGTAACAGCCGTGTAATCTGCGGGGGATACGCGATAATCTGCGGGGGATACGCGATAATCTGCGGGGGATACGCGATAATCTGCGGGGGATACGCGATAATCTGCGGGGGATACGCGATAATCTGCGGGGGATACGCGATAATCTGCGGGGGATACGCGATAATCTGCGGGGGATACGCGATAATCTGCGGGGGATACGCGATAATCTGCGGGGGATACGCGATAATCTGCGGGGGATACGCGATAATCTGCGGGGGATACGCGATAATCTGCGGGGGATACGCGATATTGGGCATGTAATCTGCAGGGGATACGTGATAATGGTTGTGTAATATGCGGGGTATACGGGATAATGACCGTGTAATCTGCAGGGGATACGTGATAATGGTTGTGTAATCTGCGGGGGATACGTGATAATGGTTGTGTAATCTGCGGGGGATACGTGATAACGGGCATGTAATCTGCGGGGGATACGTGATAATGGTTGTGTAATATGCGGGGTATACGGGATAATGACCGTGTAATCTGCAGGGGATACGTGATAATGGTTGTGTAATATGCGGGGGATACGTGATAATGGTTGTGTAATATGCGGGGGATACGTGATAATGGCTGTGTAATCTGCAGGGGATACGTGATAATGGTTGTGTAATATGCGGGGGATACGTGATAATGGCTGTGTAATCTGCAGGGGATACGTGATAATGGCTGTGTAATCTGCAGGGGATACGTGATAATGGCCGTGTAATCTGCGGGGGATACGCGATAATGGCCGTGTAATCTGCGGGGGATACGCGATAATGGCCGTGTAATCTGCGGGGGATACGTGATAATGGCCGTGTAATCTGCAGGGGATACGTGATAATGGCCGTGTAATCTGCAGGGGATACGTGATAATGGGCATGTAATCTGCAGGGGATACGTGATAATGGGCATGTAATCTGCAGGGGATACGTGATAATGGGCGTGTAATCTGCGGGGGATACGTGATAATGGGCGTGTAATCTGCAGGGGATACGTGATAATGGCCGTGTAATCTGCGGGGGATACGTGATAATGGCCGTGTAATCTGCAGGGGATACGTGATAATGGTTGTGTAATCTGCAGGGGATACGTGATAATGGCCGTGTAATCTGCGGGGGATACGTGATAATGGCCGTGTAATCTGCGGGGGATACGTGATAATGGCCGTGTAATCTGCGGGGGATACGTGATAATGGCCGTGTAATCTGCAGGGGATACGTGATAATGGCCGTGTAATCTGCGGGGGATAAGTGATAATGGCCGTGTAATCTGCGGGGGATACGTGATAATGGCCGTGTAATCTGCAGGGGATACGTGATAATGGCCGTGTAATCTGCGGGGGATACGTGATAATGGCCGTGTAATCTGCGGGGGATACGTGATAATGGCCGTGTAATCTGCGGGGGATACGTGATAATGGCTGTGTAATCTGCAGGGGATACGTGATAACAGGCGTGTAATCTGCGGGGGATACGTGATAATGGCCGTGTAATCTGCGGGGGATACGTGATAATGGCCGTGTAATCTGCAGGGGATACGTGATAATGGCCGTGTAATCTGCGGGGGATACGTGATAATGGCCATGTAATCTGCAGGGGATACGTGATAATGGCCGTGTAATCTGCGGGGGATACGTGATAATGGCCGTGTAATCTGCGGGGGATACGTGATAATGGCCGTGTAATCTGCAGGGGATACGTGATAACAGGCGTGTAATCTGCGGGGGATACGTGATAATGGCCGTGTAATCTGCAGGGGATACGTGATAACAGGCGTGTAATCTGCAGGGGATACGTGATAACAGGCGTGTAATCTGCAGGGGATACGTGATAACAGGCGTGTAATCTGCGGGGGATACGTGATAATGGCCGTGTAATCTGCGGGGGATACGTGATAATGGCCGTGTAATCTGCAGGGGATACGTGATAACAGGCGTGTAATCTGCGGGGGATACGTGATAATGGCCGTGTAATCTGCGGGGGATACGTGATAATGGCCGTGTAATCTGCAGGGGATACGTGATAACAGGCGTGTAATCTGCAGGGGATACGTGATAATGGCCGTGTAATCTGCAGTTGATACGTGATAATGGCCGTGTAATCTGCAGGGGATACGTGATAATGGCCGTGTAATCTGCAGGGGATACGTGATAATGGCTGTGTAATCTGCAGGGGATACATGATAATGGCCGTGTAATCTGCAGGGGATACGTGATAATGGCTGTGTAATCTGCAGGGGATACGTGATAATGGTTGTGTAATATGCGGGGGATACGTGATAATGGCTGTGTAATCTGCAGGGGATACGTGATAATGGCTGTGTAATCTGCAGGGGATACGTGATAATGGCTGTGTAATCTGCAGGGGATACGTGATAACAGGCGTGTAATCTGCAGGGGATACGTGATAATGGCCGTGTAATCTGCAGTTGATACGTGATAATGGCCGTGTAATCTGCAGTTGATACGTGATAATGGCCGTGTAATCTGCAGGGGATACGTGATAATGGCCGTGTAATCTGCAGGGGATACGTGATAATGGCCGTGTAATCTGCGGGGGATACGTGATAATGGCCGTGTAATCTGCGGGGGATACGTGATAATGGCCGTGTAATCTGCAGGGGATACGTGATAATGGCCGTGTAATCTGCGGGGGATACGTGATAATGGCTGGGGTCTAATGCGGATAACATTACCTGGTCCTACCCATGCGGTGACTTCAATCTGCATGCCAAAGAAAAGCTTGGCTTTGGATGCATTAAGTGCTTTCTCCTGATCTTCCTGTTGCCTAAAAAACACCAGGCCATAACGCTCCTCTGAAACCCCGTGAATCTGTACGGACGTCACCTTCCCGTATTTCTTGAATTCGTGAAAAAGGCCATCTTTAAGGCTTGTATCTGGAAGCAAAACACAAGAGCATGATCAGGGAAAGACATAAAGCCCGTCTCCTCCGCTCAGGGGCACATCGGGTAGATTTCCACTAGGAATAATGGCACAAGCGTTAATGCCAGAGAGTCCATGAAGTTGGTCAAACATTGTGTTACCCTTTAAGACAATCCATCCCCCTTACAGACCCAGCCAATACATGCGGAATGCAGGCTGCTTGAGAAGAGATGTACAAGAGCATTTAAACAGTGTGTGACACTATCCACTCAATCGCAAACACTTTTACACTCACTGAGACGGATAGTAGTGAACCTTTTACTCCGATACGAGGCTGTCTGCACTCTACCTGTACACAATGCGTATTATTCAGATACGAGGCTGTCTGCGCTCTACCCGTACACAACGTGTATTACTCAGATACAAGGCTGTCTGTGCTCTACCCGTACACACCGCGTATTACTCAGGTATAAGATGTCTGTACTCTACCTGTACACACCGCGTATTACTCAGATACGAGGCTGTCTGCGCTCTACCTGTACAGACCGCGTATTATTTGGATCCGAGGCGGTCTGCGCTCTACCTGTACACACCGCGTATTACTCAGATACAAGGTGGTCTGCGCTATACCTGTACACACCACGTATTACTCAGATCCGAGGCGGTCTGCGCTCTACCCGTACACACCGCGTATTAGTCAGATACAAGGTGGTCTGTACTCTACCTGTAGAGCGGACAGGAAGATTCTGAACCTTGATCCCAAAGCTTTTCCGTGGTTCATCCTTATCCAGAGACAGAAGTGGCTGGGAAGGAGGTGCTGGGACCGCTGCGGACTGCACAGACCTAGCTGGGGATTCATCACTGGAGCTGCTGCTAGAATCACTGCTGTAACAAGAGACCCGGCATTAGACTGATAGAAAAAGAAAAGGTGCTCATTAATATCATCCAGAATCCGCAAACTACACCAAGTGCGTCACCAGCACCCTGTGCTCAGGACATGAGACGTGACACAGCACATCAAACATGTGAAGCAAGGGGCACAGTATCAACATTTAGAACAGTCAGCTCAGCACGAGCAAACAAACAGGTCAAGTACAAAACACAAATATTTCATATGATTAATAACCAGATGAACAAGGGAGTGAGCGGAAGCTGGATGAATACCTGGATCATGATAAAGCAAGGCAGGCTGCAGAAATCACTGGATAATAATCTCAATAATACAGCAGCTGCTCTGAGATACAGACTAATAAATCATCAACAAAAAGACTGCTGGGAGAAACTGAACACCGGGTCAGGTACCAGAGACAATAGGTCTCCAGTTCCCTTTACTGGCATAACAATACCCTGCTTATCCCAGTGACTAAATAAATCAGACTTTTGCTAATATAGGTAAAGGATCCCATTGCAGATGGCTGGAGGTCACACTATGCCTCCCCATTTATTTATCCCTCCACCTTTGATGTCTTCTCAAAGTGGCAAACCACGGATATGATGAAATAAGACGTGGCCAGGTGTGTGAGATTATTATTGTGCTCACAACAAACACTTCCCCTTACAGACACACTAATCAACACAGTAACGTAACACTAATAGAAAATGAAAGAATCACTACAGAAATCTAGTTTATCCTTGTTATAGAAGCAGTGCTTTCTGAAACCTGAGAAATGTTATTAACATGAAATAGCCGTCTGTGTGAAGCAGCCGCTCTCTCTCTGCATCTGCTGAGAAACACCAAGGAGTCTATTCACTAAGAGGTAAGATGAACATGTCAGTAACTATACATTGTGCAGGGCCTGGTGAGTTTCTCCTGCTAGAAGAACAGAGTTGGTCCTGTATAATGCATTGTTATAAAGTGACAGTGTGTAAAGATGTAACTCTGCATTATCCATGGCCAGCTGAGCTCTTCTATATATTCTTCTATACATTGTGCAGGGTCTGGTGAGTTTCTCCTGCTAGAAGAACAGAGTTGGCCCTGTATAATGCATTGTTATAAAGTGACAGTGTGTAAAGATGTAACTCGGCATTATCCATGGCCAGCTGAACTCTTCTATATATTCTTCTATACATTGTGCAGGGTCTGGTGAGTTTCTCCTGCTAGAAGAACAGAGTTGGTCCTGTATAATGCATTGTTATATAGTGACAGTGTGTAAAGATGTAACTCTGCATTATCCATGGCCAGCTGAGCTCTTCTATATATTCTTCTATACATTGTGCAGGGCCTGGTGAGTTTCTCCTGCTAGAAGAACAGAGTTGGCCCTGTATAATGCATTGTTATAAAGTGACAGTGTGTAAAGATGTAACTCTGCATTAATCATGGCCAGCTGGGCTCTTCTATATATTCTTCTATACATTGTGCAGGGTCTGGTGAGTTTCTCCTGCTAGAAGAACAGAGTTGGTCCTGTATATTGCATTGTTATATAGTGACAATGTGTAAAGATGTAACTCTGCATTATCCATGGCCAGCTGAGCTCTTCTATATATTCTTCTATACATTGTGCAGGGCCTGGTGAGTTTCTCCTGCTAGAAGAACAGAGTTGGTCCTGTATATTGCATTTTTATATAGTGACAATGTGTAAAGATGTAACTCTGCATTATCCATGGCCAGCTGAGCTCTTCTATATATTCTTCTATACATTGTGCAGGGCCTGGTGAGTTTCTCCTGCTAGAAGAACAGAGTTGGTCCTGTATAATGTATTGCTATAAAGTGACAGTGTGTAAAGATGTAACTCTACATTATCCATGGCCAGCTGAGCTCTTCTAGCAGGAGATAAACACCAGTCCCTGCACAATGTATAGTTAGGTGAGTTACATGAAATGTTTTTAGTGAATAGCTCACAAAGCATCATTTTTGAGATTAACTAAAAGACCCTCAGCTGCCAATCAGAACCTGGGATTTATATGATCTGAGCTGAATGCACCCAGCATTGCACTGGACAAAAGGAGAAAGTGATGCAATAGGCCTTGTGTGCCAAAAGAAAAGTGACAGGAATCTTTTACTCAATTATATTAAACAGATTTAATCAGCACCAGTCGTTGATGGTGCAAATAATATTTCTGATTACAGGTTCAGTTTTAATAAGACATTTTGCTTTTCCCTGTGCACAGCCCACAGCAGACCCCCCACAAGTGTGCACAGCCCACAGTAGACCCCCACATGGGTGCACAGCCCACAGCAGACCCCCACATGGGTGCACAGCCCACAGCAGACCCCCACATGGGTGCACAGCCCACAGCAGACCCCCACATGGGTGCACAGCCCACAGCAGACCCCCACATGGGTGCACAGCCCACAGCAGACCCCCACATGGGTGCACAGCCCACAGCAGACCCCCACATGGGTGCACAGCACACAGCAGACCCCCACATGGGTGCACAGCCCACAGCAGACCCCCACATGGGTGCACAGCCCACAGCAGACCCCCACATGGGTGCACAGCCCACAGCAGACCCCCACATGGGTGCACAGCCCACAGCAGACCCCCACATGGGCGCACAGCCCACAGCAGAC
This sequence comes from Pelodytes ibericus, assembly GCA_036172795.1. Taxonomy (NCBI): domain Eukaryota; kingdom Metazoa; phylum Chordata; class Amphibia; order Anura; family Pelodytidae; genus Pelodytes; species Pelodytes ibericus. Next base: position 76,131,140 of record CM069866.1, read on the forward strand.
CCCCACATGGGCGCACAGCCCACAGCAGACCCCCACATGGGTGCACAGCCCACAGCAGACCCCCACATGGGTGCACAGCCCACAGCAGACCCCCACATGGGTGCACAGCCCACAGCAGACCCCCCCACAAGTGTGCACAGCTTTAGAAAAATAGGCTCCATGTTTGGATATCAATGATAACCAAGGAAATGGTTAAATAAGACAGGGCTTGACAAATGTAATTAGATTTTAGGAGCCAGCAAAAAAATTTAGGAGCCAGACAATCACGCAAGCATACATGCAATTGATAAACACACACGCCTACTTTACATATACCCATATATCCATACACCTCACACACACCTACTTTACATATACCCATATATCCATACACCTCACACACACCTACTTTACATATACTCATATTTACAAACACCTCACACACACCTACTTTACATATACCCATATATACAAACACCTCACACACCTACTTTACATATACACATATATACAAACACCTCACACACCTACTTTACATATACACATATATACAAACACCTCACACACACCTATTTTACATATTCCCATATATACAAACACCTCACACACACCTATTTTACTTATTCCCATATATACAAACACCTCACACACACCAACTTTACATATTCCCATATACACAAACACCTCACACACACCTACTTTACACACATATATACAACCACACACCCACCTCACAGTCTTTTTTTGTTTTCTTCTTAACGTGTCCCCCTCGTGCTGCAGCCGCTGAGTGCCAGGATGTCACGTGACGACAACCGGCACTCAGACACGTTGCGCGAGGGGGCGGAGCTTGCAGTCTGTGCGGATGGCACAGACTTTACCCCTCGCGCTCCGAAAAAATAATTTTAAAAAACCGGATGGCAGCGGCGAGGGGACCTTGAGGCTGACGGCACCCAGGCGCCAGGTCTCATTTCCTGGTCGCCATGGCGACCTGGCGCCTGGGGTTTGTCGAGCCCTGAAATAAGAGGCTTTCAGTACTTGCTCAATATAGCAGCAGTCTACCAATCAGAAAAGAGCAGCCTTGCCAGGACTGGACACAGCATTGCCACTGCATGTGGTTCCTCCCAGCAGCAGAGAAATGACTGGAATTAATGTGCAGACCACCATGTCCCCTGATCACTGCACATACACATGCTTCATTACAAGCAGGAGCTGTGATCCCCAGGACTGGGCCGCAGACCATATAAAAAGTACAGTCTAGAGGTAACGCTATCCCACCGCCAGAATGAAAGTGCAGCATCCAAATGTAAACAGAGGAGGGAACCATCTCCCCAGAAAAGTATTCACACCATGTCCGTGAGAGCCCAGGGATCAGTTACATGATGATAATAATACTTCAGTAAAAGAATTCAAACACAAGATACTATTTGCATAATAAGAAAACCACACACAACATACAGTCACAAACACAGAAATATTTACATTATAAACATTTTTCAAATCAACCTTTATTTAAAACACACACAGAATAGGACATATAACAGGCATGCGCACACAAACGGGGACAACGTCTATAACAGACACACACACGGGTGCAGCGTATATAACAGACACACACACGGGTGCAGCGTATATAACAGACACACACACGGGTGCAGCGTATATAACAGACACACACGGGTGCAGCGTATATAACAGACACACACGGGTGCAGCGTATATAACAGACACACACACACACACGGGTGCAGTGTATATAACAGACAGACACACACACACACACACACGGGTGCAGTGTATATAACAGACAGACACACACACGGGTGCAGTGTATATAACAGACAGACCCACACACACACACGGGTGCAGTGTATATAACAGACACACACACAGGTGCAGTGTATATAACAGACACACACACAGGTGCAGTGTATATAACAGACACACACACACACACACACACGGGTGTAGTGTATATAACAGACACACACACACACACACACACGGGTGCAGTGTATATAACAGACACACACACACACGCGGGTGCAGCGTATATAACAGACACACACACACACACGGGTGCAGAGTATATAACAGACACACACACACACGGGTGCAGTGTATATAACACACACACACAGGTGCAGTGTATATAACACACACACACACGGGTGCAGTGTATATAACACACACACACACACACACACGGGTGCAGTGTATATAACACACACACACACACACACACACGGGTGCAGTGTATATAACAGACACACACACACACACACAGGTGCAGTGTATATAACACACACACACACACACACACACACACGGGTGCAGTGTATATAACAGACACACACAGGTGCAGTGTATATAACAGACAGACACACACACACACACACGGGTGCAGTGTATATAACAGACAGACACACACACACACGGGTGCAGTGTATATAACAGACAGACACACACACACACGGGTGCAGTGTATATAACAGACACACACACACACAGGTGCAGTGTATATAACAGACACACACACGGGTGCAGTGTATATAACAGACACACACACACACACGGGTGCAGTGTATATAACAGACACACACACACACACGGGTGCAGTGTATATAACAGACACACACACACACGCGGGTGCAGCGTATATAACAGACACACACACACACACACTGGTGCAGTGTATATAACAGACACACACACGGGTGCAGTGTATATAACACACACACACACACACGGGTGCAGTGTATATAACACACACACACGGGTGCAGTGTATATAACACACACACACACACGGGTGCAGTGTATATAACACACACACACACGGGTGCAGTGTATATAACAGACACACACACAGGTGCAGTGTATAAAACAGACACACACACGGGTGCAGTGTATAAAACAGACACACACACGGGTGCAGTGTATAAAACAGACACACACACGGGTGCAGTGTATAAAACAGACACACACACACACGGGTGCAGTGTATATAACAGACACACACACACACGGGTGCAGTGTATATAACAGACACACACACACACGGGTGCAGTGTATATAACAGACACACACACACACGCGTGCAGTGTATATAACAGACACACACACACGGGTGCAGTGTATATAACAGACACACACACACGGGTGCAGTGTATAACAGACACACACACACACACGGGTGCAGTGTATATAACAGACACACACACACACACGGGTGCAGTGTATATAACAGACACACACACACACGGGTGCAGTGTATATAACAGACACACACACACACGGGTGCAGTGTATATAACAGACACACACACACACGGGTGCAGTGTATATAACAGACACAGACACACACACGGGTGCAGTGTATATAACAGACACACACACACGGGTGCAGTGTATATAACAGACACACACACACACACGGGTGCAGTGTATATAACAGACACACACACACACACACGGGTGCAGTGTATATAACAGACACACACACACACACGGGTGCAGTGTATATAACAGACACACACACACGGGTGCAGTGTATATAACAGACACACACACACGGGTGCAGTGTATATAACAGACACACACACACGGGTGCAGTGTATATAACAGACACACACACACGGGTGCAGTGTATATAACAGACACACACACACGGGTGCAGTGTATATAACAGACACACACACACGGGTGCAGTGTATATAACAAACACACACACATGGGTGCAGTGTATATAACAGACACACACACACGGGTGCTGTGTATATAACAGACACACACACGGGTGCTGTGTATATAACAGACACACACACGGGTGCTGTGTATATAACAGACACACACACACACATAGGTGCAGTGTATATAACAGACACACACACGGGTGCAGTGTATATAACAGACACACAAGATATTAGAAATGTAACAAATTTTATTCCTGATAAATATATAAATTATGGATTGTGGAATATTTTCTTTCAGACTAGGTGTTTGTTATAATATCCCACCGCAGTGCACTCCAGCCAGCACACCTCAATGCTCTCTGCAAACTCCTAGATAGTTCAGGACATTCACCAGGTTATGTATTTTGTACCAGTAATTCGGAGGCTGCTCAATTATTAAACATGCTGCCATGGAAAAACAATGGAAACAAACGTCTATAACAACCAACAATTTTGTCAACTAAACATTGTCCTCATAGTTTTAGTTCAGGGACTAAACAATAACTAAATAAAAACTAAATTAAAACGACTAAAATATTTTGCAATTTTCATCAACTGACTAAAATGTGAGTAAAATGTCAGGGACGGACTAACCCAGTCCCCTAACTATCTGCCGCGGGATTGGCTGAGACACAGGCTCCATGTGCCTGTCTGCCCCTGGGACAATGCCCTTCAAACTGCAGAGGAAGAGAATACTCCTCCATCTGATTCACCTGGTCCGGTCACGTCAGTGCTTCCCATCTCCCTAGCAAGTTCACTCAGCACTAACAGCTTCTCAGACCGGTCCCCTCTCTCACTGCCGGACATTTAGTAGACTAAAACGATTCAGATGACTAAAATACAACTGAGATAAATAGAATTTTAGCCAAATGAATAGGACTAAAACGACAACAACATTTTCCTTCAAAATGAACACTTGGTGAAATGTCACTCCTCACACAGTGATAAATAACTTCCACCCAGCTCTGGCCATCCGCAAGCCTTCCACTAGCCTATGACAGGGCTCGACAAACCCCGGGTGCCAGGTCGCCATGGCGACCTGGAAATGGAGCCTGGCGCCCGGGTGCCATTGCCCTAATGTTCCCCTTGCCGCTGCCATCCGTCTTTTGCAGCGCGAGGGGACAGACAGCAAGCTCCGCCCCCTCGCGCAACACGTGTGTTAGTGTTCAGCCGAAAGAGCCATGAGGATCGGCTGCGGCACGAATGTTCCCCCTCCCCAGCAATGAGGTAAGGCAGCAGGGAGGGGAAACATTCGTGCCGCAGCCGATCGTTGTCAACCCAGCACTCAGAAGTTAAGAAGGGAAAAAAAAAACTTGTGTATGTTTGAGTTGTATATGTGAAGTGGGGGGGGAGGGATGTATATGTGAAGTGGGGGGGAGGGATGTATATGTGAAGGGGGGGTATATATGTGAAGTGTGGGGGGGAGGTGTATATGTGAAGGGGAGGTATATATGTGTGAAGTGTGGGGGCAGGTGTATATGTGAAGGGGGGGAGGGATGTATATGTGAAGGGGGGGGGGGCATATATGTGAAGTGTGGGGGGGTATATATGTGAAGTGTGGGGGGGTATATATGTGAAGTGTGGGGGGGTATATATGTGAAGTGTGGGGGGAGGTGTATATGTGAAGGGGGTATGTATGTGTGAAGTGTGGGGGGAGGTGTATATGTGAAGGGGGGGTATATGTGTGAAGTGTGGGGGGAGGTGTATATGTGAAGGGGGGGGGTATAAATGTGAAGTGTGGGGGGAGGTGTATATGTGAAGGGGGGGTATATATGTGAGGTGTGGGGGGAGGTGTATATGTGAAGTGTGTGTGTGTATATGTGAAGTGGGTTGGTGTGTGGGGTTTGTATATGTGACGTGGGTTGGTGTGTGTGGGCTGTATATGTGACGTGGGTTGGTGTGTGTGGGGTGTATATGTGACGTGGGTTGGTGTGTGTGGGGTGTATATGTGACGTGGGTTGGTGTGTGTGGGGTGTATATGTGACGTGGGTTGGTGTGTGTGGGGTGTATATGTGACGTGGGTTGGTGTGTGTTTGGTGTATATGTGAAGTGGGTTGGTGTGTGTTTGGTGTATATGTGAAGTGGGATGGTGTGTGTGTTTATGAATTGCGTGTATGTTTGCGTGATTGTCTGGCTCCTAAAAATTTTTGCTGGCTCCTAGAATAAAATAAATTTGTCAAGCCCTGGCCTATGATTTAGTGCTAGTCCAATGCCTGAAGGCTCACTGATGGTCTGCTCAGAGCTGGCCATCCGCAAGCCTTCCACTAGCCTATGATTTAGTGCAAGTCCAATGCCCGAAGGCTCACTGATGGTCTGCTCAGAGCTGGCCATCCGGAAGCCTTCCACTAGCCTATGATTTAGTGCTTGTCCAATGCCCGAAGGCTCACTGATGGTCTGCTCAGAGCTGGCCATCCGCAAGCCTTCCACTAGCCTATGATTTAGTGCTAGTCCAATGCCCGAAGGCTCACTGATGGTCTGCTCAGAGCTGGCCATCCGCAAGCCTTCCACTAGCCTATGATTTAGTGCTAGTCCAATGCCCGAAGGCTCACTGATGGTCTGCTCAGAGCTGGCCATCCGCAAGCCTTCCACTAGCCTATGATTTAGTGCTAGTCCAATGCCCGAAGGCTCACTGATGGTCTGCTCAGAGCTGGCCATCCGCAAGCCTTCCACTAGCCTATGATTTAGTGCTAGTCCAATGCCCGAAGGCTCGCTGATGGTCTGCGCTGAGGTTGGGGTGATGCCTTATGGAAGTTATGGGGAGTGCTATTTCAGCTTACATTGGTGTACCTTTGGTGACACTTCTGCAGCGTTTGTGTTTAGCTGTAATTTTCCTATTTCTCATTTAATATACCCACACATTATATATTGCTTAATCATTACAGGGCGAGTATCCCTTAACCAGAAATCTGTTATCTAAAATGATCCTTTATCGAAACTTTTTGGGGATTTTGCAACAAGTTGTTCAACAAACCCCAATCAGAATGCAAGCACTTTATACAGTGCCCAGTCCCCACATGTAATATAGGCTTGCCATTCCTGACATGCCAACGATGCCACACATTACAGCTACATCACAGTAACAGGGATTTAAATACTCTATACAGTAACAGGGATTTAAATACTCTATACAGTAACAGCGATTTAAATACTCTATACAGTAACAGCGATTTACTCTATACAGTAACAGCGATTTACTCTATACAGTAACAGGGATTGATTTACTCTATACAGTAACAGGGATTGATTTACTCTATACAGTAACAGGGATTGATTTACTCTATACAGTAACAGGGATTGACTCTATACAGTAACAGGGATTGACTCTATACAGTAACAGGGATTGACTCTATACAGTAACAGGGATTGACTCTATACAGTAACAGGGATTGACTCTATACAGTAACAGCGATTGACTCTATACAGTAACAGCGATTTACTCTATACAGTAACAGCGATTGACTCTATACAGTAACAGCGATTGACTCTATACAGTAACAGCGATTTACTCTATACAGTAACAGCGATTTACTCTATACAGTAACAGCGATTTACTCTATACAGTAACAGCGATTTACTCTATACAGTAACAGGGATTTACTCTATACAGTAACAGGGATTTACTCTATACAGTAACAGGGATTGATTTACTCTATACAGTAACAGGGATTGATTTACTCTATACAGTAACAGGGATTGATTTACTCTATACAGTAACAGGGATTGATTTACTCTATACAGTAACAGGGATTGATTTACTCTATACAGTAACAGGGATTGATTTACTCTATACAGTAACAGGGATTGATTTACTCTATACAGTAACAGGGATTGATTTACTCTATACAGTAACAGGGATTGATTTACTCTATACAGTAACAGGGATTGATTTACTCTATACAGTAACAGGGATTGATTTACTCTATACAGTAACAGGGATTGATTTACTCTATACAGTAACAGGGATTGATTTACTCTATACAGTAACAGGGATTGATTTACTCTATACAGTAACAGGGATTGATTTACTCTATACAGTAACAGGGATTGATTTACTCTATACAGTAACAGGGATTGATTTACTCTATACAGTAACAGGGATTGATTTACTCTATACAGTAACAGGGATTGATTTACTCTATACAGTAACAGGGACTGATTTACTCTATACAGTAACAGGGACTGATTTACTCTATACAGTAACAGGGACTGATTTACTCTATACAGTAACAGGGATTGATTTACTCTATACAGTAACAGGGATTGATTTACTCTATACAGTAACAGGGATTGATTTACTCTATACAGTAACAGGGATTGATTTACTCTATACAGTAACAGGGATTGATTTACTCTATACAGTAACAGGGATTGATTTACTCTATACAGTGACTGATATAAATACTCTATACAGTGACTGATATAAATACTCTATACAGTGACTGATATAAATACTCTATACAGTAACAGGGATTTACTCTATACAGTAACAGGGATTTACTCTATACAGTAACAGGGATTTACTCTATACAGTAACAGGGATTTACTCTATACAGTAACAGGGATTTACTCTATACAGTAACAGTGGTATATATACTCTATACAGTAACAGTGGTATATTTACTCTATACAGTAACAGTGGTATATATACTCTATACAGTAACAGTGGTATATTTACTCTATGCAGTAACAGTGATATAAATACTCTATACAGTACCAGGGATATAAATACTCTATACAGTACCAGGGATATAAATACTCTATCCAGTAACAGGGATTTATTTACTCTATCCAGTAACAGGGATTTATTTACTCTATCCAGTAACAGTGAGTTATATACTCTATCCAGTAACAGTGAGTTATATACTCTATCCAGTAACAGTGAGTTGTATACTCCATCCAGTAACCGTGAGTTATATACTCCATCCAGTAACCGTGAGTTATATACTCCATCCAGTAACAGTGAGTTATATACTCCATACAGTAACAGTGAGTAATATACTCCATACAGTAACAGGGATTTATATACTCTATACAGTAACAGGGATTTATTTACTCTATACAGTACCAGGGATTTATTTACTCTATACAGTACCAGGGATTTATTTACTCTATACAGTACCAGGGATTTATTTACTCTATACAGTACCAGGGATTTATTTACTCTATACAGTACCAGGGATTTATTTACTCTATACAGTAACAGTGATATATATACTCTATACAGTAACAGTGATATATATACTCTATTCAGTAACAGTGATATAAATACTCTATACAGTAACAGTGATATAAATACTCTATACAGTAACAGTGATATAAATACTCTATCCAGTAACAGTGATATAAATACTCTATCCAGTAACAGTGATATAAATACTCTATCCAGTAACAGTGATATAAATATTCTATCCAGTAACAGTGAGTTATATACTCTATCCAGTACCAGGGATTTATTTACTCTATCCAGTACCAGGGATTTATTTACTCTATACAGTACCAGGAATTTATTTACTCTATACAGTACCAGGAATTTATTTACTCTATACAGTACCAGAAATTTATTTACTCTATACAGTAACAGTGATATATATACTCTATACAGTAACAGTGATATAAATACTCTATACAGTAACAGTGATATAAATACTCTATACAGTAACAGTGAGTTATATACTCTATACAGTAACAGTGAGTTATATACTCTATCCAGTACCAGGGATTTATTTAACCCCTTCCCGACCTTATGACGAGTTAACTCGTCATAAGAGCCGCAGCGTTAGCGACCTTATGACGAGTTAACTCGTCATGCAGTCTAGCCGGCGGTGCGCTCCGTGGGCACCGCCAGCTAGTCTGCAACGGGTCCAGGACTAAGCCTCGCACCCGAGGCAAAGCTCCTGGACCCGATCGGTCAGTTTCCGGGCATGTGATCGCGGTGATTTAGTCATCACCGCGATAACATGCAAATTAGATGGCAAAGTCAGTGTGTTCACACACTGACTTTGCCTCTAATTCACTCCCTGTGCTTCACATTCTTATAGTGAAGCACAGAGAGTGACCTGCAAGTAAAAATAAATTAATTATACACACATAGGTAAAAAAAAAAAAAAAAAAAAAAAAAAAAATTAACCCTTTCATTGCTGATCAGTTTTTAACTGTGATCAGTTTCCTTCCACTTTATGGCCCTCATTTAGTTTTTTTTTTTAACAGATTTTTTTATTTTTACAATTTATAAAGTTTTTTTGAATAAATAAAGGTAATTTGAATATATTTATTTAATAAAATTTAACCCCTGCATGCCTGTTGCATGATTTTTACTGATCTGACATCGCACTCTTCAGAGTTTTTTTCTGTCTTTTTTGTTATGGGGGGTTTGGGAACCAATATTTTTCTTTTTTATTAGTTAGTTAATTAGGGCAGGGCTCGACAAACCCTGGGCGCCAGGTCGCCATGGCGACCAGGAAATCAGACCTGGCGCCCGGGTATCGTGAGCCCCGCATGGTGCCTTGGCAGTAGGATAGGTTTGTCTCTTCTCTTTTATCTAGCGGTGCGCGAGGGAGCAGAGTGAGTGCACCGGCTGCACAGACTTCCTGCTCCGCCCCCTCGCGCACCGATATAGTTCTGATCACCGGGGAGCTCGGCAGGAAAGCAAAGCTGCTCTCTCCCACTGGCTGGAATTCGCGGCCCCTGCATTGAGGCTGGAACGTGCCCCCCCCCCCCCTGCATTGATGTGTTATAGCAGGGAGAGGGGACATTGATATGTGAGCTTTTTTTTCCTTTAAAAAAATAACCCTGCTGCCTTGTATGTGTTTTCATATATGTGTGTGACTGGATGTGTTTGTGTGTGTATATATATGTGTCTAGATGTGTTTGTGTGTGTATATATGTGTCTGGATGTGTTTGTGTGTGTGTGTATTTATGTGTCTAGATGTGTTTGTGTGTATATGTGTCTGACTGGATGTGTTTGTGTGTGTTTGTATGTATCTGACTGGATGTGTTTGTGTGTGTATGTATGTGTCTGACTGGATGTGTTTGTGTGTGTATGTATGTGTCTGACTGTATGTGTTTGTGTGTGTATGTATGTGTCTGACTGGATGTGTTTGTGTGTGTGTGTGTGTGTATGTTTGTGTCTGACTGGATGTGTTTGTGTGTGTATGTATGTGTCTGACTGGATGTGTTTGTGTGTGTATGTATGTGTCTGACTGGATGTGTTTGTGTGTGTATGTATGTGTCTGACTGGATGTGTTTGTGTGTGTATGTATGTGTCTGACTGGATGTGTTTGTTTGTGTGTGTATATATGTGTCTGACTGGATGTGTTTGTTTGTATATATGTGTCTGACTGGATGTGTGTGTGTGTATATATGTGTCTGACTGGATGTGTGTGTGTGTATATGTGTCTGACTGGATGTGTGTGTGTGTATATATGTGTCTGACTGGATGTGTTTGTGTGTGTGTGTGTGTGTGTGTATATATGTGTCTGACTGGATGTGTTTGTGTGTGTGTATATGTGTCTGACTGGATGTGTTTGTGTGTATAAATGTGCCTGACTGGATGTGTTTGTGTGTATATATGTGCCTGACTGGATTTGTTTGTGTGTATATATGTGCCTGACTGGATTTGTTTGTGTGTATATATGTGCCTGACTGGATTTGTTTGTGTGTATATATGTGCCTGACTGGATTTGTTTGTGTGTATATATGTGCCTGACTGGATTTGTTTGTGTGTATATATGTTCCTGACTGGATGTGTCTGTGTGTGTATATATGTGCCTGACTGGATGTGTGTGTGTGTGTTTGTGTATATATGTGCCTGACTGGATGTGTGTGTGTGTGTATATATGTGTCTGACTGGATGTGTATGTGTGTGTGTATATATGTGTCTGACTTAAAAAACAAAACAAAAAACCTGCTGCCTTGTATGTGGATGTGTTTGTGTGTATGTATATGTATTAAAACAAGGTGTAGCGGGTTTCGCACTCAGAAGTGTAGGGTGCACGGAGAGGATTTTCACCCTGGTACTCCAAATTAGAATAAATTATCCTTTATTCTGTATGTATATGTGATGGACTATGTGTCTGTGTGTGTGTATATATGTGACTGATTGACTATGTGTGTCTGTCTGTGACTGCGTGTGTTTATGTGCGGTTGTCTGGCTCCTAGATATTTTAGCTGGCTCCTAAACCTCAGATACATTTGTCAAGCCCTGAATTAGGGGGGATAAGTGGGTTAGTGTTGCACTAGTTATGTAGCTTATTATTGGGAAAATAATGGGGAAAAACTTTTTTTTCCTCAAAAATTTCCTCTTTTATATGTATTTTTTAATACTAAAATATAAATAATTTTTATGTATAGGGTATCAAAAGAAAGCTCTAACTGTCCTCTAAAAAACAACATATAACTTGTATGGGTACGTTAAATGAGAGAGAGGAAATTTGTGTTTCAAAAACCGCGTATTAAAAATTGAAAAACGCTCTGGTCCTTGGCCCAGGAAAATCACTGGTCCTTAAAGCAGGGCTTGACAAATTTAATTTGATTTTAGGAGCCAGACATTTTTTTTAGGAGCCAGACAATCACGCAAACATAAACACAATTCATAAACACACACGCCTACTTCACATATATACAAACACACATACTTTACATATACACATATATACAAACACCTCACACACACATATATACAAACACCTCACACACACATATATACAAACACACATACTTTACATATACACATATATACAAACACCTCACACACACATATATACAAACACACATACTTTACATATACACATATATACAAACACCTCACATATATACAAACAACTCACACACACATATATACAAACACCTCACACACACATATATACACAAACACCTCACACACACATATACACAAACACCTCACACACACATATATACAAACCCCTCACACACACATATATACAAACCCCTCACACCCACCTACTTTACAATACATACAAACACACACCCACCTTACACATTCTTTTCTTGGGGGTTTCTTCTTGATGTGTCCCCCCTCCCTGCTGCTTTACCTCACTGCAGGGGAGGGGGACATTCACGCTGCAGCTTAACTCCATTGGTCGGCGTGCTGAGTGCCAGGATGTCACGTGATGACACCCGGCACTCAGACACGCGTTGCGCGAGGGGGCGGAGCTTGCAGTCTGTGCCATCGGTCATCGGCACAGACTTTACCCCCTCGCGCTGCGGAAAAATCGGATGGCAGCGGCAAGGGGACCATGAGGATGACATCACCCAGGCGCCAGGTCTAATTTCCTGGTCGCCATGGCGACCTGGGGTTTGTCGAGCCCTGCCTTAAAGGGTTAATCTATCCAGTACCAGGGATTTATTTACTCTATACAGTACCAGGGATTTATTTACTCTATACAGTACCAGGGATTTATTTACTCTATACAGTAACAGGGATTTATATACTCTATACAGTAACAGGGATTTATTACTCTATACAGTAACAGGGATTTATTACTCTATACAGTAACAGGGATTTATTACTCTATACAGTAACACAGGGCTTGACAAATTTATTTTGATTTTAGGAGCCAGACATTTTTTTTAGGAGCCAGACAATCACGCAAACATAAACACAATTCATAAACACACACGCCTACTTCACATATATACAAACACACATACTTTACATATACACATATATACAAACACCTCACACACACATATATACACAAACACCTCACACACACATATATACACAAACACCTCACACACACATATATACACAAACACCTCACACACACATATATACACAAACACCTCACACACACATATATACACAAACACCTCACACACACATATATTCACAAACACCTCACACACACATATATTCACAAACACCTCACACACACATATATTCACAAACACCTCACACACACATATATTCACAAACACCTCACACACACATATATACAAACAACTCACACACACATATATACAAACACCTCACACACACACATATATACAAACACACATACTTTACATATACACATATATACAAACACCTCACACACACACATATATACAAACACACATACTTTACATATACACATATATACAAACACCTCACACACACATATATACAAACACCTCACACACACATATATACAAACACCTCACACACACATATATACAAACACCTCACACACACATATATACAAACACCTCACACACACACATATATACAAACACACATACTTTACATATACACATATATACAAACACCTCACACACACATATATACAAACACCTCACACACACATATATACAAACACCTCACACACACATATATACAAACACCTCACACACCCATATATATATATATATAAACACCTCACACACCCATATATACAAACACCTCACACACCCATATATATATAAACACCTCACACACCCATATATATAAACACCTCACACACCCATATATATATATATACAAACACCTCACACACCCATATATATATAAACACCTCACACACCCATATATATATATATATAAACACCTCACACACCCATATATATAAACACCTCACACACCCATATATATAAACACCTCACACACCCATATATATAAACACCTCACACACCCATATATATAAACACCTCACACACCCATATATACAAACCCCTCACACACACCTACTTTACAATACATACAAACACACACCCACCTAACACAGTCTTTTCTTGGGGGTTTCTTCTTGATGTGTCCCCCTCCCAGCTGCTTTACCTCACTGCAGGGGAGGGGGACATTCACGCTGCAGCTTAACTCCGTTGGTCGGCGTGCTGAGTGCCAGGATGTCACGTGACGACACCCGGCACTCAGACACGAGTTGCGCGAGGGGGCGGAGCTTGCAGTCTGTGCCATCGGCCATCGGCACAGACTTTACCCCCTCGCGCTGCGGAAAAATCGGATGGCAGCGGCAAGGGGACCATGAGGCTGACAGCACCCAGGCGCCAGGTCTAATTTCCTGGTCGCCATGGCGACCTGGCGCCTGGGGTTTGTCGAGCCCTGCAGTAACAGGGATTTATATACTCTATACAGTAACAGGGATTTATATACTCTATACAGTAACAGGGATTTATATACTCTATACAGTAACAGGGATTTATATACTCTATACAGTAACAGGGATTTATATACTCTATACAGTAACAGAGATTTATATACTCTATACAGTAACAGGGATTTATATACTCTATACAGTAACAGGGATTTATATACTCTATACAGTAACAGGGATTTATATACTCTATACAGTAACAGGGATTTATATACTCTATACAGTAACAGGGATTTATATACTCTATACAGTAACAGAGATTTATATACTCTATACAGTAACAGATTTATATACTCTATACAGTAACAGAGATTTATATACTCTATACAGTATTTACATATTGATATTACTGGATTTCATGAGAGCTGAAAGGATGTAATATATCTTATTGATGAAAATGATCCGTTATCCAAAATACTTCTGGTCCCCAGCATTTTGGATAAGGGTTTTCTTTTACCATTATTTTCATCATATAAAAAAATATCAGAAGTTAGAATGTATTTTTTCAATATCCTTTATGCATCAAAAGCCTTTCTGCGCCCAGAAGGTGGGTTTTGGTATATTTATTAGGTGTTCTAATCTCTTGTTGAGCCACAGAGGGGTTTCAGGGTGTGGACAGGGTGTGCTTTTGATAATATGGTGCACTTTGCGCCATGAGTCAGAGGTAACTGACATTACTGATGTCAATGGAGGCATGAATGTCTCCTTCAATGGCGACAGGTGGCTTGAGGAGGGTACTTTCAGGGTAACTGAGGAGAGTGCGTTTACGTTTGTACCCACGCCCTAACATATCTGGTAAGCCCAGACCACCTTTGTCTCTAGGTTAAAAATAAAATAAAAAGTACAAGTCTACTGAGCCTGGTTCTCTTGGATCTCCATATCAGCCTACAGAATAAGCCATGTATTCTATGGAAAATATACTTTGGAATTATATTTACAGCATTTGTTAAGACATAAAATACCTTTGGCATGACCAACATTTTTATCAGGTTTACCCTGCCTACGACTGAAATGGGGAGACCGTTCCAGAGTGGGAGTTTATCTTGTAGCTTTTGAACCAATGGGGTCAGGTTTAGCTTAATAAACTGCCCAGGGACCTTGGAGACAACGATGCCCAGGTATTTGATGTGGTCAGACCATTGTAGATTATTCATTGGAGTGGCTTTCAATATAGATTTGTTGTCCATCTTCTCAACTTTGTTGCCCACTACAAAGCCCTTAATCTTGTGAGATTGCGTATAATACATGCCAGGGGTTCAATGGCCATCACAAATAATGCAGGGGAGAGAGGGCATCCCTGTTGACACTGTGTCCTGTAAGCATTCTAGTTTGGGGAGAGGAGTATAGCAGTGTAAACCAGTGTATATATTGAGGGAATATTAAACGCATGTAGAGTGTGCCACAGGTAGGTCCATTCGATCGAGTCAAATGCTTTGGTGGCATCGAGGGATAATATTAAACTGGAGTAGGAGTCTGGTATTTGTAGTAAAGTATTGAGCCTTCCTAAATTAGGGTAGGTAGACTTACCTGGCATAAAGTCAGTCTGTGTATGAGTTTGTGAATGACAGAATTTAGCCAGGCTGCTAGTATTTCTGCCAGAATTTTAGCGTCAACACTGATAAGTGAAATTGGCCTATATGATGATTCGCACCTTGTTTGGTCTTTGGTTTGGGAAGAACTATAATTTCTGCCTGCATCATCGTTTCAGGAAGTAAGTGATGGGATTTGGCATAGTGTAGCATTATCATCATGGATTCTGCTAGTTGGCTTTCACATTTTTTATACCATTCCGCTGGGTATCCATCCTGTCCCGCGGCTTTGTTATTAGGGAGGCCATCAATGGCAGTCTCAATCTCACTCTTGGAGATCGGAGAATCTAAAAACGGTTTGTCATCCTCATTAAGTTGCGGGAGGGGGACTTGATTCAGTGACTCGTGAGTTTGGATGGGAGAGTGGAGTTGTACTCCCGAAACACCTCATTAATTTTATCAGGGTCACCCATAGGGGTATCAGTGGAGTCTCTGATTTGTATGATGGGGGAATATCCCTATCATCTCTAGCTAAATAAGCTAGCATTTTGCCAGATTTATCACTGAGCGAATTGCCGGGCTCTGAAGTAGTTGTTTTAGACTATTAGTTGTTTTAGACTATTGCTTCTTTTACAAGAAGATCTGACAAGTTCCTACTCTTTAACAGCCACTCTAGTCTGTCTTGCTCCCCGCCTGTCTGGATATATTTGGCCTCTGCTTGAGCTGCTTTGGGCTCAGCTTCTACCCGGTCTTTAGCACTCTGTTTCTTTATGCCTGCCACTTTCGCATTATATTACCTCTCATTACTACTTTTTGTATTTCCCACATTGTATTGGGTGCGATAAGTACCTAGTTGGGGGATGCACGTTTGTATGTGATCAGTCATGTCAGCATACGCAAGCCATTTAGGGGATTTTTGTCTGTGGGAATTCATATTTACTGTAAGGGACAATAGTGTGGTCAGATAATGCCCTAGGTACGTAAGAGGTGCTATCAATTTGTGGGATACAAATCAATTCTAGATTGATGGGTGGCTGAATAACAAGGAAACTCTTTATGGGTGGGCTGAAAGTGTTTCCACACATTGGTAGAGTGCATAGCTTCCATGTAGTAGGATGACTCCCTTGATTTCCTGTTGTGTGCCTGTCTATTATTGTCCAATGCAGGGTTGAGAACCATATTAAAGTCTCCCATGCAGACAACTTCTGCCTGTGGGAAGTGAGCTCTAAATGCACAGCATTGTTTTAAAACCCAATTGTCAAATGAGGGTGGAATATACACGTTCATAATAACATATTCAACGTTCCAGTGTACAGTGGATGAGGACAAAGCAACCTTTGAGGTCTATTTTTAAGTCAAGCAATTCAAATCAGGCTTGCTTATGAATTAAGACTGAAACGCCCCGGGCAAAATTCAAATATAGGGAGTGGTAGTAGTTACCCGCCCTGCCTTCTATGAGCGCCATGAAGACCTAAAAAATATTTTACACAATTACAAAAAGACCCAGTCTAAATAGTTTAAAAATGTTGTCCTGAGTTTAGAAACAGGCCAAGCTACAGGTTTGTGTTTTTCGCATGTTATAGGGCAAATTACATAAGTAGTGTTTTTTTGTTTCCCAACCATGTTCTTCTATAGTGACCTTTTGACACCAACCCTAAACCTAATCCTAAATGTAACCTTAGCACTAATCCTAGCTCAACTGTAACCCTAAGTGGAACTCAAAGCCTAACCCTAGATCTGGGGTTAGTTTTGCCCTCTTTTTTCAATGTAATGCTGCTGACTACCTCTAGGGGCAGTCAGGCAATAGCAACAGAAGTGACTTCCATCGCTCTTCCGTATACAGGGCAGCACCATATTGGAGGAGTGTGCTGCCTGTGATCACTCCACGGAGTGCCCTGGGTGCCAAATTTTGTTGTTGCACAATTCCCTGACA
Organism: Pelodytes ibericus; assembly: GCA_036172795.1. Classification (NCBI taxonomy): domain Eukaryota; kingdom Metazoa; phylum Chordata; class Amphibia; order Anura; family Pelodytidae; genus Pelodytes; species Pelodytes ibericus. The sequence goes on from CM069866.1 coordinate 76,149,417, forward strand.
TTGTGCACCGTTGATCGCATCCACCGTTCGTCTTAACACAAGACGTGTAGAGATTTTAAAAACAACTACTAGTACAAGGGACTAAAGCAGTAGCGAATCTACTTGTCCCTATACAAAAAAAATATTTTAATCAAATAAGATTTTTTTTGACAGACCTAACAATACTTAAATGCAATCAATAAATGCAAAACAGAACAGATCTCCAAATGAGACTTGTGTCATACTTTATCAAAACTGATGCAAACAGTGAACATGTAACCACACAGCAGGGCGCAAGCAGCCATACACCCCCACACGCACGCAGCCATACACCCCCACACGCACGCAGCCATACACCCCCACACGCACGCAGCCATACACCCCCACACGCACGCAGCCATACACCCCCACACGCACGCAGCCATACACCCCCACACGCACGCAGCCATATACCCACACACACGCAGTCATATACCCCCACACGCTGGCACATGTGCAGCCATATACCAACACACGCATGTGCAGCCATATACCCACACACGCAAGCAGCCATATACAATTAGTTAAACGTACAGTCATCTCTTGGAATAACCTGGTGAGAAAAATGTCTCATTAAGTAGCACCAGCCTCACCACCCGCCTTTAAAAAATAAAAATAGACGACCAGGGTGGATTAAAATAGATTTTTTTTAATCTTTTTTTTATTTTTTATTTAAATCAAATTTATTTTAAGGAAATGCTTTTGGAGGAAAATCCATTTAAAAATAGTTTTCTATTTAAGACACATTCTAGTAGAAAGGTTATTCAGCATGGTATAAGAGTTTCGTTTCATGAAGCTAGATATTCATGTAATATTTACATTTTTCAATTAATCAGAGTTATCCAAGTGGAGATAACATGCAATTTTTTTCACAGTAAAAATGGTATAAATAAACAAAGTCCAGGAAAAGACCTTAATCCCCATTGTTGTTCTTCAAATCTATGTAATATTGGGTCTGATGCAAAACATCACTAATTACTAGTTTTTAACTAAACACATTACTGGTTTTTACCTTCACACATTACCACTGCAGTTAATACATATTGGTATTTACATATAAGAATATGTGCTACATGTTATTGTTTTAGTTAAATAAAACAATTTCATTAGTTGTCCAAATATGCGTGATTATATAGTGGTTTTACTGATCTGACTGTAGGTTAGTCTACATATGAAATCTTCACCTGGTTACAGATATTAAAGATTATAACTACCAACAACAATGTGTCTTTCCATTTAAACATCATGATTTACATTGAGTCTTACGGACTAGTGATTCAAATCAAACCCACCCTGCCACTGACCGTCCTAACAGGTCACCGGTTTTCTACGGAATAACTTCTTTTTATTTACATTTATTATACTTTTTCATTCTATTAAATATAAAGATACTATGTAATTTTCACTCTGTATAGGACGCCAACACTGAACTCAATGCGCAATATATCAGCACGTGGCAAGTCATGGGTGAACAAATGTGTTGTGCTGCATCCACGGTATATAAAAGACCGGCACAGAGGCACTCACCGGCGCCCGAGACACAGGCACTCACCGGCGCCCGAGACACAGGCACTCACAAAATATAAGTGGCATTTACACACGCACCTACACATGTATGTAAGAGACACACATGTAACATATAAGACATACATCATATGATCAAATGGATCAAGTGTATACACTAGAATGCAAACATGTATCATACACAGTGCACTGTAGCGACTGGATGGAGAGACTAATCTCTGATATAACAGGGCTATAAGTAGCAGCTTATGTCATGCAATGTTATATCTGACAAGGAGAACATTACGGAGGTTTAATAACTGTCAGTATTCAGAGTAACCCTTCTAATATGTTACCACTCTCTGTGCTTCACCTCACACACTTCTTTAATACTTTATATCTTTATTTGGATTTATTAGGTTATAAACGGATCTTCTAAATATTACATTGTGTCAATTATCAAATTGTTTAACAGATTATATAATTTATCAGAATGACTTACATACAAAGTATATGATATCAGATATACAACTTAATATTAATAACAGGATGAAAAAAACACACACATAAAATACAGGTTTGTAATTCCTTAATCAACACACACACACACACACACACACACACACACACACACACACACACACACACACACACACACACACTGAATGAGCCACGTCAGTGAGGAGGGAGCCAGAGGGCGTTTATTCAGGGTTTGAAGTTACCTGTAAAGAACATGGAGATACAGGAGCAGATTGAACAGTAAAAGCAGCAGGCATGTTTCTTTTCATGCAAACTGAAGCTGACTCAGCACAAGCGTGTCTAATCCGTGTAATAAACCCAAATATCAAGCCAGTGGCAAAATAACAGGCAGCAGAAATATTTACAGTAATACAATGTGGCCATTATGTAACTGAACACGAGCACAAAGCATTACACACAAGCACACAACATCTATCCCACAGATTTACACATGGCAGCCGTCTCATATAGCTGGGTCAGATCTGTCCATCAATATATACAGTGACCCTATGTACTGCTAGAGTAAGTTCACAAGCATGTAAGTGTTAACACAGGGCTCCTAAAATCCATGCTGCTGGCTCCGAACCTTGCCGATTGCTTTACATTGAAGCCTATGGAGGGGTCACCTTCCTCTAAAGTCCCAGCTCAATAGATAAAGAACAATGTGAAGGAGGGAACATCCATCCCCTCCCCCAAACCACCAAAATAACATGTGCCTTGCCTTAGCCAGTGACTGAGCTCTTCATAGCGTGTAATCAAAGCAAAATATACAATGTATAAATCAGAAAATAAACCGACACACAATAGTAATGTGCACTGTTACACGATTAAACTCCCTCCTGCACAATAACACTGATCTTATAGCTTTTATCTATATATATCTATATACACACACACGCTATACACACACACACACACACGCTATACACACACACACACGCTATACACACACACACGCTATACACACACACACACACACACGCTATACACACACACCCCACATATATATATATACACACACACGCTATACACACACACACACCCCCCACATATATATATATATATACACACACACACACACACGCGCTATACACACACACACGCTATACACACACACACGCACCCCCCACATATATATATATATATATATATACACACACACACACACACACACGCTATACACACACACACGCACCCCCCACATATATATATATATATATACACACACACACACACACACACACGCTATACACACACACAAGCGCTATACACACACACAAGCGCTATACACACACACAAGCGCTATACACACACACAAGCGCTATACACACACACACACACACACACACACTATACACACACACACACACACACACACACTATACACACACACACACTATACACACACACACACACACACACACACACACACTATACACACACACACACACACACACACACACACACTATACACACACACACACACACACACACACACACTATACACACACACACGCTATACACAGTGTGTGAAATGCACATACTGCTGGCTTTATGGTCACATATATCACATCCAGACAGTTCTGGGGGAGTCAGGGAGGGCAGACAGCGGACCCTGAGCGGGGTGAATTGTTAGGCATGTTGCCTCACACAGCAGAGTGCCGCCCCTTCCCTTCCCCCCACTGTGTGCTGCCAGAATAAGGAAGTGCAGGCTGCACCCGGCCTTGGGAGGTGGCACGTAGCCAAATCAAACTGGATTATTCCAGTCCAGACTGGCTGCAGACATACAAACAAGGAGTCCCATCCACTCTGCAGCCTGCACGCAGCTCCCAGCGTATGTCTCGCTTGACCACCATTTCCCTTCCAGGGATCACACGGGTATCTTCCACGGAGAAACCAGCACCAAGGACTGCAATACCCAAATACTGCCAAGCCTTCAGTCTGCACCCATTCCAACGGGATAAACCTTCCTGCATGGACTGCTAGACCAATCATCCCTTCATATAGCCGGAAACCAGACAAAATAATAATTCAGCTAATCCCCATTTTATATCTTCACCCCAACAACCTGCAACACGTGACCCCCCCCCCCCCCCCCTATACGGTACATATATGCTGCCTTTTCAGCACTAGGCTTATTATGTTACATTGTATATACACTTGCAAAATGTTTATTAAAGGCTGGTGGAATAGATAGGGTGCTGATATCTTGGATATCAAGGGATTAAATTAACTAGTTACAGTGAGACACTAAGCACTGCAGTTACTTAATATATGAGTGATAATTAGGTAGAGCCAGCCTGGAATCATAATGAGAGCACTGCCCTATTGTCAGGGCTCCCAAGGTAACTCACAGTGTATACATCATGGAGGAATACATGGGGATCATTTACCAGATAAGGATCTAGGCACATTAGGAGAGGTGGTCCTTTTGTGTCTAGCAGACTTCACTCTGCAGATATGATGTCCAGCCCTGGTCTACAAGTCTCTGGCTTCATTCACACATGCCCACTCTCTATATAGTGACAATTGACATAATACACAGCGGACTGCCACAAAAACAATTCAGGCTTTTTTTTTTTATCTCACATTTGGCAGCAGTCTGCTTAGCTCATTGCATAGCCCAATATATATCCACGTCTGAATAAAACCGTCGTAATGCAAGAAGATACATAGCAAACAGAGATTTAAAATGAACAGGATACACATGGGTAACACGATTAAAATAAAATGATTCACAGCAGACATTATTACCAAACATCTTAGACCTTTAGCAATGTATGCATGCAACCTGACCTCAGCATGATCCTAATCCACAGTAATGAAGCATGATACAAACTCCCAATACCCCAAACCATCCATAAGAATGTACTGTGTGAGCAATGCAATACTGTGCACTCAGTAACACTAACGGAAAACATGCAAGCTATGCATTGGAAAAAAAAAAAGTCAATTCTGGCACCAAGTGCAAAAAGTGATGTAATTGGCAGGATTACTCCATTGGTTTCCATGGCGATTGCATCAGAATTGCGTTTAATAAAGTGCAGTAACTGGATAAACCAGTCTCACATATAGAACTTGGCTCCTCTAAAGACATCGCTCAACCCTTCCTTGAGCACCAGGAGCCCACCATCCACTGTAACCTAAACATGCCCCTCCCGTCAGCTGCTAAACAGCTCAGGTTTAACAGTCTAATGCACTTCTCAGTATATAAGGATATAGCATGAAAACTCCAGCTGGCATCAGCCCTATTGTGCTAGACGCTCAAACATTTCGCAAGTTTATCCTTCACACAAATTAATACCAACTCTGCCAAATACAAAGGCCAACCCAGCACATACAATAGGGTACTAACATGAAAGTGCAATGATCACACAAAATACACCTCCAACCAATCAGGAGTCAGCACAGGGAGCATCTTCTGACACTTGACCCCCCAGGTCATTCAATGTCTGACAGCGCTGGGAGTGCAAATCAAGCTGCTTTCCAACTCCAAACTGATAAAACATAACATGGCGACCGTGTCCTTTCTCGGACGCTCTCAGACCTACCTGTCGCTACTGGTACTACTGCTGCTGCTGATAGAATCGCTACTTGATGATCTACTCCGGGAGCCACTACCGCTAGGAGAGCGTGCGGGCCTTGAGGCTTGGCTAGCCAGTCTCTGGGGCGACTGGTTCCTAGATTGGGATGAATGTGGTGACCGGCTCCGGCTGTGCTGGTAATTCCGTTCAGGCCGCCTTCCTCGTACCTCCCGCGAAAGATCATTCCGGTATATATCCCTGTGTACAACGCTGGGTAATGTAAAGGGCTCCCGGACCCGGGACTCGTAGCGGGGATCATGGGCATCAAAACGTGTTGGGCTCCGACGGGAATTGTAATAGATCCCATGCTGTAAGGTCCGATCTCGTGGGTCTCTATAGTAATCCTGATCATAATGTCTTGTACGATCAAATCCGCTGCTCCCTCTCTCATGGTGTCCATAGGCACTATGATCGTAAGAACGCTCCCTAGTCTCAGAAGCCCTGTATTGAGAAAAGGGAAAGGCGTTTTAGTTACTGTGAAATGGATGGTTCATGCATGTTTATATATCCACTATCATTTATTAAGAGTCTAGAAGATAAGTAGCCTCATGAGCGCTAGATCCCCCCGCTATAACAAAGCTGTGGGGCCCTAGGATGGATCGCATTACCCATCCCTTCTATCAGGAAGGAAATATTGCTACAGATGTTTAGAAATTAAGAGCAGCACAGCTAACCTCAGCCATCTGATCTGATGTGGTAAAAAAACAGAAAACTGCTATTAAAAAAAGAAAAACAAAATGAATCTTCAGATTGAATTTGCAGCAAACTTAACTCCACAGCAAAGCAGGACTGAATGAGGGGCAAGGGAAAAAGAAAGTATATTTGGTCCCATAACCTTGTGAAATTTAGCACAGGTTAATCTGTCCTCTATGGATTGTACACAGCACACACACACACACACCTTCTCTGTCCTCTATGGATTGTACACAGCACACACACACACCTTCTCTGTCCTCTATGGATTGTACACAGCGCACACACACACCTTCTCTGTCCTCTATGGATTGTACACAGCACACACACACACCTTCTCTGTCCTCTATGGATTGTACACAGCACACACACACACCTTCTCTGTCCTCTATGGATTGTACACAGCGCACACACACACCTTCTCTGTCCTCTATGGATTGTACACAGCACACACACACACCTTCTCTGTCCTCTATGGATTGTACACAGCACACACACACACCTTCTCTGTCCTCTATGGATTGTACACAGCACACACACACACCTTCTCCGTCCTCTATGGATTGTACACAGCACACACACACACACCTTCTCCGTCCTCTATGTGTACACAGCACACACACACCTTCTCCGTCCTCTATGTGTACACAGCACACACCCAGCTTCTCTGTCCTCTGTGGATTGTACACACACACACACACACCTTCTCCGTCCTCTATGGATTGTACACACAAACCTTCTACGTCCTCTATGTGTACACACACACACCTTCTCCGTCCTCTAAACGTACACAGCACACACACACACAGCTTCTCCATCCTCTATGGATTGTACACAGCACACACACACACAGCTTCTCCATCCTCTATGGATTGTACACAGCACACACACACACAGCTTCTCTGTCCTCTATGGATTGTACCCAACACACACACAGCTTCTCTGTCCTCTATGGATTGTACACAACACACACACAGCTTCTCTGTCTTCTACACAACACACACACACACAGCTTCTCCGTCCTCTATGGATTGTACCCAACACACACACACACAGCTTCTCTGTCCTCTATGGCTTGTACACAACACACACACACACACACACAGCTTCTCCGTCCTCTATGGATTGTATACAGCACACTCACACACCTTCTCTGTCCTCTATGGATTGTACACAGCATCACACACCTTCTCTGTCCTCTATGGATTGTACACAACATCACACACCTTCTCTGTCCTCTATGGATTGTACACACCATGCACACACACACACTTTCTCTGTCCTCTATGGATTGTACACAACACACACACACACACACACAGCTTCTCCGTCCTCTATGGATTGTACACAGCACACACACACCTTCTCTGTCCTCTATGGATTGTACACAGCACACACAGCTTCTCAATGATAACTGAGCTCCGCAAGGAACTGAGGAAAGATACACACAAAAAAAGGAGCAAGGAAGAAAGTGCAAGTGTTAAATGCGTTGGTATTTACAGCTAAATTTACTCCATCCTGGATGGGAGGACATTTGATCAAAGGAAATTAAACTTCTAAACACACATTTTACTAGTATTTGGTATACGAGATATAGTTTAATTAAATAAGAGCAAATGGTTTATTTGTGGCAAAAGGACATGACTGAGTGTCTGCTTCTTTAGTCTGTAAACAAAGATGGATATTGGTTTATTTATTGAAGCATGAAGACTACAAATTGGCACATAAAACAGACATGCCGTTAAAGACCTCTGACTTTACAGTATTTGGGCCTCAAAATTTATGTCAGACCTGCTTGATTACTTGATTGATTAGAAAATCTGGTTACTTTAAACCAAGGTCCACATTAAAGCTGTGTTAAGGGAATGTGGACGTAGCAAGCTCAGCAGGCTCAGGGATCATTATACCAAGGGAATCTTATTACATCAGCCATCAGGAGGCACACAGCAAACTAAAGGAGAATTCTGGTGAGATTCTGGGTATTAACCTTGCAGAACTCGATGGGGGATATGTACATAATGATCCCTTATTACCTGCATCGTTTACTGTTCATGGATGAGGTAATCTTAACTAATTAATTAACCTTGCCTTTTTGAAAGTGTGTCTTCTGGACGATCTGTTATTGAGCAAGGAAGGGAATAGGTCTTGGTTAAGTCTTAGTTTAGCAGGTTGACTATTTGTTTTACATCTCCTTGCTTAGTGTATCATCTCCATGCTTCTTTGCTTGTTTTTCAAACCTTAGTCTATGGTGCAGTACATGCATTCAGTAATAAACTATACTGGCAGCCATGGAGGGGAAACATTACATTGTGTTATGTCTGAGCCGTCCTGATCTCTAAATATAGAAGAGCTATCAGTTTGGTTAAGGGAAAGCATTAGAATGAAGTTCAAACATCCGACTACAAATGTTCAATCTAAAGACGCACCAATAGAATTAAATAAGGACTAGACAGAAAGCAGAGGAGGAAGCTCTGGAAGACTAAGTAACAACACTGCTCTTTATTAAATCTATTAGTACTAGTGTCTACCAGAGTTAGTGGGTATAAAGAGTGACGTGGGTTAGGAAAGTGGCTTATATATACACAGGGCAGCACATACCAACCTTTGTGAAGTGCAGAAACACCACCTACAATCCCAATTAAATCTAGGGAGTGATTTGAGAACATAACTTCCCCAATTTTTGTCCCTCTTTAAGGGTAATCCACCGTCTCAATGAGTCAAAAGGGCAAGGGTTTCAAGACACTTTGGATGAACCAAGGAAAAAAAAAAATCTTAAGTGAAAAAGACCCAAAAAATAAAAATACGCAAAGAGAAAAAAAAAGGAATCAATCCACAGATGAACACCATCCTAAGGTTAAAAAAATAAAAGCGATATCAAAAAAAATAAAAAATATTCATATATACACCTCTCCAACTCTCAAAAACTTCTTTCAGTCATCCAAGGTGGGTTTTGGAAAAGGAAAAAAAAAATGCATTTAAAGATCTGTCTCTTTCAGTATTCATGGAGAAGCTGTTAAACCCGTCTTCTGGTGCAGAAGGAATCCATAGCATCCATTATAGTCTGAATAAGCCATTAATTCACATGCTTGTGTTATATCCAGACGATTTTCATATCCATAAACCAAGGATTAAAAACAAAAGCACTTTATATAAAAAAAAAAAAATCTCTGTACAGGATTCACCCGATATCACTTTGCCTTTTATAATCAAATTAACCATGCTTTCAGAGATCATTTTAAGTCTAAAGTCCAAGCAATCCTTTCCAATCCATAGCGGCCATTACATTTCCAAATCCCACGCTTACTATTTTATTATTAGAACTGTATTTCCCTAGGATGAAATAATTCCCATAGGTACCAGGATGTGTGTAGTTCCAGACAGGGAGAGCCGTCTTCCATCTTGCGAATCGTTTCCATCGGAACGGGAGTAGAATCCAGGCTGATCTTGAGGATTAATGCCAATCCAGTGCTAAAATCTACCACCCAACATAAACCCCGGCGATGTTTAACACTCCACTAACTTCACCTCGTTGTTGTAACTCCAGGGATATATCCACAGCGGATGCAGCAGTACTATCCACAGAATGATCCCAGAATCCATGCCAACCAACAGAATACTTCCACTTCTAGAATTAGATCTCAGAATATACATCCAGCCAGGTGCGGGAACAATCCGATCCACAAGATCCCGACCATTAGGATAAGAATCATTTCCAAACACAAAAGGAGCAAATTCATTTCCCAAAATTTGACATCCATCTGGGGACCCTATGCCAGTTTTGGTTTGGTTTTTTTTCTCTCATCATATTAAAATACAAAATACCTGCCTAGAAAAACCTTGCAACTTACCCATCCACTCTGCGCTCATACCGTCCTTCCCGTGCATGAAGTGATTGTGGGGTGCCATATGTGGGCCCTCCACCACCTCCTCTGAACCCAGAAACCTCTCTACTACGAGATGTTATGGAAACTGTATCATCCAAAACGCGAGCAGCGCCCGGTATGGTGCCGGGCTCATTGTAATCCGTCCGGAGGTCCCGGTCCCCCATTTTGTTAATTGCATTGTGAGCCTTCTGTGCACTTTTAATATCCACAAAATCCACAAAAGCTGCAACACCGCCGTCAGATCCTCTTTTGGGCAAGATTTTGACACTTTCAACACGTCCATATCTAGTGAAAAGGAGAAAAAAAGGAAACAAAAAAACAAACATTAGAAATGGTTTATAAAGTAATTAAAGAACAGTAATAACAAACAAACCAAATAATCATTTTATTGCTCAGCTGCTACCAAAACGTGTAGAATCAGTGGGAACATTTACATTTTCAGTTGTAACAAAAGGTTGACTTTTTTCATTACAAATATTACATTTGGCCCCATTTTTCTAGGCTAATAATCTCATCAGCCATCCAGAGATCGTATTATTTCTATACTGGTAATGTGCAGACAGGATCCAAGCATTCAACCGAAGACACACAAAAAATCATACTGGCTTACTCCATCCATACAGCAGATATGTCCTGCTTTATTACATGTATGTAGAACTGCTTCACGAATGCCACAAAGAGAAACTGTTCTAATGGAGAGATTGACAAATTTCCGTAGCCTTGAGAACCCAGACAGACCAATTCAATAGCTAACCCTATTACTTTAAGAGCCAAGGAATTAGAACGTCCATAGAGCTCAATGTAAAACTATCCAAAAAGTTAGGGGCCAGGAGTAGGGATTTTAGGGGCCAGGAGTAGGGATTTTAGGAGCCCTTGATATGTCAAGCCCTGCTTTCAGGTTTGTTAAAATGACATACAAAAATTCTGAATTACAGAAATACAGCATGGGGTTCTTTTTCTATAGTTTAGTCCTGTTGTGTTTGTCAACATTTACATGTATGGTGGGGGCCACAGGAACCAGGGCAGCCGTTCCACCTGGCATCCACAGCTCTATCCTTTCTGCCACACCCAGGTTAATACACAACAAAACCTGCTCTACTTTTAAGAAAAGATCAGCTTTCACAATTGTCAGTATTTCTATTCATTCAATACTGCTCCCCTGGAGGGAAATGTGCACAGAGCCAAGTATATTCTCATTCCACGTGTCAGTACTTACAATACAGCAAACGGCTTTTGTACAAAGAACCAAAATTTCTTACACAACTAGCATATTATGCCTGCTGATAAAACAGATCTATTGTGATCAAATATCTTGAGACAGGCTGGTTACTATAGAATCCTGCGCATTCAGGCTGGTTACTATAGAATCCTGCGCATACAGGCTGGTTAGTATAGAATCCTGCGCATACAGGCTGGTTACTATAGAATCCTGCGCATACAGGCTGGTTACTATAGAATCCTGCGCATACAGGCTAGTTACTATAGAATCCTGCGCATACAGGCTAGTTACTATAGAATCCTGCGCATACAGGCTGGTTACTATAGAATCCTGCGCATACAGGCTGGTTACTATAGAATCCTGCGCATACAGGCTAGTTACTATAGAATCCTGCGCATACAGGCTGGTTAGTATAGAATCCTGCGCATACCGGCTGGTTACTATAGAATCCTGCGCATCCAGGCTGGTTACTATAGAATCCTGCGCATCCAGGCTGGTTACTATAGAATCCTGGGCATACAGGCTGGTTACTATAGAATCCTGCGCATACAGGCTGGTTACTATAGAATCCTGCGCATACAGGCTGGTTACTATAGAATCCTGCTCAAACAGACTGGTTACTATAGAATCCTGCGCATACAGGCTGGTTACTATAGAATCTTGCGCATCCAGGCTGGTTACTATAGAATCCTGTGCATACAGGCTGGTTACTATAGAATCCTGTGCATACAGGCTGGTTACTATAGAATCCTGTGCATACAGGCTGGTTACTATAGAATCCTGCGCATCCAGGCTGGTTACTATAGAGGCTACTGCCTGTGCTTTAAGATGCTGCCTCTGCTGCTTTTAATATTCTCACAGCCGCAGAATGGGCGGGATCTCTGCCGCGAGCTCGAAGCCCATCTGGAAGTTATTCTGGGCCACGCTTAATTCTTTCCACAAAACAAAAGAGGAGGGGGGGGGGGGGGGGGGGGAGAGAAAGTGACGTTATGGAAGCTCCTGACCAGACTATCCTGCAAATCTTGTGCTAGGTCCTTTGCACCCTTGCAATGCTGGCTGCTCGTTGGTGGACATTGACAAGCTAAACATGCACCACCAACATGGTCAGGAAAACCTGAATCTCAGATACGCAACCTCACCTCCCTGTCCTGAGAACACGCTCTGCTCAGACTGCACGTGGGGCAAATTACACACGTGAGCAGATAAAAAAAACCGACAAATGCAATAAACTTGTATTACTAGAGGGCATTAGAAGTGCACCAAGACTGACCGTCCAGACTGAATATTCGGGCTCTTGGTTAAATGTAATAAATGAATGGGTTAAAAAAAATATATGTCTTATTTGTAATTAAACTATTGCAAGAGATTTCTTCTCATTGTCATAACAGTTATCCAGGAAGTAAAATGTCCGTAAATAACTTTCTAGTAAGCTTTCTGCTATATATCACTTATGGTACAGGGGATGATCTGATTATGATCACTCTTTGCATAGTGTCTGCGATCAGCACACAAAGCAACAAAAGTCACATATACTGCGCCCGGCACCAGCAAGCGCTTCCCGAAAACAGTGGGTTAAATCATTTAAAAAATAACTAATGAATCCTAAAATCATTAAACAAGAAAAAGAAAGAAGCTTTTGTCCCCTGCATTAAGGAAGTATTATTTAAATGCAACAATCTGTCCTAGAGACCACCACAAAAAGGGAACAGTCAAGGGATCTCATGCCAAATAGGAAGCAGTACAAGTTCTAAATATCCCTGTACTGATTACTCTCACCCACTCATGGGGTGCTGACAGAGGCCCCCCCTGTAATTAATAGAAATGAATAACACAAACCAGGCCTGACATGATATCATCTAACCAAACACACTGACGTGTCTCCAAAAACAAAGATACTATGTAAAGTCAGTCCTATAAGATATTGTCTGATCTGCCTTTAGAATCCACTTACTAATGTGGAACATTTTTACTTGTGTCCAAAAATAAACATAAAATGTGAAAATAAAAATCTGTTTGACTTGTGCCCTATGAATTCACTACATATTTATTTCCAAGTCTCGTGTTTTATTGTTACTCAGCGTGTGTAATATGATGCTCTCATGCAGCCTTAGATATATTAGACAATGCTCAGCGCTGCATCTCCAACAAAACCTGGATTACCATTCAGAACAAAAATATAGTTTTACTTGTTAAATTGAAATGGAAAGATCTTCTTCTCCCCCCCAGCATTGTTCTTATAATTTCCCTAATGGTATTTAGCATGAGATAAAAGCACAATAAACATGTCATTAAAGCAATCAGTGAGCAATTCAAATTCAAACCATAAACGAACAAATGATCTGATAACTACAGATACTGGACAGTAATCCCCCCCCCCCCCCCCCCCCGACACTTCGCTTGGTCCGTCTCAGACAGGCTTTGCTATACAATAGGAGCTGGCAATTTATTAAAGCTTACAAAGTGTTTTTTGTATTTTTCACAGGCAGGGGGAGGGGTGGGAACCTAATATCAGCTCGTTTGTACGGGGGAAGATTTGATCATCGCTTGCTATTTTAAGCAGATGCCAGAATTATTTCGATTGTTTTATTACAATCCACAATAGGCTGGATGCACACGGCCTCCTATTATAAGATGCAGGAAGTGTTCCAGCCAACTGATCCCGACACAGTGAAGGACAGCTATTTGGGGGTTACCCGCATGTTAAAGCCCTTTTTGGCACAGCAATGTGAGAGATTGCCCCCGTGATGCATGCAAGGTACGGCTCTAGGTGTTGGATCCATTCCCTCCCCTAATGGATCTCTTAGCAACGTCACCATGGCAACATCAGCACAATAAAGCCCTCTCTGGTCGCTGTAAAAGCCTAGCAACACGTTATTTGCTCAAATCTTGCGGCATACAAAGTGTCAGATGGGTCTAGGGCTCCAAAAATAGCTGGTGCTAAAGGCTAGCAGAAAACTGGGGCGAAAAATGGCAGCTGGCTGTGTGCGGATCGCTGCCTGCTAATCTGGAAAACGGGGCTTGTGTCTGTTTCGGCAGACAGCTGGGACACGGGTTCTAGCAGGAAGGTGCTGGCTGCCATTTTAAGGAAACTCCTTCAGCCGGAGGAGCTGAGCCAGCCCTGGCTTATAGATGGGAGGATGGAATTACCCAACGAAAAAAACACTGCACCAGGGGCAAAGATCAAGGCTTCTCTGTGTGATAAACTCTGCCCTCGGAGGCTACACACGGCTTTGCAAACAGAGAACACAACATTTTATATTCTGGAAAAACAACTAACCACAAGCCGCAGCGAGAAAGGTGCAGGCAAAACATTAAAGGCCGGGAGAACTTGGGGAGAACTCAGTCTGTGTACCACCTCCTATTAATAGACAGGGAGAGCTCTGTGTGACCACTCAAGTCATTACTAGCAGTGACTAAGAATGGTCTGTAGGCAGATCACACACCCCCCCCCCCCCCCCCACCCCCTGCTCTGTGTGACCACTCAAGTCATTACTAGCAGTGACTATATCACATCCCCCCCACCCCCGCTCTGTGTTACCCTGAGGGGGAGGGGAAAATTAAATAACTCACAAGCCCAGGAGAAAAGAAAGTAACAAACAATACCACTGAGCAAGCCAGGCAGAGGGTGTTATAGAGCAATCCTATGATGGGAAAGAAGAAAGGGGAGAGGCCAGATACCAGGACATGATCAAATGCATGAAATACAGGATTTAACCTCAATATCACAAATACATTACATACACCCAAAACTATCTGAGAGCCTATTACATGCAATACCCACTGTACCCAGGGAGCAAGTATGTGCACACATGTACTGTATCTAGTCACATGCAGCCACTGTGTGTAAACACAAATACTGCACACTGTAAATATCCTGTATCATGCAATATACAGACACCCAGCCCCCCCCCCCCCACCCCCGCGCGATATACAGGCACCCGGCCCACACATGCGATATACAGACACCCAGCCCCCCCCCGCGATATACAGACACCCAGCCCCCCCCCCCCCCACAATATACATACACCCAGCTCCCACCCCACACACACACACACACACAAACACTATACATACACACACAAACACTATACATACACACAGCCCCCCCCCACCACACACAATATACATACACCCAGCCCCCCCCCCACAATATACATACACCCAGCCCCATCCCCCAACACACAAATATACATACACCCAGCCCCCCCCACACACAAATATACATACACCCAGCCCCCCCCCACACACACTATACATACACCCAGCCCCCCCCCCACACACACTATACATACACCCAGCCCCCCCACACACACACTATACATACACCCAGCCCCCCCCACACACACACTATACATACACCCAGCCCCCCCCCCACACACACACAATATACATACACCCAGCCCCCCCCACCACACACAATATACATAAACCCAGCCCCCCCCCCACCACACACAATATACATACACCCAGCCCCCCCCCCCACACACACACAATATACATACACCCAGCCCCCCCCCACCACACACAATATACATAAACCCAGCCCCCCCCCCACCACACACAATATACATACACCCAGCCCCCCCCCCACACACACCATATACATACACCCAGCCCCCCCCCACACACACCATATACATACACCCAGCCCCCCCCCACACACACCATATACATACACCCAGCCCCCCCCCACACACCATATACATACACCCAGCCCCCCCCACACCATATACATACACCCAGCCCCCCCCACACCATATACATACACCCAGCCCCCCCCCCACACACCATATACATACACCCAGCCCCCCCCACACCATATACATACACCCAGCCCCCCCCCACACACACCATATACATACACCCAGCCCCCCCCCCCACACACACCATATACATACACCATATACATACACCCAGCCCCCCCCACACACAATATACATACACCCAGCCGCCCCCCACACACACAATATATACATATGCCCAGCCGCCCCCCACACACACAATATACATACACCCAGCCGCCCCCACACACACAATATACATATACCCAGCCGCCCCCCACACACACAATATACATATACCCAGCCGCCCCCCACACACACAATATACATATACCCAGCCCCCCCCCACACACACACACACAATATACATATACCCAGCCCCCCCCCACACACACACAATATACATATACCCAGCCCCCCCCCACACACACAATATACATACACCCAGCCCCCCCCCCCACACACACACACACAATATACATACACCCAGCCGCCCCCCCCACACACACACACACAATATACATACACCCAGCCGCCCCCCCCCCCCCCACACACACAATATACATACACCCAGCCGCCCCCCCCCCACCCACACACAATATACATACACCCAGCCGCCCCCCCCCCACACACACAATATACATACACCCAGCCGCCCCCCCCCCCCCCCCCCACACACACACACAATATACATACACCCAGCCGGCCCCCCCCCCACACACACACACAATATACATACACCCAGCCCCCCCCCCCACACACACACACAATATACATACACCCAGCCGCCCCCCCCCACACACACACACACACAATATACATACACCCAGCCGCCCCCCCCACACACACACACACAATATACATACACCCAGCCGCCCCCCCCACACACACACACACACAATATACATACACCCAGCCGCCCCCCCACACACAATATACATACACCCAGCCGCCCCCCCCACACACAATATACATACACCCAGCCCCCCCCCACACACAATATACATACACCCAGCCCCCCCCCACACACAATATACATACACCCAGCCCCCCCCCACAAAATATACATACACCCAGCCCCCCCCCCACAAAATATACATACACCCAGCCACCACCCCCACAAAATATACATACACCCAGCCACCCCCCACAAAATATACATACACCCAGCCACCCCCCCCCACAAAATATACATACACCCAGCCACCCCCCCCACAAAATATACATACACCCAAACCCCCCCCCCACACACACAATATATACGCCCAGCCAGCCCACACATAATATACATACACCCAGCCCCCCCCCACACACAATATACATCCACCCAGCCCCCCCCCCCCACACACACACACACAATATACATCCACCCAGCCCCCCCCCACACACACAATATACATACAACCAGCCCCCCCCCCACACACACAATATACATACAACCAGCCCCCCCCCACACACACAATATACATACAACCAGCCCCCCCCCCACACACACAATATACATACAACCAGCCCCCCCCACACACACAATATACATACAACCAGCCCCCCCCCCACACACAATATACATACAACCAGCCCCCCCCCCACACACACACATACTGTACACACCAGCTATATAATTATACTATATATATATATATATATATATATATATATATATATATATATATATATATACACACACACACACATACATACACACACACACACTATATACACCCGCGCACACTATATAATTGTACATTATATACACCCGCGCACACTATATAATTGTACATTATATACACCCGCGCACACTATATAATTGTACATTATATACACCCGCGCACACTATATAATTGTACATTATATACACCCGCGCACACTATATAATTGTACATTATATACACCCGCGCACACTATATAATTGTACATTATATACACCCGCGCACACTGTATAATTCTACATTATATACACCCGCGCACACTGTATAATTCTACATTATATACACCCGCGCACACTATATAATTCTACATTATATACACCCGCGCACACCGTATAATTCTACATTATATACACCCGCGCACACCATATAATTCTACATTATATACACCCGCGTACACTATATAATTCTACATTATATACACCCGCGCACACCATATAATTCTACATTATATACACCCGCGCACACTATATAATTCTACATTATATACACCCGCGCACACCATATAATTCTACATTATATACACCCGCGCACACTATATAATTCTACATTATATACACCCGCGCACACTATATAATTCTACATTATATACACCCGCGCACACTATATAATTCTACATTATATACACCCGCGCACACCATATAATTCTACATTATATACACCCGCGCACACCATATAATTCTACATTATATACACCCGCGCACACCATATAATTCTACATTATATACACCCGCGCACACCATATAATTCTACATTATATACAGACACACTATATAATTCTACATTATATACACACACACACTATATAATTCTACATTATATACACACACACACTATATAATTCTACATTATATACACACACACACCATATAATTCTACATTACACACACAC